>JAYESA010000006.1:8206360-8780543 GCA_036927795.1 Iris macrosiphon
AATACCAACAATCACAATACATAACTCCACATCCAATAGCAAGGATTACACTAACTATTCTTCTAACTAAAGAAGAGACATCTAGAAATTACTTGAAAATATTATGGACTGATGCCAAATTGTCAGGAAATTAATGATGTCTTGAGCAAAAATTGTTTTAATTATTCTCTACAACTCACTCGGTTGATCTTCCAGCAGCAAAGAATAGATCACCCCAATGTCGCCCATCAGTTTTCCGAGCAACACTAACCACCACATTTAAATATTCAGGAAAATTTTTAATTAAATTGCACGTCTTCTCCAAAATAGAGTAGCTTGAAGACTTAATAGTAGAGGGCTGGTTCTTGTTTGCACTTTGCCTGTAAAGAAGAATGACGAATAAAAAAAAATCAATGATAGGCCTTCTAATAGAAAGAGAAATCCAGATGCAAACAGGTATCTTCAATGGAAAAATCCATGCTTGATTATTTGTACAAAAATCATGATTTTCCAATTATATGTATGAGTATTGTACACTTTAAAGAAAGTGGAAGTTGCTAATCAACTGACACGGCCCATGTTCAAAATTTTCATTTATAACAAGTCAGAATTAATTGAGATATGAGCACACAGCTAAAGAGAAAGGTAACAAATTTCTAACACCAAGACATCTAATAGAGTCTGATGCATTCTATATGATGCACATGAAGTTTCACATAAGCCTAAACCAAGGAGGAAAAAAAATCCATTTCCTTAAACTCAGCCACCTCATCTCCACCGAAGTACATTTACTTGCCAAGATCTATAGCACGAACATGTTTCTTGTTTATATAGTTATAATTCATTTTGATGTAATTCAGGAATGACGGAGGGATAGAAAGTGGCTGGAATTAGGTCTGTTATGGAAGTAGAGGGAAACAAATCAACAATAAAGCACAAGATTGCTTAAGAGAAGAAGTCCCCACTATGATATGTAATCAGTTGTCCTTTCCTCTTTATCCCGAAAACTATGCATTTCGGAATTCATAATCAAAAGCCAAGTTCCATAAAAAAAATGTTATCTCAACATACCTTGAAATTTCAGCATCAAATACAGAGAAAAGAAGCCACTCCAAATAGTGAGAGAAGTGAGGCTTTTCTGCTGACAAGCATGCCAATCTTAAAGCTTCTTCACTTTTGTCCCTCTACAAACAGTAGCAAGTACAAAAGAATAAGAAACTAGGCAAAGAATGAAAGTATGTTCTCTCTAATCTGTGTACAAGTATGCTTTTGAATTAGGTCCAGCTAAGACACCCAAGTATTGGCTGCATGGGTACAAATGTATATGCTTTTGTAATTATGAACACGGAAACTTTTTTTTAACTATTATTAACAATGACTTTTAAAAAGCATCCACAAGGAAAAGATTAGACGTATACTTTACCAATAAAGGAATGCTTCAATGGATATCAAAATGGTGCCCAATATAAATATCATTAAACTGAAAGCAACTCTAAAGGATATTTCACACAAAACTGAAAGGATAAATCAGGAATTACCTGAAGAAGATGTCGAAGCAAACAATGTAATATGGTTTGAGCTTGAGGAGAGGGTTCAAAGCATGGAAATTCAGTACATGCTGAAAATGACATTCTTTGAGAAACTCCAACTACCACCCCATCATTTGGAAGCAGTCCCAGAGGATAAACTTCACGATCAAATTCAAGCTCTGGATCCAACTACAAAAACATCAAGTATATGCTGATATTGAGTATCAAAAGGTTAAAGAACTGCTGGGATATTTAACTGATCACAGGAAGTTTTAAATCGTGAATGGCTTTAAAGTCCAAACACCAAGGTATAACCATACAAACTCAGAAACTTTTGAGTATGTCTATGTCATTGGATAGACCATATATCTGTGGAGGGTAACAGATGCAACACAAGAAAATGACAGCAGCCAACCAATAAGCATCAGATATGTATTTTGCATGAAAATAAGGCTTCACGTATTCCTTTGGGGCATATGACTGGAATAAAATCACCCTATTGCCTATGGGAACCAGAGTTTTGAACCATTTTGCAATTTGTTTATTCCATCATTGCTCAGGACCATGTTAATTTTCATGCAACTTGAACTGTTATTCTGGAATGAGGAATGTGCATCTTTCTTGTGAACTAACATTTACTTCATTACATAGTATATACATTTTAATTTTCAGAGCTAAAAAACCTAATTAGTCAGTAGCTTTGTGGAGAGGACCCTTTTTTGAAGTGATTGTATAAATTTCTACATCAAGCAACTTGGAAAGTGAACCACGAGATGTATAACTTTAATTCTTTTAAGTTTAAACTGTATAAGTTACAGGAAAAGTGGAATGTATGGGTTCAGCAACCCGACGGAATGATCTAGACCAACCTGGATTCGACTCATGCCAACCCAGATTCATCCTCCAGTGAGTAGGGGTTGGGTTTGATTTGGTGGTATCCAGCACTAGATATGAGTAATGCTATATGGGAATTTCTGAGTTAGCCTGCCAGTTGCATATACACCAGATACAGTGTAACACGGCTTCTCTTTCATAAAATAAACTAAGAATTTGGTGGTATCCAGCACTAGATATGAGTAATGCTATATGGGAATTTCTGAGTTAGCCTGCCAGTTGCATATACACCAGATACAGTGGAACACGGCTTCTCTTTCATAAAATAAACTAAGGAACATGAAACCCAGATAAGGATGAATTCCTAAATTCCATAGATTCAGTCAAACTAAGCATGTTTAAATCAAGTAACACCTCAGAGTTCAGACAGATTAAACAGTGTGAAGAACCTCCTTCAAAACTTTAAACAATGTGATTTTCTTCAGTTATATGATAATAGAAGGCCCACATAAATCAAAATAAGTCAATTTTGTAATGTGTGTAGAGGTAAGAACATTTCTACAGTAATATAGCATTGTTCAGGTTAGATTACAATTGTGTTCAACAAAAATGTTTAAAAAATGAAAACAGACCACTCTGTAAAGCCCCCAAAAAAGGTCACTCTAGATATGTCTGAAACACAAAGGTTTCAGAAATCATTTTGTTTCACTACATATAAAGGTTTCACTCTGCAAACCTCTCTCTCAACCTTCTTGACCCATGCTATAACATTTTTTCTTCCAAATTAGCTTAGATGATGAGTTGTTTAATATTGTTACAAAGGTTAAATAAATGTTCCATAAACATCATGTAACTGGCAAGAAAGTATGTAAATTACTAAATATACAATATGCATATGTGCATACTATTCCAGACTGTTAATAACATGTCCCCTATGTATCTGTGTCTGTGTGAATGTATAGATATGAGAATAAGGATGTGAGGGGGGGCATCCTACGTAAGATAGGTGAGGGAGGAACTTATAATTGCTTGGTGATTCACCAAATGGACAATCAACACCCATCATCAGGATGTTCATGTGTAATCGTACAAAATTATACAGTTTGAAAATCTCCAACCCGCAAGTGGTATCATTTGTTCAGTTTTTGAAAAGCCATAACAGAATCCATTTGATTCATGAATCAGAAATCCCCAAAGCATATAATTTACAATCCAGAAACGTGTTTTAGGAGTGCAGATCGTCCATTGTGCCCAGCACAACCAACCTGAGTATTTGTAAGTTATTATATGTATACTATCTTTATCTTTGTTGTCCTTATGAATGCGTGGACACACACACGTCCCTTCCTGGAGGAAATTTCATCTGTAGCATGCTGCGTTGAGCTAATACAAGATACTTTGGTCCAATCTACATGTTTTTTAAGTTTAATACATTATACATGTTTAAGAAATGTTCCTCACAAAATATTTACCTGCAAAAAATCCTCCTGTTTGAAAGGATCAACTCCTGGAGATGGGTACCAAACCTGCAATAATCGGCTTCAGTATATAAACAATATCAGAAATTTAAACAGAGAATTCTAACATGATCGATTAAAATATAGATGAAAATGTAACCAAAAAAAGTGCAAGAATTACACCGAGATTAATGCATCAATGAATCCATTTACCTGCATGCCTCGGTGGCCATAATCAAGCCAAGAAATTTCCTCAATAAGGTTCTCCTTCTCCTCTGATTGACCACAAGTAACCCAGAACAGCTCAACTGAATCAGTGAGTACTTGTTCATGCCCGTCATCCAAATCAAGTAATGAAAGCTCGCCGTTAGACCGCTGTATTAAACATCTGAAATCACAAAATATCACAATTAAGAGCTCACGATTACTGGGAACTTATCTTGCCATCTAAAGAGAAATCCATCTGTACCTAGATGGTTGATGTACCAAAGGATCTGAGGAAGATAAAGAACTGCTGTCTTCTGCTAGTCCTTCTGAAGTCAGATCAGGGATGAATCGCATTGATGCAGGATGACTCTTAGCACTCATGATTGAAAGCTCCCGTACTGTAGAAAGCTGTTTGTCATTTGATCACTTACAAATGAATGAAGATCGCTGATCTTTCCTAAGTGCAATCCAAATACAAACCCCAATATCTTCACTGAAATTAATACATATCTTTCCTACCAATAAAACCAAAGCAGCTAAAAGTATTTTCCAATACCTGTAAAGTAGGAGTACTAGTAGGAGAGAGTTCTCCTAAGATCTTTACGTGGAAGATATGAACATCGAATGGACGATACGTTACAAGTATATAATCTTGGAAAACATCCATAACCATTGGCTCCCCGAGTAATGGCTTCCGACAAAATAGGGAACTATGATCAAGATGATATCTTGGAAAAAATAGTAACTCATACCTGCAAGAGAATTAAATCTTCTTCAAGATAACACTAACAAGATATAATCCTGAAAGCATGTTTAAGAAGCGTTAAGAAGTAATCTCAATGAATAAATATTGTTTTAGAGAGTAAGATGAACTAGATAACCAGAATATTTAACCTAAATAAGAATAATTCAGCAATAACACAATATGTGTGTACATATACACATAACACAAGACAAATATATATTCACTGTTCAGCGTAGGAATAAATAATTTAGGATAGATGAATCAGAACAGGTGACAGTTTTACATGATACTAAATATCGAAGCAATCGGCCGTTAATAATAAAGAGAACACCGATCGTGTTGGCATATGAAGCCTAGTACCCATACTTCAAACTTGAACTCTAAGTCTATATTTCAATGAATCAAATAGATAACTTATGTTGGATATTAGCTGATTCTGTGTGAACAACAAAAGAACACTCTGCGAGAGAATGATGACAAGAATCGAGGAATGAGCCCCACAGCCATCAGTCACACGATTGAGATATATCATCCTCATCCAAGATTACAAAAACACATGCATCAAATATAGATAAGAGTTACATAACCATGTAGTATGTACATCCTCATCCGCATATGTTTCTATGCAATAAGTACACTTTAGTAAGCTCTTTAGACTTTAAGACCCAGAAATATGCTAATCACAATACTACTAAGAACCTTTTTTCTTCCCATACAGCATCTTATATCCATAAGATGGAATGAAACAAAAAGGGCAAAGTAAAACGCTTACGTATTTGAGGAATCGTTATAGTTGCAAACTACTACAATTTTACCGAGCCACAACAAGCCTTTGCACTGAATATTTTGTTCTTGAGTAACATCACCAAAGACACGCCACTTTTTCTGGCGTAAATCATACAAGATGAGCCCATGTAGACCTGCAACTGCCAGGTATGAACCATCTTTGCTTGCAACAACATTTAAAACTGGCCAATTTTGAGAAATATAAGATACCTGGAGAGACCCTTGGTATCAAGACAGAGCAATTAAAGAAACATTAAGAGTATTAAAATTCAAGACTTAACTGGAAGATTCAGATGTAATATTTTAAGTTCATCTGTATCTTCAGACTGCACAATAAGAACCCTATCTTCCCCATACAGAATCTGGCGCACATATGTTGTCCCGGAAAGCCCTCTGTTAAGGCAGCATTTGCCAAAGGAAAATGCAAGAATCCTCTCCGATGAACTTTCTTCTACAGTATAGAGCCTGTATCCATACTCATCCCATTGAACTATTGAGGTTCCACCCATAAGAGGCTCAAATTTAAGATCCTGGTTAGGCTTCACCATAGGAGAGGAAGTAGAATTTATTCCAGTTTGACGAATTGTGCACATCAAGCGGCATCCCGATACAGACCATACACTAAGCCCCCTAAATTTCCAGCCTACTGCAAAAGCACAATTGTCTGGTGTCCAGGCTATACAAGAGACAGGACCAGTGTCCTCCATAGAGTACCTGCAGTCAGTTTTAACCAAATTGCCAAACCTGAGCCTCAGATAAATCAAATTGCCAAACTGGGCCATTGATGCTGTCAAAAGGTAATCAATTGATTGAACTATATCAAGTTTATGTTGAGTTAATTCATTAGCTTATGATGAAGGCATAAACTCAGATAGCATTTTTTTAATTCATGCCACAAAAAGAACTGGCAATGATATGGCTTGGGCTGGGCTTTATATGAACCAGGTCCATATTTTTTTTCACTTGAGCCCAAGCAAGACCCGAACCCCAAGTCCATATAAAGAACAAAAAGGCAACCAGGCCCAAGCCCATCCCAAGCCCTATCAGAAACATATAAAGATGAGTTCAGAATTTTTGGAAGATAAGGATAAAGCAAGGATCTAGCAGGAGGGTCGACAAATGTTTCATTCAAAATTTGGACTACATCCAACCCAAATCAGGCTCCATGAATTCAACTAACTCGAACTGGAACCAAGAGCTAGCCTACCCTCTCCACAAAACATTTTCAATTTGGAAGTAGTAACTAACAACACATGAGTGATCTACATACGTTTCATGTTTGAACTTTGGAACACAAACAATTCGACAAATATGACTGCATAATACAACCAAATCAAAGTTGAAATATTCTTTATACGCTGACTTGATGTTGACACTTGCATTGTTAGCTAAAGGGTGGCATGCAACTTTGGCAATACAATCCAGCTCAATTTCAAATATGTTTAGCTAAAGGTAGATTACATGTAATTGGACATCATGTTGGATGTCCCTCCTATATCTTAATGTATACTATGAAATTCCACAGTAGATGATGTGGCCCACTGTCGCTTGGGAATAATCTGACATTTTAATAATAGATTTAAAGAGTAGAGGTACGGGCTAATGTGTTCTAAAAAAGGTGATAACCAATAATGCAAAGTTTGAAAGAATTGGCTTAAAAAAATGTTCAGTAGAGTACTTCCAGACTTTAAGTACCACTTCTTTGCATTAACATGTGAAAATTGGAATCCATAACCATAAATGTATATTACTCCGGTGTGAGGTTTCGTAGCATAGAGTAAGCAAATGTGCATTGCCACCAAAAGATTCAGTAAGCATAATTAACTTCAAACAATATTTGCAGTACTAACATTTGATGGCAGTTTAGATAATTTCATAATACAACCTGACATGTTTGGAATCTGCCTCGTAAAATAATAATTACGAGTTTGGAGATGATGCAGGTAATCAACTATCCAAATAATGCTTCGAAAGACTTACCCCCAATCATATAAAGATATAGTTCGTAGATGTGACACACTCTCTGCCAGGTCATACAATTCCACAACACCTCTACTGCTCCCAACAGCAAGAATTTGTTGATGTGAAGCTATTGCAGCACAAGTAGCATCCTCAATATTCAACCACCTTTCCGCTTTAATGGAATCAGATTGCTTTAAACCCTTTTTACTTATCGAACAAATTGCTATTTGACCAACAGAATTTAAAACAACTAGCAACCTCAGCAGCAATGACATTTCAAGCTGGACAATTGCAGAACTTCTGGAACATTTGTGAGTTGATGTTGGGTGCAATGGAGCAGCCAAGCTCTCAGATGTGCAAGGGACACAAGAAAGTTCAAAGGTGCTAGAAAACTGAAAGACAAAAAAAAATGTGTAACAGAAGGTGAATTGGGCCATCAAGCTCCAATGCTATAAAAAATTAAAATGTCAACAATGGCATCAAACTCTAAAAAGAAAAAATTACAATATGACATCAACAGCACCTCTGCATTCCAAGACACAAGCTGCATGTGTCCATTAGAAAGTCCAACGAGCATGTTTTTGTTGTCACATACAAAATTGCTCCTGCAAAACAGATACAAAGAAAGTATATCTTAAGTTAACTGGACACAAGCAAATAGAAACAAGATGAATAAGAAAAGGATGCCATACGTTGTCAAGTTTTTATCTGAAAAGGGCACCTTTTCTGTGATAACTAGGGATATACTACCAAGAAACAGCCCAGAGAGTTGTTTGCCACCAATTAGTAGTCTCTTCCCAGACAAGTGAACCTTGTATATGTGGAGGAATGATAAAGATGTCTGCAGCAAGACATACAGGATAAATAATAAAACCTGAAAATGTTACACGTTTAAGTAATACAAATGGTTGGGTTGTAACTCTTAAAAATAATATGAACGACGTGGGAACACGGCACTTGATATTTTGTAGAGTTGTTAGAGTTAGTGGGTCAATTTAGTTACTTTTAATCCCACAAATGGAATGAGGAAGGTTCTCCGCCTATATACATGTACTCAAACCACTCAATGGTTGGGTTGCAACTCCTAAAAATAATATGAACGGTGTGGGAACACGGCTCTTGATATTTGTTAGAGTTGTTAGAGTTAGTGGATCAACTTAGTTACTTTAATCCCACAATAGAATAAGGAAGGTTCTCCTCCTATATACATGTACTCAAACCACTCAATGAAGGATATCCTAATGTCCCAATGTAGTTTTCTACTATATTCAAGCATGGTTCATCTTGGGTCTAGCTGTCTCGTCCACCAAAATAAAATCCGAACCATCTATATTTCACTCTAAACCTAATCCAATTCATCCATTATCCTCTTCATTCACTAACATAAAAATACCTAGCTCCTCCACAAACAAGCCTCCATCCTCTCCCAAAACCCTAGTCTCAGTCAAGCTTATCCCCCACAACACTAAAAGCCCCCTTTCTTTTACCCTAGCCCTCACCATTGTCCACTCTCCACCCGAATCCACTAGCCCTCATTCTTTTCCTTCTTCCTCTTCGTCACCTCTTCATCTGCAGTTGCTTCTCTAAACCACAATAAAAGAAACCGAACCAACCTCCCTCTGACCACTTTTCCTTCTGCATTCCAAATCAAGCCTGCCATGTTTCACCTCATGCCGCTTCCTTTAACTAGCCCATGTTTCTTTACAGACACCAGAACAACCAAAGCCCCCCAGGTCCAAGTCTTTAATCGCCTACAATGGTTTAACCACAGACCTTACACAAGTTCAACTGCATCATATCCTTAAATCCAACCAGGTTACTTGATCATGGTGGAGGTCAAGTCAAAAGCCCCCTTAAATCAGACCTGGTTACCTGATCATGGTAGAGGTCAAGTCGAATGCCGGAGACGTGTGCAATCCCTGACACACATTCGAACGCGAACCTGATCCACACACAAATTTGGAGATCTCCATCAAGCCCTCTGTCGATGAATCCGAGGCTTTGAAGGGAGAGAGAAGCCGTAGTTTCACAATGGGGGTTCTACTGAACGAGCTGAAGACCGAGAATGGCAACAGAATTGATGACTGAGATGCGCGGGAGCTGAGCACTGCCGCCTAGCACAAGAGTTGTTGACTCTTCGTTCAAGCCAGGATAGCTCACATCAGCAACAGTTTAGCAACATGGACTTGCTTAATTATATTACTAGTGTGGATGAGAAAGGTCGCTCTCACCAGAAAATTCTAACCCTTGCTGCGAAAAATATGTGAATGCCTTTGAAAGAAATAAAGACGACCATGATACAACAACAACAACAAATTTTTGGTTTGATTATTTGAATCATTTTCTTCAATTGAGCAAACAATATCCTTCTTTAAAACTTCAAATCATGTTCGTTTAGACCTACTTCTAGCCCTAGCTCCTCTAACTACTATATTATCGTTCCTTACGGTCTGGATTGTACATGTCTGAACCACCGAAGACGATTTTCTCTTGTCTTATCCTCAATTTGCACCACCTCTAACTTCCCACAAAAACACTCATCTACTGTCCTATCTTTTAATGCATTGTCACTCATCCATCTTAGCATTCTCAGGTGCTTCAAGACCGAGTCAAGTTCCAGGTTTCTAAAAGATGGTTAACTTGAGTAGACTTACAAAAAATATGATGAGGATTCATGACTTTGTCCTACTCTTTATGATGCCTTCTATAATGGGACTATTTCTAATCGAGATAAAATAAGTGCTCTTACTAAAAAAAAGTTGAAGAAATGTGAAACCTATGTTGCATGGACACGAGAAAATGGTGCATGTATCTGTATCGTGTCCATAGCGCCTATCCATTTTTGTTTAACATAGGTGATTAAACTGAAACCTTTTTGAAAATATTTGTATCTTTTACTTGTACAGTATCATTATCCATGTATGTACTCGTGCAACATAGGTGGAAATAGACAAAATGGAAGATTGAAAAGGCCACTGATCTGAATTGGAAGAGCCCTTGGGCTCTCTAAAGCTAGGGTCTCACGCTACAAGAACTCAGTGATAGTGATCCTATTCAAGACAAGTGGACTAATGTACCCGACAGCTATTAGTAAGTTTCATGATGCAATTCAATGTCAATTTGATACCATCGAGCAATATACAACCTTGGGTAGGCATGGCAAACTAGTCGGGTTCATATTAGGTCAGTTTCGGATCAACTTGTTTACGCTCAATCCCAAACCGACCAGTTTATGATTGCCTCTGATCCGTTTAGGTCAAACCAAATCCAACCCGTTGAAAAATGTCAACTCGACCCGACCCATTTAACTCGTTTAAGTTAGAGTTAGACCTAAAAAAAATTCTCATTTGTGGTGGTGACGTGGACGGCCGAGGAGGCCACAAGGGTGGCGTTAGTAGCCATGGTCCATGGACGAGGCATAAGTTGCCATGGACGAGGCACAGGTCGGTGTGAGGCCAAGGAGGAGATGCTGGCAGTGGCACAATGGTTGTGAGGTTGCTCATGTAGGAGGAACAAGAAGAGAGAAAGGGAAGGAAATAGGAGGAGGTGGCTCCCTCGTTGATAGAGGTTGGAAGAAGGTATGTGACGTGAGAATGAAGAAATAAGGTTACTTTACTATGGTTAGTGTTAGGGTTAAACTTTAAAGTGACATTTATCTTTGTTGGAATGCTAGCAATTGCAACAAGGCCAAACTTTTGCATACCAAAGTGTCAAAATTTGTACTTTATGGCTGTACTAAACGGGTCATAAATAAGTGAAATAGATCAGTGCCTAAACTCTAACCCGACCCATTCATTAAATGGGTTAGAAGGCTTGACCCATTTATGTCCGACCCTGTTGTTAATGTTGTTACCTTATTGTTACTTTTAGTTGAGTTAGTTTTCTTTTTACACTTTAAATACAAAAGTTGGACGTGTTTACATGCTCCAGCTTGAGGGGAGTGTTGGAGTTGTCAGGGTTAATTGACCAATGTAGTTACTTTAGTCCCACATTGGTAGAATTTTATGAGAATTTTATGAGGAAGGTACTCATGTGTACTCAGGCCACTCAATTAAGGATTATCCAATGTAGTTTTCTACAATATTAATTATATAAATATACTCTTACAATTATTTTAGAGATAAATAAGCCTACGTTAAACTTTATTTAATGAATTAATTGTGGGATATACTTCACGTTCAGGTAGAATTGTGGGCACGCAAGTATCTGTTTTGCAGCTAGTTTCAACTCATATTTGACTCACTAATTTTAAGATTGGTCGAACTAATTTCCCCTGTAATGACCTTCCCATGGGTAATAGATGTACAGTGATCAACTTACCTTGTATAAATATGCAAAAGCCCTTTTTTCTCTTTAGTTATTGATTAGACGTTAATTGTGTCCATGTTATATTAAAAACATAGGATTTAAGTCATGGTCCACTTTGGAGAGAAATCAAGACTAGTTGGCTGCCACTTAGTTGTAAACTTTATTTAATGAATTAATCGTGGGATATACTTCACGTTCAGTAGAATTGTGGTCAGGCAAGTATCTGTTTTGCAGCTAGTTTCAACTCATCTTTGACTCACTAATTTTAGGATTGGTCGAACTAATTTCCCCTGTAATGACCTTCCCATGGGTAATAGATGTACAGTGATCAACTTACCTTGTATAAATATGCAAAAGCTTTTTTTTTTCTTTAGTTATTGATTAGACGTTAATTGTGTCCATGTTATATTAAAAACATAGGATTTAAGTCATGGTCCACTTTGGAGAGAAATCAAGACTAATTGGCTACCACTTAGTTGAAAAGGAGTCAATGGGATATTGCATGCACCAAGAAATTAAACCTTTATATTTAATTCATATTCAACTTTGGTTTATAGGAAACGTTATCCATTTATCCAATTCGACCTTTCTTCTGCAAGTGAACCAAACTTGTGATTGGGAAAACATAAAATGGAAAGTAAAAATCATACGGGAAGTAGGAAACTTTGTGCTTGCGGATCCAATTGATCATGTGTATCATCAAATCCTACAAATTTGGCTATCTAAGGAGAGTACTCACAACTACAAAGGAAACAATCAAACAATATTTAAACATTAAGAATTTTGCTACAAGAAACATGCATGTTCCAGTAACAACACCTACAATATACCTTAGATTAGTGCGATCTCCTCGAGAGAAATAATTGGTTTTCCATTACAAATGCAACTAATTTCTAGTATGAAATGATACAACTGGTAAGTCTCAACATGTGGTCATAAGAGCAGGCTTCCACCATATTGTCCTAAGAATTCCTAAATCAATGAATTCTAGAAAGGAACTTTGTCGGTGGAAGAAATAGGACGTCATCTTATATTTACAATTTTTTTACCATCTAACCATTTAAGTTGATGGAATTATATCTAGAGCTTCATGGTTACAACTCTCTTCTTAGAGTCTTTATAGCATAAGAATAACATCATATAGGGTATGTGATCATCTGATGGTGAAACTTCACTAAGGAATGTGTTCTTTGGCATGTAATTACTAATTACTAATTTCTTGTTTAGGAGCCACCAATGCCATCACTTTGGTATGTAATTACTAATTTAAAAAGTGATCATTTTCACTACTCTAGATTGGCCTTACTACATTCTTGGTACGTTTTGACACTTGGTACAGGTACAAGTAAGAGGTACATCGACTATATACACTGTAAGGGTTACGCTAAATAAGATAAGGATTTTGGAAAGACGAGCACTTAGCAGCACTTCTTTGGACCATTGGATAATTGAAGATTGAGCTGTAATTTAGACACTGGTTCATCAATTTCGATTACACTGTTTTACTAATATTATAACAGTCTTTATTAAGGGTCAATGCAATGAATAATTGTGTTAAATGCGGCAATGAAGTAACCTCACTAGTGAAGCCAGTAATAGTGCCTAAGCAAACGATTCTAGCTTCAGGATCCTCGAACGTAACACCAACAAGCATACGATTATAATCGAGAGGACATGCAAAAGTGCACGTGAAAGAGACTTTTTATTAAAATAATGACTTACAAAAATATTATATTAAAATGGCACTTTTAAAACATATTACCAAACTACGTTTTATATTTGGAAAATGCAAGTTAGAACATGAAAATTGCAATGTGGAGTTGGAAAGTGAAAACCTGTTTTCAAAACAAGATTTCACTGATGTATTGGCATTTTGAAAACGCAATTTAAAAAAAAATGGTAGTTTGGTAACAAGTTTCAAAGTGCCATTTTTACGGAATATATTCTAGGAAATACATTGTCTCTTTCCAAAATTGAACTCTGTAAAAGCATCTACTAAGATATTAAAGTCCATCATCGCATTCAAATGTCCATATTAAAGTACAAACAGATCATCAAATTTTGGTATTTTTCACTTAAGTCCACTAATTTGTTGTTATTCCACAATTGCACTAATCACCCAACCCAATCCAAATTGCAAAAAAAAAGACCAAAAGTCGCAAATTTGATAACTTTTTCAGAACTCAGCATCCAAATTTCAATCTTTTTTCACTCAAGTCCATTAACTCTGCCCTAATTTCACAATTGCAGCAACCACATAACAAACTGAAAATTCTAATTACAAAAAGAAAAAGTAGCAAACTTTACTTACGAGTACGGCTATGGTCTTGGTGTCGGGGCTCCAGATCGCTTGCACATTATCCCCCTCCCTCTGGACCGAGTCGTAGTCCCTGAGGAACTTCGCTATTCTCACCCTATGCTGTTCATAGATCAGAGTGTGAAAGAGAGAATTGAGTTGGAGAGAGGAAATTGGGGGGTGAGAATAGAAGAAGACGGACCTGGGCGGAGCTCCAGAGGTCGATGCGGGTCGGGGCGACGACGAGGAGGAGGCGGTTGGTGGATCTGAGGAAGATGATCCGATCCGATAAGGAGGAGGAGGGGCAGAGGCCGGGGTCGATCGGGATGACCTGCGGCCATCCGTAGGCCATGTACATCCTTGCGGGTCCCGGGTCCGGATCCGAATAGGAGGAGGAGGAAGAACGAAGAAGAGATCCAGAGAAAGAGAGAGAGAAAGAGGGAGGGGGTGATTGGGAAAATAGGCCGAATCTGTTTACTTGTGCCCAATGGTATTTCCGTAATAAGCAAATCCTGGGCCTGTTCATTATGGTAAAACGCCAAACGGCAATCGGCAAACGGGAAACGGGAAAAGGGAACCGTGAGGCACAGGTAGCATTCTCCTTAAACGGCAAAAACTCAGGATAGTGCCATTTATGTCGCTAGTATCATTATCGACCTATTGATCGCTATCGAGTACCACGTTTTACATGGAAACAACCATTCTCGTCTTGATTGACAATATTAGTCGGTTTCATGATATCAAACAATTTAGCATGCCATTTGGTTTCAGGAAAGCAAAATTGTAAAACTTTTGCACGAAAAAAGGTTCAACAGCTGATAGAATCGAACTAGAGCTTTGTATTATGAAATAAAAAGTGTATGACCTTTACAAATGAGTCATAATATAAATTTGACTTTTTGTGGTTGTAGAGTAGTTGAAGTGAAGCTCGAGTTTATCAGATTCCTATACATTAGTACGATCAAGGATGGCGTATTCTATTGAATAGTTTGCTTACATTGAAACTGATAGGATTTTTCACTTGAAATCGAACAGTCATCCCATCTTTTGTTTGGAATAGACATTTTATATGACCAAAATATTGTGTTCTTTGATGTTGTTCAAATAAATTGGGAGGAAGAGGTTGCACGATATTTTGAATCACATTGGTAGTACGCAACACGATACAAGAATTTCACTAAGAAAGATGTTTGGTTGTCTGTAAATGTAAATCTCATAGAACAATTGTGTTCGTTGGTTGTTTGTGAATGTCATCTGCAACATTTGTAGTTATAAATGATTTTTCAAATAAGGTGTTTGGTTGGATGTATGTTGTTGTAAATATAAATCTAATGTTTGAATGGTTGTAATCTAGTTGTTTGATTAGATGTAAGTAATGGTATCCCATCACCTCATAAAACATTTCATATGCTTACCATACTAGAAAAAAGATGTGCATTTTTCTTAAAACTTATATATATTATAAAGCATATATGTAACAAAACATAGTTATATTTAGTGACAAAAGATAAGAGAATAAAGAACAGTCAAATAGGAGCATTTTCGACAAAACAGAAAATGTCACGATAAAATTGGAGTTGTCTTTCTCGACATATGTCATCTAAAGAAGTGTCATGATAAGTCAGTAATTTTAAAAATATTACTATTAGATGATATAAATGATAAACAACTTTAAAAATAATTCATCAAGGGATATCCGAGGAACGAAACAATTTAACAAGGAGTGTTGTAAACCCCCTCAAAAATTTTAGTTTAGGTAGACTAGATTGAGTTAGAAATATTATTATAGCGTCAGTGTATTTGAGGTTTAGAAATTAGTTGCAGTTGTCTGGTTATTTATTTTAACCATTGGTGCACCATACCGTTGTTGCAATATTCGGAGCCCAACAATAGCCCATATTTTCCAACTAAATATTGCACTCTTGACTTGACAAGCCAACCTAGGTGCTTGACTTTTCCGTCACTCACAATCACAATCCCTTGTGCTCTAATTTAATTGCACAACTTCTCAGTCCTGAAATCTGTTATTTAATCCGGTGTCGCGAACCTTTGCCGTTGCCATCATTTTTGAGACACAAACTTAACCCGTTTAGCCGGACCAATTAAAGGGTCCAAGACTGACACCAAGCCTACACCTTTAATGACCCTTATGTCACTCCTAATTGAGATCCCATGTGCCCCCATTTAATTTAAGAGCACATGACATTTTATTTTAATTAAATTGAGATCCCAACTTAACCCAAGTTAATCCAATACCTCATTCTTTAATCCCATGCAAAACACACAACACGCCCTCACCCTACAAAACACCAAACACCACTTCCCACACCAAATCTCCATCATTTTACATTTTTGTGCAAATACCCAAAAGTTAAGGGGCTTATTTGCAAAAGTGATGATAGGTGTCATCACTTCATTGGTCCAAGCCAATGAAGAAACTCTCTCCCTCAACCATTGACCGGTCATATCACCCCCCTCCCTCTCCTTTGGATGCACATTTTCTTCATGTTGAATCTGAGCCATCCATTCAAATCTAAGCCATCATCCTCACCACACATTCATCACACACTCACCTATTTAATCCCTTTTCTCCCCCTTTCCCAATGCCGATCCTAATCCCAAGAGCATTGAAAATCCCCCCTCTCTCTCTCCTCCTTCTCCCTACATTCAGTCGAACACTACACTCCTCCTCCCTTTCTCTTCTTCTTCTTCTTCTTCCTCTCCACTTCTCCTTCTACAAACAACCCGATGGCCATCCACCGCCGAGCCTCCTCCTTCTCCGACTGCTACCACCACCTCTGATACTCCCTCCCACTGCCATCGCTATCACCATCTCCACCACTCGACAATAACTCCCTCGACCACTCCACCCATGCCCGCTGCCATCACTACTCCGGCGGCCAACCTCCTCCACGACTGCCAACACCACCATCGACCGACCTCTTCTCCGGCCACCCAACGTCGTCCAACTGCACCTCCTTCCCGCCATCACTCCGTTCTACCGGAGTTCCCCCTCGGTCGACTGAGTTACCCGCTCCACCACCCTCGATCGGCCACCCAACCAACCGCCACTGCCACTATCATGACCCACACCCGATATAGGGGCACGAGAGCGTGGGTACGTCCAGCCTACGCCGCAGCATCGGCGGTAGAACGCTGTCTAGGTCACAATAACTCTATATAGCTAAAAACATGTCAATGATATCCATCTCCATAAGGAGGTCAATATACATCTCACAATAATCTCACAAGTAACTCAATCACAACAACTATAAGGCACGATAAAAGATAAAAGGAAATGACATAGTTAAACACCATGTCCCAACATAAAGATAAATCACAGTCTAGCTGTCCAACACAAGTCTCCAATTAAACTTAACATGAGTCTAAACATAAACTGAAATAACCTCCATAAGTCTCAAGCATAAATAAATACTATCTAGATAGCTGTAGGCAATGTCTCATCTAGAAGCATAGTCTCCTCTAGGATCTCTGGTACATAGTCTGTATCTATACCTGGTCCGTAGTGCGTGGTACAGAAATCCTCAAGATTCTCTGGAAAAAATATCCAGTCAGGATTGGAACGAAAATACACCTTTAACAGCAGTTCCACATATATTAACAAAAACTATAATACAGTGTAAAGAAATACAAGACAGAATGAAATACTGGCAATAAGAAATACTGGAACAAAGTACTGGAACATCATCATCAATATGCATCTGACAAGGAATAAAACTATGAGTGTACGCAAGTACAAAGAACTAGTATGTAAGTGTGTATAAGAACAACAACTAGAACATATGGAAATACAAGATCAATCTATCAAGATACATGTCAAGAAATCATCTATCTAAGTGTGTGAAACATCAGTATATCATGTGATCGGCTTGGGACTATATGACTCATTACATGGATTAGCGATCATCCCCAACAGGTCAGGCTAACCAGATGTAACAGCGATGAGGCATGTAAGGGTAAGGCTGCACCGACGTGAAATGTAGGTGAGCTAATGCTGCATGTAAAGTTGGGTATGATCACATTAACTACTAATACTTCCCCGTTTCCCCTGCTAGCACGATGGATTCCCATACGACTCCTCATGACAGGTCTCAATGATGCCAACTCGTGTAAAGAACAGTGTCAGAGTCATGTACGCTATACAACAAGAATTATAGAGATAATCAACATAATGAAAACTGTCAGAGAATGTACTCGCCTGTGGTCCTTAGCTGGCAATACCACTATCCGGGTTCCAAGGTATCGTCTGAGTGATCCCACAATCCTATAGACACATCATGTAATACAATACTACATCAGACATTACTCTAGCACACAATCAACATAATGATCTCAACAGGCTACGCTAGGGGGTCACAAGTCGATGTGCCTACGGGGTATCCGTGGTCACATTCAAGACACCTGGTGCATATTGCATAGTACATACTATGGCTAACATATCTCATAGTACTAATTAATTACATATTTAATAGATATTCATATGTTCATACTTAACTCAATTCATACAATGCACAAATATATCTATATTCGTATGTATTATGCTGATTGAGACTTATACGGTTCGTATGTATATACATAAGTATTCATTAGTTACCATTACAATGTATATATATTTTATATAGATATACTAACAAAAGCTTATACCCTGTGTGTGCATAATAACATATATTTATGCTAGGGATATCTGTAATACACATTTATGTGCTCGTAAACATGTCTTAGTTGAGCATAATATCTACCTGCCTGTACGTGTGCAAATATGTATATACGTGTATATACCGATACCTATACATACTAACGCATGATATACGGATGTGTACGCATTCGAGTATAGGTTTACGTCGAACCTGCGCGCTTGGACAGGGTAGAGGCGACGAGGCGTAGCCGATCGGTCGTGCACGGTGACAGTGCACAGTCGGGACTCGACGTGAGGTGTCCAGTCCGGCGCGGGGTCGACTGCAGCGTGCTTGGGCCGACTACAACGGGGATGCTTGGCGTCGACAACAGCGGGTCGTCGAGCGGGTCTTCGACTTCAGGCGAACGCAGCGGGTCTTGGCGGCTCCGTCGTCGTGCAGGTGGACGCAGCGGGTCTCGGCGGCTCCGTCGATGTGCAGGTGGACGCAGCGGGGACGAGGCGGCCTTAGATGCAGCCGGTTCCCCAACTTCAGACGGTTGTCGTCGAGCGGCAGGGTTCCGACGTCAACAGCGGTGCAGGCGAACGTGGTCTAGATGAGGCGGATGGGAAGAAGGAAAGGAAAAGATGAATAGTAATGTAAAGGGGGAAAGGGTCGACTGTGCTTGAGTTATGAATAGGAAAACGAAAAGTGAAGGAATAAGAGTTTATATACAAGGGGACTTTGGTTTGACCTAGAAAGGGTTGACTTGGTCAATTCCTTGGAAAAAAGTCTTCTCATGGATACCTCAATGGTTAGGATTTGAATAAATTAAAATGAATGGTCACGATGCATCGGTTTAAGGGTCTGGTTGCCATGGTTTCAAGGGGTTCATGTTAAGTTCGCATTTATGAAAGTTAGGGAAAAATATATTCATGAAAGGGAACAATGGGTTTATTTGCGTATCGTCTCCAAGGGACGGACACCTTAGTGCACTTTTGCACAAAAGTGCCGATAATTAGAAAATTGCACAAACTTGTATCTAATGTTTAATTATTGCAAAAATGTGTTCTACAATTAAATAGAAGTGCAAGGGACTGAATTTTAGTGGAACACAAGCATGAATCAACGGTCTGGCACGTTTAGGTTAAGGGGTGAATCTGTTGGAAGTCAAAGGTTAGCGTAAATTAAATAAAATTGATTATCATGCAATCATTTACTCATTAATTATGAAAAGACGAAAATACCCCTAATCCAAAAAGTGGGGGTGACAGCCACTGCACTAACTCCACCACCACAGCAGTCACCTTATCCGGCGGGTCACCTCTCCACCACTATCGCAGTCTCCTCCAGCACCCCGCTGCCACGGACTGGCCACCACCTCCGTCCCACCATCATCCTGACTACTCCGGCGAGACTCACCGCTAAAACCTACCGTCGCCTTCACTATCATCATCACCAGCATTAACCCCTCCGGCCAGCAACCGCCCCGACATGCCGCCGTGTCGCCGCCAAGGTGAACTCTCACCCCTCCCCATGTGTAGTTTGGTATATTGTTTATGGTTTATATATAACTTAGTTAGGGTTTATATTTATGCATTGAGTTTAGGGTTGAGAATGATATATATATTGAGAGTAGGGTTTATGAATGCTAGGTATGAGATTTAAGGGTGTTGTTCATTTTATTATATGCATATTTAATTATTGTGGAGGCGCAGATTTAATTGTCGTGGAATGATGTTATGATATCAAAGCATTGGTTAATATTAAGAGCTAATATTTAATGATGAATTTATTTGAGGAGTGGCTAGGTTATTGGGAAGCGGTGTTCAAATAATTTATTAACGGTATTTATAATCGAGGGTTTAAATGATCAATAATTATTAATTTATTCGAGGATGATATTTAAACTTGCATGATAATATCTGTGAATACCAAGAGGAATCTGAGGATTGATCATGGCTCGAAATACTGATAAACACCGTGATGAATAGTAGGATTGAGGATTTGTCTGATGCTATTATACAGGTGATTAATCGGATTAGATGTAGCATACCTTTAGTCAACCTTGGTCAACCCTCTAGCTTAGTGTCTATGTGAACTTGTAACTAAGATTAAAACATATACTAGACGTGTGTCATCTCTTATTTTAGCCTCATGATAGTTTATTGATGGAGCTTGTATCTCGTCTATAGGTATTGAGGGACCCGCGGACTTGGACGTTGTACCGGAGACCCATCTTCAGCATCCGGATCCAGGCAAGTGTACCTTGCCATCCTGTATTTCAGTTACCAGATATTTATTTATTTATTATATACATTGTGCGTATTTTGGATTAGAATCGTTACTTCGCGTCCGGGTCATTACCGGATGCAGACGTTCGTCGGTAACGTCTGGTAACGAATGTTAGATATTCGCAATACCTTAATGTACACACTTGGTTACGTCATAACCCTAGGATACATCCAGACACTGTCATCGTGCCATATTTCCTATATCCTGATACTGTCAGCATGACCAAAATCTGAGACGGCTTTAGGGTCGCGATTGTTGATAGTTACTTCAGTATGACAAGACTGTTAGATAGAGGTTCAGGTTTAGCGCACACTCGTTGACCGCTTTGGGAGGGGAAGACAGTTACTAGATGTTTGGGCTCCTCTTCATGCGCTATATATATGTATATATTCTATTATTGTAGTATTCCTGTATCCAGATTAGTAGTATCACCCGTGTGACTTTTTGCCCGGAGCTGCGGTACATCCCATGTGTTTCCGTGTCGGGAGCTAAGATTTTATTTTGGACAGCCCACGCGTCGAACATTATCTTCAAACTGTGTCTCACTTAGGTGGTTATGCTAGATTATACCGGCGTTGCGCTTGTTTCTTTCTGTTATACTATGGCATATTGTATTTTGTACCTTGTTACGTCCCTCTGAGGACCCGGTCCCTGCCAGTTTTGCAACATAGACGATTACGGAGCCTTGGGAGTTGCCACGCCCCAATCCCAAATCTATGGGATCAGACACGTGGCAATGGCCAGCTGGTACGACTCCGTAGGGCTTTCCAATTTAATGGACCCGACGAAGTGCACTTACGCTATCCACGGTCAAGTGATCTAGTTGATAAACTAATTCTAACATACAACAAGTAAACTAAATCTAAATCCATGGTAAATATCTCAAGAAAGAACGATACGCATCATCAGTCTGTAGCCCAATAATACCTTCGTTCGAATAGACCAAAAGAATAACACAGGTCTATAAAACACTAGGCTATAAAAGCAGAATAAAAATGGAAAGTAGTACATGACTGAAATAGCTGGAAATGTAAAGATACCTGCAATGATGTCCACACTCCACTATATCAAGCATCCTGCAAACTGCACAAATAACCTGAAAGGGAACCAGGTACTCAGAGGGACGTAACAAGATACAAAAATACATGCCATAAAGTAAATACTGTGAAAACTCAAGGGTGAACTATCCAGCTAAGTAAAATGCAATTTGAGGACAACTTAGTGCGTATGGGAAGTATAGGCTAGACATATGCTGACGTAATTCATCAACCGTCGTGACTGGCTAATATATGCCACATATGCCCCCAAAATAAGGGCGCTCTGTAATATAATAACGTCCAGCTCCGAGGAGCGTGGTATCTGTAATAGTATAATATCCAACGTTCTTTAAAGTGTGGTATCTGCAAAACCACAAGTAACATCCAACACTCTAAAGAACGCGGTATCTGCAATAATATATACTTCCGTATCACTCCGAATAATGCGGTATTTGTATAAAGGAGGTGGGTGTCCCATACGCCTACTAGTCGTCCTCCCCGCCCAATGCCAATGTATATGCCACGAATACGACGTGGACACCTCGTACTACAATGCAAGTCACAAGAAAATATACAACTAAGCTAAATACCGACACACGTGTTGCTCATACCGATGGCCAGTCAAGCATGAAGCACGCGTCCCTACATAAACTCACTCTGTGACGTGCAATGATACATGTCAAGACCTGGGGAGTCATGTTGATAACTCCACAACTTTAGGTGGTCCACTAAACACTAGGTCACACACAAGTCCTAACGTCAACGTCTTTGTTGACTGCACCCGAGTATTTTCGGATGCGCACAATTATATAATATTAAAATAATAAAACATGCAACTAAAAATAATTGAATTTAAACAGTACAACGAGGCAAGGTATACTTGCCTGGAAGGCAGGCGAAGATGCGAACACGACTAGCCATGGAAGTAGCAGTACAACAATGGAAACTGGAGCTGATATCCTCGGATGCTGTCACAATTATCACCAACAGTCCCGGAATGAGTAAAATACTCAAAAAAACATATACATACATCCAATTTGGACATAGGGGCAAAAATGCAGTTTTTGGTCAACACAGGGTCCACAAGTGAGCCCCGTCTTGCACCAAAAAATGTGTCAGAGACAAGGTTCTCCAAATTCATCAAACTTAGTGTCAACAAGTCCATAACAACGATACGAACCCAACGGAATGTCTAGAACTAAATTTTGATGATCCGATCACAAAATCGCCCGTCAAGTGGAACCGTGGGGCCCACGATACGGAATTTTGTCAACGTTCTCAGAATCGAACCAAACTTGGGTCACAGGACCAGCGTATCGCTACGAGTCCGATGGTGCAAGTTTCATTTCGAAACGACAAGCACACACGAAGTTATAACGAGTTCTAGAATAGGGCCGATATGGGGTATCGTCGACGGATACGCATTGATTCCGGTGTGCACGCACATCCAAATCAACTTTCGCAAAATCCCACACGTCCGTATTGACAGTGCGCACCTTTCGATAAAATTAGTACACGACGAGGATGTCCGGATTGACGGGACCAACTCCTTACCGGAGAATTTTAATATTTTAAAAACTACTTTTCTTTGATTTTGGATCTTAATTTACAAATAATATAAATCAAATTAAATTATTCTAATTGAAGACATTGAAAGAGGGTTACCTAGTGAACACACCTGCGAAGATAGCTCGCAGAATGGTCGAGGGACGGAGGCGTGATCACGCCGTGAAGTGGGTTGGTTGAGGCTCGGTTCCACGAATTGAAGAAGAAGAAGAACAGTAGTAGCAGCAGGGTGTGCCATCGCGGCGATGTTCTGGAGGAGGAGAAGGGGAGGGGAAGCCCTGGGGAGCATCTCCGGTCGTCAGGGGTGCTTGGTGGTCATCGGGGCGGTGCTCGGCGAGGCAAGGCAGCATCACAGCAGCAGCAACTTGCAGCAGCAGCTTGAAGCAGCGGCGGTGGCTCTGCCGCGGGGGGGGGGGGGGCAGGACTGCGGAGGCGGTGGCTAAAGTCGGGGGTGGCGGTGGTGGAGACGGCCGGGGTCGACGGTGGCTGAGGGGGTGGAGACGGAGGGGAGTTGGGTCGAGGGGAGAAGAGTCAGTGATGATGATGATGGTGCTGTTGGTGACGACGGTGGCGGTGGTTATTGATGGCGGGGATGTTGGCGATGGTCAAGGGCGGGGACAGGCGGAGGAGGATGTTGTGCTGGTGGCGGTGATGGTGGTCCGGCAGTAGAGGGAGGTGGTATTGGCGGTGATGGGGATGGTGGTGGAGATGTTGGGAAGGAGACGGCCGGAGCTCGTGGAGGCGATCAAGGTCGAGGGGAGAAGAGTCGGTGATGGTGGTTGGCGGTGGAGAGGTCGAGGACCGGAGGAGAAGGGGGTGGCAGGACTCGCTGCTCCGGTGGAGGTTGGGCTCCGGTCGACGGGGGGTTGAAGGAGGATGAACAGGGTTGGTTTAGTTTTTGGTTTAGAAAAAGGATGGTGATGATGATGAAAATAATAATGGAGGGGGGAGAGTTTTACTGGGAGAGTATTAGAAAGAGAGAGGAGAGAGTGAGTGAAGGAGCATTAAATGTATGGTGTGTATGCATTTAATGAATGAAGGCTTGTAGTGTGAACGCATTAAATAAATGACGGCTCGTAGTGTGAACGCATTAAATAAATGACGGCTCATAGTGTGAACGCACTAAATAATGATGACTCGTAGTGTGAACACATTAAATAATGACGACTCGTAGGATACGTAGGAAGGGGTTTCTTCATGACTTGCCTCCAATGGAAGGGGGACACCTCATTGTCTTTTTGCACAAAAGACCCTAACAATTGAGAAATTGCACAAAGATGAAAATTGGATTAAATTAATTAAAAATTAATACAAATGGTGTTCTCGAATTAATTGGAAGTACCTGGGGCTAAAACTAGGCGGGACACAAGTGTCATGGACATAGATGACTCAGAATAGAATATTATCATAAATTAGGTTGTACAAAACGGGTCAAGATTGTGTCTCCAATTTCGATTGGAACGCACAAGGAACGCAAAGTTGGATTTAATTGGATTTAAACATGGACATTTGTAACGATTATTGTGCGATTAAAATGAAGCACAAAATAGAGTATTTGTGAGTTACACAAGGGTCAGAATAGTAGGCTGGCATGTCTAGGAAAAGTATATAAAATTTGTTTGCAGGTAATAACTAGTGTAGTGCTCTAAATATCGAAGCAACGGTAAGGTGCACTAAGTGATATAAATATTGCACAACAAATATAAAACACTGTGTATTAATTCTAATTGGCTCCAAATTAACCCTAATCTTTTTATCTAAGCTAAGTAGGCCTAAATTTGGCCGAGGGGGTTACAGAGTTGCTAATGGAGTTGCTTGTCTTGCAGGCATTTGTACCAGGTACTTATATCATTTCTACCGGCGTTATGGTGATTTTATTCATATTGTTTATTCATCTGATGTTGTAGCCTAGTTTTTATAGACTCTTATTTCTTCTCGAGTCTATTCGAGTTTGTGTGTTATTGGGCGGCCGACTTTAGCACATGTAGCTCATTCTTGTGTATTTCTGTTCATTGTGGATTGAGACATAGATATTTATATTTATTGGATTATTTATATTGTGACCATTATTATACAGCTTTCACGTATTCGAGTCGCACCAGAGTCTGGTCGAATGCGTAGCTGGCATGTTGCGTATTCCTGGTCCTACGTATTTTGGGACTGGGACGTGACATATTTTTGTGGTGGCCCATGCAGGTCTAGAGCATATCATTTTGGTTACGTTACTGTACCAAATGAGCCTACAGTTTAGGAGTTATTGTTGAATATGATCTCAATCCATAATCGATTTTTTAAAACTCCCTTTGTATGTGATTATCGCCCTTGGACTTTCAAATTGTATTCGTTCAGTTTTTATCAATATCGCTATCATTATTTCACATCTCCTTTTATTCGGAGAGACGAATGCTTGTGCCCGATGGTTCCCTCCAGAAGAAGATCGTAGTCCAGACGACAGAAGACATAATTTGTGTAATAATCTCTGAGAAGATTGTTACCCTCAGTAGGATAGATTGATAGGTTCTTTTTAGATGCTAGAACTAGTGGAGATGTTAACAAGAGAATTGGACCTAGAAGTATGTTCCTAGAACTGGTAAAACCCTACTCTTACTTGAGATAGCAGTGATTTGGGAAGTACTGGGAGCTAGAAAGATCGTTGATCCTAACCCTCTAGAATAATTTATGGAAATGCATAGCCAGATGCTAAAAATTAGTTATAGCACATGATAGCGATACCAAGAACGATATTATGAACTGGAGAAGATAAAATTTTAGGCTCTTACCTAGAAGATGATGATCTGATACCAGGAATTTTAGTATGTGCTTGGTTGATACCATTATTATAATTGCACTATGTGACTCAGAGTAATAAATAACGGAAAGAAAAAATTTGAGGAATATAATTATAGGAAGAAATTTGAGAAGAAGAGTAACTATACATTAGGGAAGGAAGAAAATTTTGGAGGATTAGTGTTGTAAATAGAATGTAAGAATTTATTATGAGCTTAAGTCTAGACTATGACATTGTCCTAGGCATGAGTTGGTTGAGCCAATACCACGCGACGCTAGGTTGTCGACGTGGTTGCACTATATTTAGACCACCAGATTACCATAAGTTTGATTTTCTTCGGGGAGCCTGAGAGCATGGTGCCATCTACCTTAGAGGCACACATTACAAAAGTGAATCGATGTACCCTCACCTTGTTTGAGGATGTGTTTCCTGAGGATCTTCCAGGCCTGCACCCTGAGAGAGAGAGAGAGAGAGAGTTTACTATAGAGTTGACTCCCGGAGCCGAGCCAGTTACTTCCCCCATCTACAGACTAGCACCAAAGGAGTTGGTTGAGTTGAAAGTCCAAGTAGATGATCTCTTAGATAAGGATTTCATTCGGGCTAGTGTTTCTCCATGGGAAGCACCCATCATTTGTACCGAAGAAGGACGGTACAGTACGGTTGTGTATCGATTACAGGACGTTAAATGTCGTAATGATAAAGAACAAGTACCCACTTTCGCACATCGATGATCTATTTGATCAGCTTAGTGGTGCATATGTATTATCGAAGATCGATCTCAGATCCGGCTATCACCAGATCAAGGTACGGAGAGAGGACATTCCGAAGACGATTTTTCAGACGAAGTACGGGCACTATGAGTTTCTAGTCATGCCATTTGGATTAACCAACGCGCCAGCAGTATTTATGAGCCTGATGAACAATGTTTTCCACCAGTACTTGGATAAGTTCGTGGTGGTATTTATCGATGACATATTGGTATATTCCAAGAGCCAGGAGGAGCATGAGAGACATCTCAGGATCGTGTTGGAGACGCTGAGGCAGGAGAGGCTGTATGCCAAGCTCAGCAAATATGAGTTCTGCTTAGATAGAGTATTATTCTCGGGATACATAATCACCGGAGATGGACTATCAGTTGACCCAAAGAAGATCGCTGCAGTAGAGACGTAGCCTACCCCTACATCAGTTACAGAGATTATGAGTTTTTTCAGACTTGCTGGATATTATCGGAGGTTCGTGAAAAACTTTTCGAGGATCGCTGTGCCTATGACGCGACTAACACGTAAAGGCGAGGAGTTTATCTGGACCGAGGAGTGTCAGACGGCTTTCGATAAACTGAAGAAGTGTTTGACATTAGCACCGATTTTGACACTTCCTTAAGGATCGGAAGGATTTGTAGTGTACAATAATATGTCTGGGAGCGGATTGGGATGTGTACTGATACAACATGGCAAGGTGATAGCCTATGCATCGAGACAGCTGAGAGTTCATGAGAAGAACTATCCGACGCACGATCTAGAGCTAGCTGCAGTGATATTTGCACTAAAGCTATGGCGGCACTACCTTTATGGAAAGCGTGTTGAGATTTATACAGATCATAAAAGTCTGATGTATGTCTACACTCAGAAGAAGCTCAACATGAGACAGAGACGATAGCTAGAGTTGATGACAGACTATGATATAGAGTTGTAGTACCACCCTGGCAAGGCGAATATAGTAGCAGATGCCTTGAGCAGGAAGCCCATGGCATACTTTTTGACGACTCAGCGGCAATTGTTAGAGAATCTTCAGGAGATCGGGATAGAGGTTATATTGCCAGGCATGGATGGATAGATGGCTAGTCTTGAGGTTCAGTCTACTTTGGTTGAGAGGATCAAGGCAGCCCTGCCTACAGATGAGAGATTCAGACGACTGCGAGAGAGGACATAGGCCGGCATGCAGACGGGACTCAGGATTCATGAAGACGGAACATTGAGGTGTGGAGATCGCCTATATGTTCTGAGTGGCAAGATGGACAGGAGTTGATGACCGAGGTTCATAGCTCAATTTATTCTATTCATCTCGGGGGTACGAAGATGTACCAAGATTTGAGACAACACTACTGGTGGCATGGGACAAAGAGGGAGATTGCAAGATTCGGGGCGAGATGTTTGGTCTGTCAGCAAATCAAGGCTGAACATCAGAGGATTGTAGGACTATTGCAGCCGCTTCCCATTCCTAAGTGGAAGTGGGAACACATCACCATGGACTTTGTCACAGGATTCCCGAGGAGCCCTAGCGGGAAGGATGCAGTTTGGGTTGTCGTGGACCGACTCACCAAGTCTGCACATTTCTTGCCTTTCAGAGTTGGGCAGTCCACGGAGATATTAGATGACATGTATATGAGGCAGATAGTACGACTACATGGAGTGCCTATTAGTATTGTATCGGATCGTGATTCCAGATTCATGTCACATTTTTGGCGGAGTATGCAGGAGAGTCTGGGAACTCGTCTTAAGTTCAGTACTGCATATCATCCACAGGCTGATGGCCAGTCAGAGCGCACGATTCAGATACTAGAGGATATATTAAGAGCGTGCATGATCGACTTTGGACGATCTTGGGAGGACCATCTATACTTGGTAGAATTCTTCTACAACAACAGCTACCAGGCCAGCATACAGATGGCACCTTATGAGGCATTGTACGACAGGAAGTGTAGGTCACCAGTATATTGGAGTGACGTGGGAGAGCGTCAGATACTTGGTCCAGAGTTGGTGACACAGACAGTGGAAAAAGTAAAGCAGATTCAGAGCCACCTGCGTACAGCACAGGACATACAAGCATTGGGCAGATGCGCACCGCAAACCCTTAGAGTTCAAGGAGGGTGACCATGTATTTTTGAAGATATCGCCTACTCGTGGTACCATCAGATTCGGAGGCAGAGGCAAGCTGAGTCTGAGGTACATCAGACCTTTTGACATCTTGGAACAAGTTGGCGAAGTGGCTTATCGTCTTGCATTGCCTCCATTATTAGAAGGAGTGCACGACGTATTTCACGTTTCGTATTTGAGGAGATACATGGCAGACCCTACCCACGTGCTTGATCATTCGGAGATTACAGTCGGGCCCAGTTTATCATATGCAGAGCAGCCAGTAGGGATACTCGATCGCAGTGAGAAGACTTTGAGGGATCAGACTATTCGACTGGTCAGGGTTGCATGGAAGCATCATTCGCCAGGCGAGTCTACCTGGCAGCGCGAGGATTCCATTCGGCAGCATTTCCCGTATCTATTTGAGGACCAAGGTACGAATTTACGTACTGTATTTGATTACCAGTTTACTTTTAAATTCTCATAGCTATTAGTCGTGCTTTACTTTTAATTTTGGGGACAAATTTTTTTTAAGTTGGGAATAATGTAAACCCCCTCAAAAAAAATTAGTTTAGGTAGACTAGATTGAGTTAGTAATATTGTTGTAGCGTCAGTGTATTTGAGGTTTAGAAATTAGTTGCAGTTGTCTGGTTATTTATTTTAACCCTTGGTGCACCCTACCGTTGTTGCAATATCCGGGGCCCAACAATAACCCATATTTTCTAACTAAATGTTGCACTCTTGACTTGACAAGCCAACTAGACGCTGTACTTTTTCGGTACTCATAATCACAATCCCTTGTGCTCTAATTTAATTGCACAACTTCCCGGTCCTGAAATCTGTTATTTAATCCCGTGTCACGTACCTTTGTCGTTGCCATTATTTTTGAGACACAAACTCAACCCGTTTAGCCGAACCAATTAGAGGGTCCAAGACTGACACCAAGCCTACACCTTTAATGACCCTTGTGTCACTCCTAATTGAGACCCCATGTGTCCTCATTTAATTTAAGAGCACATGACATTTTATTTTAATTAAATTGAGATACCAACTTTGACTAATCCCAACTTAACCCAAGTTATTCCAATACCTCATTCTTTAAGCCCATGCAAAACACACAACACCCCCTCACCCTATAAAATACCAAACACCACTTCTCACACCAAATTCCTATCATTTTACATATTTGTGCAAATACCCAAAAGTTAAGGGGCTTATTTGCAAAAGTGGTAATATGTGTCATCACTTCATTGGTCCAAGACAATGATGAAACCCTCTCCCTCAACTATTGACCGATCATATCACCCCCCTCTCTCTCCTTTGGATGCACATTTCCTTCATGTTGAATCTGAGCCATCCATTCAAATCTAAGCCCTCATCCTCACCAGACATCCATCACACACTCACATATTTAATCCCTCTTTCTTCCCCTTTCCCAATGCCGGCCCTAATCCAAGAGCATTGAAACCCCCCCCTCTCTCTCCTTATTCTCCCTACATTCAGCCGAACACTACACTCCTCCTCCCTTCTTCTTCTTCTTCTTCTTCTTCTTCTTCTTTTTCTTCTTCCTCTCCACTTCTCCTTCTACAAACAACCCGACGGCTATCCACCGCCGAGCCTCCTCCTTCTCTGACTGATACCACCACCTCTGATACTCCCTTCCGCTGCCATCGCTATCACCATCTCCACCACTCGACAGCAACTCCCTCGACCACTCCACCCATGCCCGCTGCCATCACTACTCCAGCGGCCAACCTCCTCCGTGACTACCAACACCACCATCGACCGACCTCTTCTCCGGCCACCCAACGTCGGCCAACTGCACCTCCTTCCCGCCATCACTCCATTCTACTAGAGTTCTCCCTCGGTCGACTGAGTTACCGGCTCCACCACCCTCGACCGGCCACCCAACCAACCGCCACTGCCATTGCACTAACTCCACCACCACAACAGTCACCTTCTCCGGCGAGTCACCTCTCCACCACTGCCGCGGTCTCCTCCAACACCCCGCTGCCACGAACCGGCCACCACCTCCGTCCCGCCATCATCCTGACTACTCCGGCGAGACTCACCGCCAACACCCACCGTCGCTTTCACTGTCATCATCACCAGCATCAACCCCTCCGGCCAGCAACCACCCTGGCGTGCCGCCGTGCCACCGCCAAGGTGAACTCTCACCCCTCCCCATGTGTAGTTTGGTATATTGTTTATTTACATATAACTTAGTTAGGGTTTATTTTTATGCATTGAGTTTAGGGTTGAGAATGATATATATATTGAGAGTAGGGTTTATGAATGCTAGGTATGAGATTTTAGGGTGTTGTTCATTTTATTATATGCATATTTGATTATTGTGGAGGTGCAGATTTAATTGTCGTGGAATGATGTTGTGATATCAAAGCATTGGTTAATATTGAGAGCTAATATTTAATGATAAATTTATTTGAGAAGTGGCTAGGTTATTGGGAAGCAATATTCAAATAATTTATTAACTGTATTTATAATCGAGGGTTTAAATGATTAATAATTATTAATTTATTCGAGGATGGTATTTAAACATTCATGATAATATCTGTGAATACCAGGAGGAATATGAGGATTGATCATGGCTCGAAATACTAATAAACACCGTGATGAATAGTAGGATTGAGGATTTGTCTGATGCTATTATACAGGTGATTAATCGGATTAGATGTAGCATACCTTTAGTCAACCTTGGTCAACCCTCTAGCTTAGTGTCTATATGAGCTTGTAACTAAGATTGAAACATATGTTAGACGTGTGTCACCTCTTATTTTAGCCTCGTGATAGTTTATTGATGGAGCTTGTATCTTGTCTCTAGGTACTGAGGGACCCACGGACTTGGACGTTGTACCGGAGACCCATCTTCAGCATCCGGATCCAGGCAAATGTACCTTGCCACCCTGTATTTTAGTTACCAGATATTTATTTATTTATTATATACATTGTGCGCATTTTGGATTAGAATCGTTACTTCGCGTCTGGGTCATAACCGGGTGTAGACGTTCGTCGGTAACGTCTGGTTACGAATGTTAGATGTTCGCAACAGCTTGATGTACACACTTGGTTATGTCATAACCCTAGGACACATCTAGACACTTTCATCATGCCAGATTTCCTGTAACCTGATACTGTCAGCATGACCGGAATCTGAGACGACTTTAGGGTCGCGATTGTTGATAGTTACTTCAGTATGACAAGACTGTTAGATAGAGGTTCAGGTTCAGCGCACACTCGTTGACCGCTTTGGGAGGGAAAGACAATTACTAGACGTTTGGGCTCCTCTGCACGTGCTATATATATGTATATGTTCTATTGTTGTTAGTATTCCTGTATCCAGATTAGTAGTATCACCCGTGTGACTCTTTGCCTGGAGCTGCGGTACGTTTTGTGTGTTTTCGTGTCCGGAGCTACGGTTTTATTTTGGACAGCCCGCGCGTCGAACATTGTCTTCAAACTGTGTCTCACTTAAGTGGTTATGCTAGATTACCCCGGCGTTGCACTTGTTTCTTTCTGTTATACTATGGCATGCTATATTTTGTACCTTGTTACGTCCCTCTGAGGACCTGGTCCCCTGCCAGTTTTGCAGCATAGACGATTATAGAGCCTTGGGAGTTGCTGATGGAGTTGCTTGTCTTGCAGGCATTGGTACCAGGTACTTATATTATTTCTACCGGCGTTATGGTGATTTTATTCATATTGTTTATTCATTTGCTGTTGTAGCCTATTTTTTATAGACTCTTATTTCTTCTCGAGTATATTCGAGTTTGTGTGTTATTGGGCGGCCGACTTTAGCACATGTAGCTCATTCTTGTGTATTTCTGTTCATTGTAGATTGAGACATAGATATTTATATTTACTGGATTATTTAGATAGTGACCATTATTATACAGCTTATACGTATTCGAGTCGCACCAGAGTCTGGTCAAATGCGTAGCTGGCATGTTGCGTATTCCTGGTCCGTATTTTGGGACTGGGGCGTGACAAGTGTCGAAGGCACACAAATTTCTAGTATATAATAATGTAAAGTATTGTTTTTCGCTAAAATATTAAAGAATAAGAAGCGTCACGATTAAAAGATACGAGGTACATCAATGACTACGAATATGACATGTGTACATGTCAATCAAAAATCTTAAAACTAATTAAAAATATTATTAAATATAAATAAGAAACAATTTCAAAAATCGAATTAGCAAGAAGTGTTTGAGGCACTCGAATAAATAGAATAAAATAAAGAAGCGTTCTATCAAAAAGATAAAAATAAAGGATGGTCAGGATTAAAACTACCAATTATTCACCCTTCTCGACTTAATTACCAATTATTTTATAATTGATCACACCCTCTCCACTTAATTCTTCTCTCTCTCTCATTGTTTAATATTTTGACAATTAATTAATACCCGCGATTTCAATGACAAATTCTAACTATCTTAAGCATATGTTATTGTATATGTTTCTTGTACTTATTATGTTTATAGAATTAATTTGAATGTATTAATTTTATTTTAACATTTTGTTTATTTTTATTTGTCATGTAAAATAAAATATTATGAAGAGTGCTGACAGAGTATCGAGCACACAGACCACAATGCCAACAACACTCATCAACTAGTATATAACAAAATATAATGATCTTTCACGATAAAAGATAAAAGGATAAATATTGGTCATGATTAAAAGGTAGGAGGTATGTCCAAGGCTAGGAATACAACACTTGTATGTGTATATGTACGACAAAAGAGAGTGATTTTTTTCGATGTAACATAATTGTCATGGTTTATGCCAATAAAAATATTATTAAAGCTATTATTGAATGTTCTTAAAAATATTATTAAAGATATTATGAAATGCTATAATTGTTTTAAAAATTAAGTTATATATAATAAATCTTGGGGGTGTCCTTAGGTGTTGGTGACGGTGCCTGTCGAGTTGTTGTTGTTGGTCCCGAGACGGATCAAAGATGGTAGAACGCGGGCCATAACAGAGTTACTAGTGAGACCCGAAGGTCCACTCTCTACTGGAACCTAATTTATCGTCGAGATCAGAGATTCACACAAGAGTTCATCATCTGATATTTCTCGATTCCAACGAAGCACGAACCAAGAACAACTTACAAACCGACTTCGAGAAAAATGAAGATTACAACAAGCAACAAGTAAAAAGTTCTTCTCTTTACGTTCGCAAACGCTACAATAAGAAAGAACAAAGCAAAGAAAGATGTTAAAAGTAAAGCTCCTTGCTGGGGTGGTCAAAACCATCGTTACTCAAAACAAGATTCGACGTACAGACGATATGCCCCCAGGAACCAACAAGTTCACAAATGAACTTCTGGAACGCTCAAAGTCACCTTCGCAAAACACTCAAAAAATACCATGTGAGAGGCAGATACTCTAGACCGCATATGATCTGGTGTTCTTGGTTTTTTCTATCTATTTTTTTCTCTCTCCTCAAATAAAAGAGGAGGTCATCTATATAAAGAGAAAAACAGCACCTATGTGGCCTGAGAAAACTCTAAGCCACATATGCGCTAACCGACCAGATCCCCCAAAATTTGGGTATTAGTGCCCCATGCGCCGTCTGTGTCGTCTCTGTCGCCTAACATGTTATACTACACGAGACAGACAACGCAGCCAAACGCAGAAAATAGTCGCTTGTGTCGCATGCGCCGCATATTCCGGAAGGCACAAAAAATTATGCGCCGCATGCGCCGCCTAAAGCAGACCATGTCCCCTCCATATTCGACTCGGTCGTTCAAACCTGGCCGCATAGCGCCTGGCCACAAAGACCCTGGTTGTATAGCCCCTAGCCGCATAGCCCCTGGTCGTATAACGTCAGGCCATATAACCCATGGTCGTATAATGCCTGGACGCATAGTGCCTTAGCAGCATAGTGTCAGGCCGCATGTGGGACGAAGCATGCGCCCGAGCTAGCGACCGTGAACAAAAATCGTGCATAAAGGAGCGCACGAGCGCCATGCGATGATGCTGACATGCTAAGTGCAAGATAAGCCAACAAAACGCCACTTTACGCCCTTAAGCCCGTATTCGATTCCGAGTCGCTAAGCCCCTTCAGGGCTTAGCTCCTAAAAAAAACTTTCCAAAGGTGGTAACAAAACAAAGATTGTCATAATGGAGTTCACACTTAATCCCTTTAGGAAAGTCAACCCACATGAGCCTCCACCCCATGTGCATATACCAATACTAAGCATAGCTATATATTGAGATATACACATTGGTGGTTTTCCAATATGGGACTAAAACTCCCAAAGCTAAGTGGAAAATACCATTATATCCCCTACATATATCACAATATATGGTTGAGCTTTCATCACAGTGACTGCCATCATACATTAGGATAGATGTCGTTGATGACTTGAATCTTTTCGCATGGGTCAAACAACAGTACAATACAAGAATGGACTAAGCCTTGAATTTTGTACCATAGCTGCTATTCTTCCCACTCACACAATGACCTCAGCTGTGACATCCAGTAACACGTTAAAGGCTCTGTGCTGACATGGTCTCTATAATGCCCCGCTCCGCGTCGGCATTATGTATCAAGGTGAGTGGGCAGAGCTTCGTTCTCTGATTCTTGTACGCCTTAATAATAAGTCTGAATTTTTGCTTGCATGTTTTCATAAGAGAATGATAGAACCTGCCTTGCATGCTAATAAATGAACTCACCTAGCTTGTCTTTAAAACGGATATGTCTGCTTAACTAAGAGACCTTGAAATACTTGTTTAAGTATGTGTTTGCATGAACATGTTCACTATCGCCTATGCTCCGAGAGAACCATATCGTGTGCCTGAATGTGTTCAAAGATAAGGCGGCTTGCCCCCGCAACAAGAATATAGTCTGATGGTTCGTCTCATCTGCATCCTAAAGTTTATTTGATAGTATTTTCATGCATTCGCATCGGTCGGATAATGACTATTTGTGGAGAGCTGAACTGCATGTGTCACGGCTGCTACAAAGATAGTGGAAAGCAACCATGAGTCACAGCTGCCATTAGCATCAGATAAATGAGTCATTGGTATGCTGGACCAACAGCTGTCGATCCTGAGATACTCGAGGACCGCACTGCATATAAGATAGTTTATTGTGTTGGCTTGGATAGATGGACTGCCCCTAAGATATGCATTGGTGTCTAGATGTGCATTTGTCCCTAGAGTCTCACAAGACACGCTGCGCACACCTTAAAACAGAACGAACGACTTATCTTGCTTGCTTGCTTATATCGCATATGAAACTCTATTTTTTTAAAGATGTTTCCAAAATAATGTAATATGACTCTGTCCAATGCTGCATGTAACGAACATAGGTAAAACTAGAAAAATCACTAGTAATATAATATTTTATAACATGATTACTTAGTGTTGATTTTAGTGAATGCTTGCTTCTGTTCAGTTGTTTTTATCTCACCAGTACTTATAAAAATGACCCACCAACAGTTTACTTGCTTGCAGGTACTGGATCGTCCGAGGGAGTGATAGGTGTGCCTCAATCCCCTAGACCCGGAATTCTGGTTTCGATTGCCTCGAGTTGCTATCGTATAAAGGAGCATAATATATGGAACGATGCCCTTGAATAAAGAGAACCCACTCCCTCAATTTGTTCCGAATACTCAGTTGGCTAAATGCATTGCATTACAACAATGTCCCTCCGCTGCTTACTCGATTGATGCGATGATAGCCAAACAACTTAAACGATGTTGCCTTGTGTGGGCGCAACCCCAGGCTCGTACAGCATCACGTCCCGGTATCAAACGGGCCATTCCTTGCCCCGTCGGGAGGAGCTGAGGGTGGTGATTCGCGTTCGGTGCGCCGAGGCGTGGTGACTCGCGTTCGGTCCCGGCGGAAGAAGCGGTGGTCCGGGCGGCCCTCGGGGCCGGGGCGTGACAGTCTCAGTGTATATATCTTGGGCGTCTACAAGCTTTCCCTCAAGAGACGGCTTACATCTCTATCCATACACTTAGGTTAGTTCTTCCACTATAGAGAGTTTATTATCCGGCATGAAGCCTTGCGCTTCTGTGCGGTGCTACGCCGCTATGAATGGTCGTCCAAGGCCGAGTATCCCCCTCTTGTAGTGTCATACCACTGTAGCATGAGGACACATGCCTCTTAGTAGTGCCTTTACTACACACAACATGGAGCCTTGTGCTCCTGTGAGGTGCTACGCTGTTGTGACATGGCTTAAAGCCGAGATACACTCCCTCATGTGGTGTCACCTACTGTAGCATGAGGTCACAGGCCTCTTAGTAGTGTTGTACTACCTCCCAGTATGAAGCCTTGAGCTTCCGTGCGGTGCCATGCCGATGTGACATGGCTCGAAGCCTAGGTTCACTCCCTCATGTGGTGTCACCTACTGTAGCATGAGGTCATAGACCTCTTTATAGTATTCTACTACCACTCTCTATCTCTTTTCAGCATTACGTTACCTGCCTATGTGCGGTGCTACCGCCACTGTGACATGGCCCGAAGCCGAGGTTCACTCCCTCGTATGGTGTCACGCCACTGTAGCATGGGATAAAAGTTCCTTGGAGTGCTGAAATTACTCGTGCTTCCTGCAACACACGCCGGATATTCACTCTACCCGAGAACTCATTAAGGCGTCTAAGCCATCATTCCACAGGAAATGTTCTGATCAAGAACAAATAGTAGACCACAGTGATTTCGAGTATGTATCCCACAATATCCATGAGGAGTACCTATTGTACCTAATATTCTCATGGTCAATGGTCCTCCCTTGAACCAATAGCTAGATGCCTGGTAGATTCCTCTTTGAACCAATAGCATAAAAATAAATGGTAGGATTACAGAGACTCAATACCAGAGGTCCTCCAAGCCAATATCTGTTGTGTCCTTGACTATGTGTAATGTTATTGTCACTGTGACATGGCCTGCAACTGAGGCTTTACCCTACCGAGGTACCTCATAGTGGTGTTACCCCACAGTAACATGGAGTACTACGCTCCTTTATAGTTCATGACTCTGACTATATGCGGTGCTACTGCGGTTGTGACATGGCCCGAAGTCGAGGCTTTACCCTGTCGAGGTACCTCATGGTGGTGTCACCCCACGGTAGCATGGAGTACTACGCTCCTTTATAGTTCTTACGATCAGCTGGCACTTGAGGCTTGTTATAAACGGATCTGCCAGATTCACCTAACTCCAATCTTTTAGCCATTGTAATGATCCAGGCTAGCTGCGCTCATTCAGTGTTTTGTACTGGCCCTTAAGGCCTATCATTAACGGATTCGCTAGAATCACCTAGCTTCGAACATTGACCATTGTAATGATCCATGCTAGCTGCGCTCATCCAGTGTTCTGTGTTTTATCTACACAGTTCTCTTCAAACCCTTAAAGAGATGAATAGATGTCACCGCTGCAGCTTTCTGGTTTTCATAGTATGTCGGTATCACCCGAATCTATATACTAACCATAGGAAGATCATCTGAGAGCTTCCAAAGCCATTATATTTTATATGCTGCAGCTGATAGTGCATGGAACTTTGAGAGTAAAGATCGCTTATTCGACTTCCACGATATAGCAGCACCACTCCTGGAGAAGTCACGTCCTTCTGTGGATCTTTCACTCTTCTTTTCTGAGTACCAACTGGCATCACTGAAGACTTCCATTATATTTGGATAACTGTTGTAGTGTATGATATACCACTGAGTCCACTTGAGAATACTGACGACTCTCTTCACAGCTTTCAGTGTTCAATAACACACATACTGCTCGTGAACTGACTCAGCATCCCTACAGCAAGAGCTATATCAGACTAGGTAGTACTCGCAGCTTAAATCATGCATCTAATGATACTTGAGTACACCAACTGTCTAATGCTTTTCCTTGGATAAGGCTTCATCTCCATGTCACACCTAAGGAGTATCGTCCCTGATACCCAAAGCGTGTGATCAACTCTTCATGCACAGCACTTGTGACTGAGCAAGCCCCCTTGGCATCTGGATTATCTTATATCCTTAAGGATGATATCCGCAATCCCATGTTCGGAGACTGGATAAAAGGATATCTTTGTTCTAGTAACACTTCTATATCTGCAGCTGGGATTAGCTAGTCATCCATATAGATACAAAAGATGACTCATTTATTATCAACAAACTTTGTGTATACACACTTGTCTGTCTCGTTGATCCTGTGAAAACTTTAACTAGATGACTTGTCAAACTTCTGCTACCACATTCTGAGATTTGCTTCAGGCCGTATTTGAGATATCACTAACCTGCAGACTATCTTCAATCCTGAATGACAATAATTCTGACTGTTGTCCGTGAATCTCTCATGACTGTCTTCCTCCAAGACTTTTCGTATTTCCTTCATTTGATAAACAATCATCTTATGAATAGTATCTACGAAAATCATTATTATGATATATGATACTTCAACGAGGTACCACAAAACTCAGTCCCATGTATTTGAGAAAACCCCTAGGCTACAAGCCTAGTCTTGAACTCAACTGTTTTGTCTGCTTCCATTTTCTTCTACTGAAGATATATAAGCATCTGATAGGTTTAGCTCCTTCAGGCAGATTAATTAATATCCAAGTGTTGTTATGTGTCATGCCCTGATCCCGTAGGGGCCGTTCGTCCTTGCTTGGGCGCGATACCGTACAAGCCTAAAATGCGCTTGCACAAGGCCAAATCTTTGAACAAGGACAAGTAAGCTATTCAAATTCAAGACAGGAGAAGCGGCACATATATTGCAGAAAAGTAAAGAACACAATGGCATATGAAAATAAGCTCTTTATTGATAATCACGATGTGTTACAAGCGGCACTTTGCCGATATTATAAATCGCTCAAGCACTCTCTTTCTCTCGATTACAATGACACCGTTCCATACATTATGTCCCTCTATATAAAAGCAGCTCAAAGCAATCTCGATGCGGCTCATGGCATCGACTCCAGATTTTTAGTTCCTTGGGATGAGGCACAGCTATCGCTTCCTCGGACGATCCAGCACCTGAGAACAAGCAAACTGTTGGTGGGTCAGCACTTTGGAGAAAGTAATGGTGAGTATAAAATCAACGAACAGAAGCAACACCCCCTAAAACCCACACTAAGTAAGCATGTGGCAAAATATTATATTACTAGAGATCTTGCTACTTTTACCTATGTTCATTTCATGCAGCTCAGGATTATAGTCAGTTTACATCTTTTCGAAAATATAGCTTTGAAACCAGTTTGCATTTCAATACATATAAGCAAGCTATAGAGACATTATTCTATCGTGCAGTACGCAATTGTGAGCCATATTCGGTCTCTTATGAACAAAAGTTATCTCTAGTGGACTGTTCATCTCAAATTAAGACAAGTGCAACACGTGGACTATACAATTCGATGCATTAGGGGCAGCAACATATTCAATATAAAACAGATGTATCACATTTAGCATAAATGATAAGGGACATAAAGAAATACAAGTGATCACTTATTCAGTGATCATTACCCATGGCTGAACGGTTATCCTGCAGCAGACATACAAGTTAGCAATATATGCATATATATATATATATACGAGGTTCTCTTTCCCTGTCCATTTTCTGCATCAAATAGTTAGGTATGCAAGAAGGCTAGCCTAGCATGCGCCCTAACTATATGATGGTCCCCTCAACGGGATTAGCAAGTGGTGCGTACAAGCCCATCTCACTAATGACAGATCAACTAATAGCTGCTGAACGCATGGTTGCTATACACTAAAATACGCTCATAATAGCAGTCGAGACTCATGGTTCAGCACTACACTAAAAGCCATACACTCCCATAAATAAGGACTTCTAGCCTCAGGGTGTTCCAGATCTCTCCCAGGCCGAACGATCCCTAGTGCCCCAGGAACCGCTCGAGAGATAAACCTTGTGCACAAGTTGTCATACCGATGCATGAATGCACTTCTATCGGATAAATACCAAATGATGCACATGATCCAGAATAAGCAAGCAAGCATATCTATCAAGCTATAGAACCGGAGCTCTCAATACTCTTGCCTAATAGCCACACCCTCCCGTAAGTAAGGACTTTAAGCCTCAGGACAGACTATTAGTCTAGATGCACAAGTTCAAGCTATTCATGAAGTTCTATCTCCTTACAAGAGATCAATGAAACATGTTCAAGCAATCTAGCTATTTTAACAAGTAACAAGGAAGAACAATTCTATAAATCTAGCATATAATTCTATCTCTTTTAGACAAGCAAGTATTCTAGTTAGCATACGATACAAGGATAAGTGCAAGCAATCTTTTACTCTTTCTTATTAGCATGACAATAGTTTATTCGATAGCGGTGTCCTTGTAACTAAGCATGCACATTTATATCTTTTCTTAGCATGGCAATGGTTCCATCTCTTTAGACAAGCATAGAAGTTCTCTAGTTAGGCAAGCAGATTCGTTTCAATGACATGCAATACGAGTTCTCTTATTAGCATGCAGAGTCAGGTTCTATCATTCTTCTTATGAAACTATCTTCTTAGAACAAGAAGTAGAAAACTCAGATTCATTATTAAGACGTGCAAGAATCGAAGAATGGAGTTCTGCCCACTCACCTAGATCAATCGTCTTGTGGTTCATTCGGGATCTCTCCGAGAAGACTTTCATTCGAGTAAGCAAAGCGATATCACTTATACATATTGCCTATGCGGAGCGGGACACTACATACTTACCCACCAATAAAAAGTTTTGTCCTCGAAACTTCAAGGACAAACTTTTGATATCCCGAACAACGATAGTCCTTATCCCTCACCATCCTCAATCGAAAACTCTAACAATCCAGAACTCAATAAAACTCTAGCCATCAGAAATCACAAATTATATCTCAAGCAATAAAATAAATCCAGAAAACTTTTGCCTACAACTTTGAGAATATTTATGGACTTATTGTATGGAATACTCATTGCAGCACAATAACGGGCACATCTCTGAGTCGAAGGCAACAAAATGGGCAAAGAATCAAGTAGTTCTGATACCATTATGTCATGCCCTGATCCCGCAGGGGTCGTTTGTACTCGCTTTGTCCCTACGGAACCGATCGTCCTTGCTTGGGCGCGATGCCGTATAAGCCTAAATTGCGCTTGCACAAGGCCAAAACTTTGAACAAGGACAAGTAAGCTATTCAAGACAGGAGCAGTGGCACATATATTGCAGAAAAGTAAAAAATACAATGGCATATAAAAATAAGCTCTTTATTGATAATCATGATGTGTTACAAGCGGCGTTTTGTCGAGATTACAAATCTCTCAAGCACTCTCTTTCTCTCGATTACAATGACACTGTTCCATACATTATGTCCCTCTATACAAAAGTAGCTCAAAGCAATCTCGATACGGCTCATGACATCGACTCCAAATTTTTGGTTCCTTGGGATAAGGCACGACTATCGCTTCCTCCGACGATCTAGCACCTGAAAACAAGCAAACTGTTGGTGGATCAGCACTTTAGAGAAAGTACTGGTGAGTGTAAAATTAATGAACAGAAGCAACACCCCCTGAAACCCACACTAAGTAAGCATGTGGCAAAATATTATATTACTAGTGATCTTGCTACTTTTACCTATGTTCATTTCATGCAGCTCAAGATTATAGTCAGTTTACATCTTTTTGAAAATATAGCTTTGAAACCAGTTTGCATTTCAATACATACAAGCAAGTTATACAGACAGTGTTCTATCATACAGTGTGCAACATGTATTGTGAGCCAAATTCGATCTCTTATGAACAAAAGTTATCTCTAGTGGACTATTCATCTCGAATCAAGACAAGTGCAACAAGTGGACTATATAATTCGATGCATTAGGGGCAGCAACATATTCAATGTAAAACAGATGTATCACATTTAGCATAAATGATAAGGGACATGAGAAAATACAAGTGATTACTTATTCAGTGATCCTTACCCATGGCCGAACGGTTATCCTGTAGCAGACATACAAGTTAGCAATATATATATATATATATATATATATATATATATATATATATATATATATATATATATATATATACGAGGTTCTCTTTCCCTGTCCGTCTTCTGCATCAAATAGTTAGGTATGCAAGAAGGCTAGCCGAGCATGCGCCCTAACTACATGATGGTCCCCTCTACGGGATTAGCAAGTGGGACGTACAAGCCCATCTCACTAATGACAGATCGGCTAATAGTTGTTGAATGCATGGTTGTTATACACTAAAATACGCTCAAAATAGCAGTCGGGACTCATGGTTCAGCACTACACTAAAAGCCACACCCTCCCGTAAATAAGGACTTCTAGCCTTCAAGGTGTTCCATATCTCTCCCAGGCTGAACGATCCCCAGTGCCCCAGGAACCGCTCGAGAGATAAACCTTGTGCACAAGTTGTCAGACCGATGCATATATGCACTTCTATAAGATAAATACCAAATGATGCACATGATCCAGAATAAGCAAGCAAGCATATCTATCAAGCTATAGAGCCGAAGCTCTCAATACTCTTGCCTAATAGCCATACCCACCCGTAAGTGAGGACTTCAAGCCTCAGGGCGGACTATTAGTCTAGATGCACAAGTTCAAGCTATTCATGAAGTTCTATCTCTTTACAAGCGATCAATAAAACATGTTCAAAAAATCTAGCTCTTTTAACAAGTAACAAGCAAGAACAGTTCTATAAATCTAGCATGCAATTCTATCTCTTTTAGACAAGCAAGTATTCTAGTTAGCATACGATACAAGGATAAGTGCAAGCAATCTTTTACTCTTTCTTATTAGCATGGCAACGGTTTATTCGATAGCGGTGTCCGTGTAACTAAGTATGCATATTTCTATCTTTTCTTAGCATGGCAATGGTTTCATCTCTTTAGACAGTTATAGAAGTTCTCTAGTTAGGCAAGCAGATTTGTTTCAATGACAAGCAATACGAGTTCTCTTATTAGCATGCAGGGTCAGGTTCTATCATTCTTCTTATGAAACTATCTTCTTAGAACAAGCAGTAGAAAACTCAGATTCATTATTAAGGCGTGCAAGAATCAGAGAATGCAGTTCTGCCCACTCTCCTAGATCAATTGTCTTGTGGTTCGATCGAAAACTCTCCGAAAAGACTTTCATTCGAGCAAGCAAAGCGATATCACTTGTACATATTGCCTACGCGAAGCAGGGCACTACATTATGGGATCAATCTCTTCATGGACTGCCTCCTCTCAGCAGACCGAATCTCTGGTCTTCATCGCCTCATCATTGGTAAGTGGCACGACCTCCATATGATATGTGATAAGATCATCTTTGGTCCTTCGACCTCCTGACTCTTCTAGCTGACTGCTCTCCGTGTTCTGGTTCAAATGTTGTCTCTTAAAACATAACTCCTTCCTGGACTACATCTTCTTCTACAGAAGTGCCAACAACTCTGGGTGATACGGTCCTCCGAAAAACTTCCACAATCAAACGATATTCATGTGGATCTGACTTTAAACCAGAGTTACATCAGAAGTGACGAATGGTACTAAGGACATGACCGTAAGTGCAACCTTCTCCCACAGACAATCTGGAAGCCCTTTGAACAACAATATAGAAGTCATCATTACTATTAACTATTCTTCCTTCCTATATGCACCTTCAATGGACTGGAAGAGTACGAAGATGTCATTCCATAGTCAATTTCATGTTCTAAGTTGAACGATACGAATCCAAATAATGATGCATGTTCCATAGTCAATTCCATATTCTAAGCTGAATGATGCAAATCCAGAGAACGATGCATGTTCCATAGTCAATTCCATGTTCTAAGCTGAATAATGCAAATCCAAAGAACGATACATGTTTCATAGTCAATTCCATGTTCTAAGCTGAACAATGTGAATCCAAAGAACGATGATCTTCGTATAGAAAACTTCTGAGTCAATTAAGTTATGGACCGATATGACGCTCAGCTCTAAACTTAAAGTCCCTGAGGTTCTCGAACGCTTCACCCTTCGATTATGAGAAGATACGCGAACACGTTTTTCAAGAAATTATGAAGAAAGAAGTGATAAACTTCATCCCGACCCTTTGTGGAGAATAGAAGTCACAAATATCTGAGCGTACCAGCTCCATAGGATCTGTACTTGTAGTCATCCATCTAAACGACTTCCTGACTACCTATGTCTGAACATAGCCATCACGTGTCTCCACCTCCTTACCCCCACATCTTGGAGATATCTATAAAACCCCTATTTCCAAAAATTGTATTTATTATTTTTTTATTAATTAATAATTTAATTATGGTAATTATGTGCTAAATAGGAGAAATAGATTTTTAATAATTTTTATGTTAGGTGTTCGGGCACTTAGAGGACTTATGGGACCATCAGGAATTTTTCGGAATTTATTCCATGTAGGAGACCCCTTAAGCTGTTGCTAGCCTAATGGTGTGCATTGTTCTAATCTATAAATTTTTCTTATGAGTATATATATAATAGATATGTATACACAAGTATATATATGTATATATATTTAGAAAGAAAAGGAAAGAAAGAAAAAGAAGTATTAAATAAGAAATTAACTAATAATAATAATAATAATAATATAATAACAATTAATATAGTAATAATACTAAACTACTACTTAGCAAAGCAGCCACTTAGCCATTGCTAAGACCCGCCTTCAATCCATCCAGCAACTTGCTGGCTTCCAAGGACCCGCCTAATAATAATAACACTAATAATAATATAATAATAAAGTACTAAACCATTCCTTAGCACAATTGCTAAGACCCACCGCCCATTGCATTAGTTTCTTCAGCAACTTGCTCTCTCTCACCCGCTCATTAAGTAATATGTTCCCAGACCATTACTTCAGCGAAAATATGCCAGACCCGACCCTTGGCCGAGACCTTTCAACGGACGAACCATCCGCACCCTCTCTCTTCCTATATATATATATATATATATATATATATATATATATAGTTATCTCTCAAAAACCCTAACCTAAATCTCCAGACCTCCTCTTCCCATCTAGAGCTGTCACCATAGCCAGAGAGCCCCGCCAAGCCATCCAACCATCCCGACGACTCTGACCTCGCGCCCTGCAGAATCCCACTCGAAGCACCTTCGCTCCGGAGTGGTTTTCCGTTGACTCGCTCAACCAAACTCCGTTCTGTCTTCACCGGTATGATCACCCCTTAACCCTCTTCCATATTTGTTTTATAGCCAACCTCGGAAAACGTGTGCCCCTAGGTGAAAAACAGCGTCCAAAGTGGGCGGAACAGACCCAATTCTGAAATCGTAGAAAACTGCGGTGACCACCTATATTGCCGAGTTCGTATCTCCCACCACAAAGATCCGAATTCGGTGATTCTTTTTGATACCTGTAGAACACTTGACCTAGTTTATTTTTTGTTAAATAACCCTATGCTATTAGTTGCTGTGGACAGAATTATATTCGTCACAAAACTGTGCGCACCCACTTTTTCCAGATTTCCAAAAGTTGAAAAACCGAGCGCGCACCGCCAAACGGGACCGCCCCGCTGTGTACCAAGTATACCGAATAGTGCACGCAGCGTAACCGGACACGTAAAAATTTGTGGAGACTGATTCGGACGCGTGTGCACGCCGGAATCAGACCGTATCCGCGGACACACACCGTGTCGCAACTTTTATGGAACTCGTGCGTATTTTGTGCACGCTTGTCAGATTTCGACGAAACTTGCCCCACTGGACTCGTGGTAACGCGCTGGTCCTGTGACCCAATTTTCACGCAATTCTGAGACGGTTGACCAAATCGCCAATTGGCGGGCCCCACAGTTGACTTTTTGGACAATTGTGTTCGGCTCATCGGAATCCATATTTGGACATACCGTTGGGTTCGTATTGACATTTAGAGTTGTTTGACCTATAGTTTGTCCCATTTAGAGACTGTTACCCTCGGTACGCTTTTCGGTGCAAAGTGGGCCACACGTGGACCCCACTTTTGCTCGAAATTACCGTTTTGCCCCTGTGTCCAAATTGGACGAAAGGGATGTGCTTTTTAGCTATCTTTCTTATTCCGGAAACGTTGGTGTTGTTTATTTCAGCATCCGGAGACGTTTGTTCGGAGTCCTTAGTTCCAGGTTCAGTGTCCTTGACATTTGGGCGCGTACACTTTATAGATTTCTTGCCAGGCAAGTATACCTTGCCATTGTACTGTTATTTTTATTCCATATGTTACATGCATCTTTATTTTTTGTCTTTTCATATATTTTAACTGTTATATAAAAATGCGCGCGACGGTGTCGTCGCGGTATATTTTTATTTATGTATTTGCATTGACCTTGTTTATGAGACTATCCCATCATCATGTAGCATCTTTAGGTTCATTGGCCGTGACACAGTTGTTACACGAGTTGTGAGTCTCATGTAGATCACGGACTTGCGTGCAGGTTGGCCTCCTGTACGTGTGGGCCGTGCGTTAGGAATAACTGCTGTTAGAAACTTTGCATGCTTGAAGACTTAGCAGTTATTAGAGGTCTATGGACGTAGCCTATTTTAGTACGGTAGTCCCATCCTTGTCCTTGTTTGGTTGCAGGATTGGGCTAGGGTACTAAGGATAGGCTATGGACCAAATCGTGTCATGGATATGACATGCTTAGAGCATGGGGTGGGGAGAACAACAAGTATCACATTTGGACTCCTTTGCACTTTTCTTGTGTAACCCGTACGCTCCGCCGGAGATGCGCGGTCATGATGACACCTATACTACTTGGCGGGCCTCCGTCGTTCAAAAGATGACGTGCCTTTGTAGGCCCCTGGATCTCCAAGAGAACCATGCCAATCCTATTTATGGCCAGATAGCCCACTTGTTAGAAAGTTGTTCTCAAACTGCATTCACATAGATGGTTAGGCGACCCCAATGGATGTTTATTTTTAGTACTTTATTGGCATGTGTTTAAGTATCTTGTTATGTCCCTCTGAGGACCTGATCCGCTGCCAGGTGTACCTATTTCTTGAGTATTTGCAGGAGCGCAGATTTGGATGGTTATAGATGCTTCGTGGATGTCTTCTCTTCGAGCCGTGATTGATAGCGGGTACTTATATTGTTTGAGTGAGTTGTACTTATATTGTATTTACTTTTTCCATTTGAGTTGGTAGTGGATTTGTTTCCATCCAACTATCATCCTTAGATACTTCTTATTGAGATCTAGTTTCATAGATACTGTTTATTTATCTCTATATGATTTTGGTGGATGAGATTTAGATTTTATCCTGTGACTTGTATTACAGTTATACCACTTGTGGATTTGATATTCATATTACAGCGTACGGGTGGATTTGGTTTCCATATATTGGAGTTGCCATATCCATGCGGCTGGCATGCTTACGTGTCCTAGTCCTACGTATTTTGGGACTGGGGCGTGACAATATCACTGAACTAGACATCTTTATTTGAAAAAGATATAATTAGATGCGCCACAACTCAATAAAAGCAATCTCTTCCTCAAGCCGAAAGTTCAGAATAATAATCCTTATTCCTAGATCTTCTTCGCTTGACACTTGTTCGCCATAGAGACCTTCTTCTTAGATAGTGATCTTCCTTGGTGTACAACTCTTTCACAGAGCATGCATGGCCGAATGCACCAGTGTCTACCCACCAGTCAGTAACCACGCTTGATAACTCAACCTGCACAATCATAGCAACCAAGTTAAGTAATCAAAGAAACTAAGTTAAGATATACCTTGCTATATTGGTTCGAATTAGTTCTTCTCTCAAGCTCCAAATCCAGCCATGCGCCAAGCCCTGTCCAGAGCAGTGACCTTCATGCGCAAAGTCCACCATGCGCCAGTCTTGCCATGCGCAGAGACATCCATGCGCATAAGCCACTATGCGGCCATCTCTGACATGAGCCAAGACCTTCAATGCGCTTCCATACTGCAAGAGTATTTATGCGGTAAGAGTCTTCATGCGGCAAGAGACTGTCATGCAGCAAGAAACTGACATGCGACCAAGAGTCTTCATGCGGCAAGAGACTTCCATGCGGCAAGAGTCTTCATGCGGCAAGAGACTGCCATGCGGCCAAGTCTTGCCAACCGCCAAGAACTGTCTTGCGCTAAGTCATGTCATGTGCAAACTATGTAATCCTTGGTCATCTTATAATCTTCCTTTCAACTGGAATGTGTGTCCTTCAAATGCTAACTCCTCCATCCTGGAAAATTGTAGGTTCCGACAACTCACGTTCAGCATTTGACAAAGGACTCCTTCCCTCATCCAAATGTTTGAAGTGTATCCCGTCAATCTTCTCAAGTTTGTGAAAACTTGTTGCTGAGAAGATTTGATCGGATGTTCTATATCTTTCTTCGAATCTTGCTTTGAGATTGTTGGTCCCGAGATGGATCAAAGATGGTAGAACGCAGGCCATAGCAGAGCTACTAGCGAGACCCGAAGGTCCGCTTTCTACTGGAACTTAAGTTGTCGTCGAGATAAGAGATTCACACAAGAGTTCATTATCTGATTTTTTTTATTCCAACGAAGCACGAACCAAGAACATGTTACAAACATACTTCGAGGAAAATAAAGATTACAACAAGAAACAAGTAAAACGTTCTTCTCTTTACGTTCGCAGACGCTACAATGAGAAAGAAAGAACGAAGTAAAGAAAAATGTTGAAGAAAAGCTCCTTGTTGGGGTAGTCAAAACCACTGTTGCTCAAAGCAAGATTCATCGTACAGACGATCTGCCCACAGGAACTAGCAAGTTCATAAATGAACTTCTGGAATGCTCAAAGTCACATTCAAAAGACACTCAAAAAACACCATGTGAGAGGGAGACACTCTAGGCCGCATATTATCTGGTGTTCTTGATTTTTTTCATCTGTTTTTTCTCTTCTCAAATAAAAGAGGAGGTCCTCTATATAAAGAGGAAAACATCACCTATGCGGCCAGAGGAAACTCCAGACTGCATATGCGATGACTGACCAAATCTGGGTGTCAGTGCCGCATGCGCCGCCCGCTCCATCTCCGCCGCCTGACACGCTGTACGGCATGAGGCAGACAGTGCCGCCAAACGCAGAAAGCAGCCGCTCGCGCCGCATATTCCGGAAGGCACAGAAAACCATGCGCCACCTAAAGCAGACCATGTCCCCTCCACATGCAACTCGCTCGTCCAAACCTGGCTGCATAGCGTCAGGCTGCATAGTCCCAGGCCGCATAGCGCCTAGCCACAAAGACCCTGGTCGTATAGCCCCTGGACGCATAGCGCTTTGGCCACATGCGTCCGATCTAGCAACCGTGCATGCAACTCATTCATAAAGGAGGGCATGAGCGCCATGCGATGACGCATAGTGCCTTGACGCATAGCGCTTTGGCCGCATGCGCCCGAGCTAGCAACCGTTCATAAAGGAGCGCACGAGCGTCATGCGACGATGCTGACCTGCTAAGTGCAAAGTGCGCCAACAAAGCGCCACTTTGTGCCCTTGAGCCCGTGCCCGAGTCCAAGTCGCTAAGCCCCTTCAGGGCTTAGCTCCTAAGAAAAACTTCCCAAATGTGGTAACAAAACAAAGATTGTCATAATGGAGTTCACACTTAATCCCTCTAGAAAAGTCAACTCACATGGACCTCCACCCCATGTGCATATACCAATACTAAGCATAGTTGTATATTGGGTTATACACATTAATGTTTTTCATGTGGGACTAAAACTTCCAAAGCTAAGTGAAAAACACCAACAGTTGTTGTTGCCACTGAAAGGAGTTTCCACAAAGGGTTCACATGTCAAGGAGTTTTTGAGTGTTCACAATTTAAATTGTGAAGGAACGTTTACTCATGAGTGTGAGAATAAATGACTTGGTTTAAGTGGTAAATGTTTAATTATCTACTATTAGGTGGATTGAGTTGGATCAAGGATTAGGGTTATGCTAGGGGGAGTGGGACTATTGCTTGTGAGTACCAAGTTTACTTGACTAGAATTAGTTAATCTAGAAGTAGGTTAATTATCAATTAAGGTCTCGTTTGTTTTGTGGAATCATAGGGTTGGAAAAAGGAAAGTGATTACTTTACTATGTTTTGGTGCCAAAAGAATTGAGGAAAGAAAAATGATTGCCAATGGAAAAAAAAAATTGGAGGGAGAGATGGTTCCCTCCATCCAACTAAGGATTCACTTTTTCACCTTTAAGTATTCACTTTTCCTTCCAAATTTTTTGACATTTTCAAACACCGGAAAGAACAATCGATGTAAATTATAATTTTTCAAAGGAAATAAGAGAAAAAGAAATTGATTTCCTCTCACTTCCTTTCCGCGAACCAAACGAGACCTAAGGGGAGGGGGTTTACGACTCGTCAAATACTCTGACTGGTATTAATTATTTTTCTTTTGCACATTTGTTAGTGTTATAATCATTTTGACTGCAACAAAAGCTGCAGTAATTGGAAGAATTTTTTGTAACATATGTTACAGTAAATGTACGTACTTATGGCAAACCAAACAACAGAAATAGGTCAACTAATGCAGCATATGTTGTAGTAACTCCAATTATAGGCAACCAAACATCTCCAAAGAATGGAAGAGTAATTCTCAATCACATCCATAATAATATATGATACTCCTTAGGAGTTAGGACCTGTTTGGTAAGCAGTGTAAATGGTCCGGAATTATATATTTCTAGGAATCAAATTGGAGATCTCAAGCAAATTTTAGCAACATTGTAGAAGTCAGTCCAATAATACAACACTCTTTAGCTTTGACACAGCAAGAATATAACAGACTCAACAATTAAAAGAGTGATATAAAGAAAGGATCAAAATAGTTGAAATTATCAATTCAACCAGCTGCTTCCCAGAGCAAAGAATTATTTAAGTGCACAAGCTTCAGTGATAATTGATTTTGTAGCACAAGTCAACACGACAAAAAAAAAAGTAGTACTGCAAAAATATGATAGCAAAATTTCTCAGCTCAACACAAATATTAGAGCACGTCTCAATGGCCCAACATATGACGATAATTCGGGTGATATAACCTTGCTCAAAATTTCTCAGCTCAACACAAATATAAGAGTATGTCCCAATGGCCCAACATATAACGAGAATTTGGGTGATATAACCTAACTCAATTTGATCTTACATAAGTTCCCGCATTTCATCTGGGCGTATATTTATACAGAAGGAATCAGAACTCGGAAATCAAATAGCAAATCGTTTCAGCAAAATGCAGAGGAAGAAATGAACTCCAAAAGGTCCACAATGCGACTGCCTATTGGTAAACAAGGTTGATGATATTTACCAATACACGAGGACAAAAAAATTGATCACCGATAATTATGACTATATAGGAGCAGATACTCACCTGCTTCTATATATATTACCAATATCAATAAACATAAACATGTAACTATCAAGAACTTCCCTCTGCAGCAAGCAGTCTCCTTTGTTGATGTTCTGCAACCTTGTAATCCACCACTTCCCGGAATAAACCTGAAGTGAGCTCGCAATCCTTGCTTCCATAAACTGCAGAGTCAAGGTCACCAGGTCGGTTGGTAGCGAGGGCAAGAACAATGTCCTTTGATTGGTCCCCGGTGCGGTAAAGGAGAGCATTAAGAGCACTCCTTATGGGCTTCACTCATGTATGTCTTGTTGCGCCGGAAACAAAAATTGAAATGAAGAAAACAATGAAAGAGAATGATGCTTCATCTACACCCCCCTTGTTCAAAAAACTAGCAAAGTGTTTCACCAAGGAATCTGAGCCGGGATACCAAGATTTCCAAACTTATCCTAGTTCTGAATCCTAAAACTGACTCCCGCTATTGATTTGATTCAATTGCAAAAAAAAGAGGCAAAAACAATCATAATAGGTCATGTAATTGAATTATGAAATTCAATCAATGAGGGTTTATTGGCGCCGTTGTTTGGGCCACACCCAGAACCCATGTCTACTACAGTAAAGTTCAGATGATATCATAACGATTTTCATACCCATTTTGATACCAAACAAAAGTTTCAGGTTGGTAAATTTAACTGCTTGTCTAGACATAACCTGAACTTAAATGTCCAAAATAGGTCATATATAAGCTGCCAGGGATCTAGGTCAAATTGTTCGATCATGTCAGATGGCATTCTTAGAAGAAGAAGAACTCAAAAAAGACAGCTAAAAAAGAAACATGAGAAGCAGGACTCACTCGCATAATGTTGATATGGTATGTTGGGTGTCATATTTAAGTATAGCATAAGCACATGGGAATATCCTGAGGACATATTTGGGATGCCAGAATATGTCACAGGATATTCCATTATGAGATTATTGTCATAATGATTGAGATCATTGTATTAATGACTGTAAGGCTATATAATGCCAATGAGACAATCAATAAAATAATCAACTAATATCAACATGGTATCAGAGCCAAGTTTCCACAAACCCTAGCCGTCACCAAGCTTCCACAAACCCACAGGAGGATTTCCTAGATCTTCTCCACCGAACTCTTCCACGCCCCCCCCCCCTTCTTCCCTTCTCTTCTCTTCTCCGCCCTTCGCAGGCCGCCTTTCGCTGTTGCTGCCCCGTCCCGCTACTGCTGCGGCTACTACTGCTGCTGCGGCTGCTGCGACTGCTGCTGCTGCTGCTGCTGCGACGGCGGCTGTGACATGCGTGCTACCGCCTCCTCCGCACCAGCACGAGACAACGCCTAATAGGGATGCCTAGATCTGAAAAAATGGGGGACATGTTCGGATCTAGGAGCGGACGACGAGGACGAGCGTGAGTCGTGGAGCGGACGTGACGTGATTGATAGACGACGCATCGATGGAGGAGATCATCAAGAAGCTAGATTCTGCAGAGGTGGCGACGTTGATGAAGTTGTTGACGATGTCGGCTGGTGAGAACACGACACGAACGTCGCCAGAGTTGAAGCTTCCCTCCATCGATCTGAAATTAGATGGACCAGCCACCTATCTGAGTTGGTCACGGCGGGTGAGAAGAACCCTCGCAGGAAAAAACATGGAGGGGTTCCTGACGGGCGAGACGACAGAGCCGGACGAGGGCTCGACAGGACGCGATGAGTGGAAGTCCACTCATATGGTGATCTACATCTGGCTTCTCAACTCCTTAGTCCAGTCTATTGCCGCCACAGTAGACGGTATTGAGATGGTGAAAGATGTGTGGGAGAAGTTGAGAAGGACCTATGATGGTGTGGGGAACAACTTACGGGTCTTCCAGATAAAGGGGGAGATTGATGACACCGTACAGGGAGAGAAGACGGTGCAGGAGTATGCCACGGAGTTGGAGCATCTGTGGTTGGATTATGATCACTCCTCAGATCGGGCGAGCTGCGGGGACCCTAAGTGTAAGGAGAGACAGGTGTGTCTGCGGGAGAGGACGATGAAGTTCCTCAAAGGGCTGACTGCAGCTTTCGCACAGAGGACGGCCCTACTTCTAGCCCAACCAAAGATCCCTAGTCTTGAGGAGGCTATCTCAGCCATGATCCAGGAGGAGACACGCATCAGGCTGCAAGCAGGGACAGGTGGTCCCCCCGAAGCAAAGTCAGCACTAGCGATCACCAGCTCAGGTAACACAGGATCTAAGGGAGAGCCCTGGCAGCATAACCGGCAGTGCTACAACTGTGGGAAGATGGGTCATCATCGGTATGCTTGTACCAAACCACCTAGGGAGGGAGATTCAGGTGGTGGACGAGGACCGTTCGGCGGACGAGGATATAATGGAGGACATGGTCGTGGTCGAGGGGGTAGACGAGGCGGCCGAGGAGGTTATCTGACGAACCTCCTGATATCAGAAGGGAACGGAGAAGCTGATGGCACCTTTACTATGGAGGACCAGGCACTGGGAGACATGAGGAGTAGAACAGAGGAGGCGTCCACCTCATTCTTTGTTAGGGGCAACGCTGCCATGCATGCCCAGTCTGATGATCATACTTCCCTTAAATCATCAGACTGGATTATCGACTCGGGAGCATCTCGGCATGTGACGGGGAATGCTAGTGAGTTTTCTTCCTACACTCACCTAGCATCAGCAGACAGCATTCAGACAGCTGATGGCACTTTCCAGCCAGTGGTCGGTAAGGGTACTGTTAATTGTACAGGTTCAGTAAGATTATCCAATGTTTTACATGCTCCATCCTTTCCAGTCAGTCTTTTATCCATTAGTTCTATAATCCTCCAACTTAAATGCATTGTTTCTTTTGATATTCCTAAGGTGACCTTCCAGGAGAAAGGGACAGGACGAAGACTTGGGACTGGCACTTGGCATGAGGGACTGTGGTACCTAGATCGAGAAGGACTGGACTCAGCATTGGTATCTATGGCAGAGAAGGCTGGCATGGAAGGACTGCAGCAGAGGACTGAGGATACCTTGATACTCCATCATCGGAGGATGGGACATTCTTCCTTTGATACTCTAAGTAAGTTGTATCCAGAGATTTATGCAAAAGCAAATAAAGAGAAATTAGTATGTGATGCGTGCGAGTTAGGAAAACTTACTAGGAGCTCATATGTTGGCACGGGTCATAGGAGCACTTTTGCTTTTGAGGTAGTACATTCTGATGTCTGGGGTCCATGTGCTACTAACACTATGAATGGTTATAAGTACTTTGTTTCTTTCATTGAGTGTGCCTCTCGTGTTACCTGGTTATATTTGATGAAAAATAAGAATGATGTACCTGCTTGTTTTCGGGATTTCCATAAGCATGTCCAGACCCAGTACAAAGCAGTTGTGAAGGTACTGAGGTCTGACAATGGAACGGAGTATACCAACAGGACGCTTGCAGAATACTTGTCAGCACACGGAATACAGCATCAGACCACCTGTGCATACACACCATCACAAAATGGAGTTGCAGAAAGGAAAAACAGACACCTTCTGGAGGTCGCAAGAAGTATGATGATCGACATGAATGTCCCACAGAGTCTGTGGGGGCATGCAGTGTTGACAGCAGCTCAACTCATCAACAGGATGCCCTCGAAGGTCCTCGGATGGAAGTCCCCATGTGAGGTATTGCAAGGCAATAATAGTGGGATACTCCCACTGAAGGTGTTTGGGTGTGTGTGTTTTGTGAAGGACAACAGGCCATCAGTTGGAAAACTTGACCCTAGAGCGGTCAAATGCATCTTCGTAGGCTACTCGGCGACCCAGAAGGGATATGTGTGCTGGAGTCCAGTAGAGAAGAAGAAGTTTGTCAGTATGGATGTCCACTTTCGGGAGCATGAGCCATACTACCGCCAGGACGGAACTTCACACAACACGCCTAATACTGCCAGTATTAGGCGAGAGGGGGAGATGGAGAACTTGGTGGTAACCGATTTAGAAGTTTGGCATGGAGGCACGGAGAAGGGACAAGAAGGTGAAGGTGTTAGGCCTACGGCTCAGGGAGAGTTACTTACCTACAGCAGGAGAGAGAAGCAAACTGCAGGACCAGTACCGACAGTGCCTGTGCCAAGTCCCTTGCCTGCGTTCGTCCCAACTCCTGAGGCACCGACACCAACCCCCCTTCAGGTGATACCCCCTCCTTCACAAGATATCATTCCTCCTACTTCTACTCCTCCCACACCACTATCTGTACGGAGGACCACTCGCAGCAATGCAGGAAATCCTCCAAACAGATATGGTTGGGATATTGCTCAGTTTGTTTCTTATGACCATATCTCTTCTTCTCATGGAGCATTTATAGCATCTTTGGATAGTATTACTGTACCTAACAATTGGCAGGTTGCCAAGAACGATCCAAAGTGGAAAGCGGCAATGCACGAGGAGTTGGGAGCTCTGGAGAAGAACCACACTTGGGAGCTTGTAAGACTGCCAGAGGGGAAGAGAGCAGTTGGATGCAAGTGGGTCTTTACCGTGAAGCAGAACCCAGATGGACAGGTTGAGCGCTACAAAGCTCGACTAGTAGCCAAAGGATACAGTCAGACGTACGGCATCGACTATGACGAGACCTTTGCACCAGTTGCAAAGATGAGCACTGTCAGGACTCTAATTTCTCTGGCAGCGAATGGTGGATGGAAGCTACACCAACTGGATGTGAAGAATGCGTTTCTTCACGGAGATCTAGTGGAGGAGGTGTACATGGAGATACCACCAGGATTTGGCACCAATCAGACAGTGGGCAAGGTCTGCAGGTTGAAGAAGTCCCTCTATGGACTGAAGCAGTCTCCTCGAGCGTGGTTTGACAGATTCAGAAGGGCGATGATAGGGATGGGATATCAGCAGATCAATGCTGATCATACTGTGTTCTTCCGTCAGAGTGGAGGCCACATCACCATGCTTGCGGTGTATGTGGACGATATGATTATCACAGGAGATGATGAGCAGGAGATCGCCCAACTCAAAGGAAAGCTTGGCAAGGAATTTGAGGTGAAGGATCTCGGCCTTCTTCGGTACTTCCTTGGGATTGAGATTGCTCGAGAAGCAGAGGGGATTGTTCTCTCTCAAAGGAAGTATGCACTGGACCTTCTCACAGAAACTGGGATGTTGGGGTGCAAACCTGCAGAGACACCAATAGATCAGAGGTTCAAGATTGATGCTGAGGTTGGAGAACCAGTTGATCGGGACAGATACCAGAGACTGGTTGGCAAGTTGATCTATTTGAGCCACACACGTCCTGATATCTGCTTTGCAGTAAGTGTGGTGAGCCGCTACATGCATGACCCACGGAAGGGTCATATGGATGCAGTGTACCAGATTCTGAGGTACTTGAAAGGTGCTCCCGGGAAGGGACTAATATTCAGGAAGAACAATCACGTGAGCATCGAGGGCTACTGTGATTCTGACTGGGCTAGTTGTGCTGATGACAGGAGGTCTACCTCGGGATATTGCATATTTGTAGGAGGTAACTTGGTCTCCTGGAGGAGTAAGAAGCAGTCTGTGGTGGCCAGATCGACAGCTGAAGCAGAGTACAGAGCTATGGCCTTGGGAGTTGCAGAGCTGCTATGGTTGAAGAATATGCTGGTGGAGCTGAAGCTGGATCAAGGAGCCAAGATGAAGTTGTGGTGTGACAATCAGTCAGCTATTAGTATCGCCAACAATCCAGTACAGCATGACAGGACCAAACACATCGAGATTGATAGATTCTTCATCAAAGAGAAGTTGGATAGTGGATTACTGGAGCTTGGCCATGTTCCAACCAGGGATCAAGTAGCAGATGGACTAACCAAGGGACTCGCCTCAGTGAGCATGATTAGAGGATGTGACAAGATGGGCTTAGTGAATATCTTTCGCCCATCTTGAGGGGGAGTGTTGATATGGTATGTTGGGTGTCATATTTAAGTATAGCATAAGCACATGGGAATATCCTGAGGACATATTTGGGATGCCAGAATATGTCACAGGATATTCCATTATGAGATTATTGTCATAATGATTGAGATCATTGTATTAATGACTGTAAGGCTATATAATGCCAATGAGACAATCAATAAAATAATCAACTAATATCAACAGAATGCATCTGCCTCATCAACGAAAAGCAGCAGACCTCTTTGACCAATCAAATAATTGATGTATTTTGGTAACTGCCTGTGATCCCAATGGTGCAACATCACCACCAGTCATCAATGCATAATCTAGACCCTGACAATCAAGTGATCAATAGGATTAGTTCAAGAGCAGCAAAGACACATTTAACCAAGTTGCTCCAAAAGTGTCCAAATTACTAAAAACGCATACGGATTTACGAGCAAGTTCTCTCGCAGCCAAAGTTTTTCCTGTTCCGGGTGGTCCATAGAATAGCATGTTACGGAATGGTGATTTATGAGCTTTGGTATTAGCAGTTGAACTAGCAAGCTGTTTGATTCTTTTTTGAAGGGAAGGATTCAGAACTACATCACCAAAACCATTTCCATTTTCCCCTAGGCCGTTCCCTTTAGCGGCCTTGCTTTTTGATGCTATTGAGCTCATGGAGCGAGAGAATATACCAGACCAAGGGTATTTAGCCATGGATGATTCTCTGATTAGGGATGGTTGTCCTAATATTCGGTCAACATACCCCCAAACTACTCATGCACCTTCTCTGAAAGGGGAAATATAATGCAGATTAATGATCATCAGGAAATTTATGTTACATACATAAAACTAAGAATAGCCAGGATATTGCAAGTAGCTTGGAGAAGCAAAAAAGAATTTACACACACATATAAATGTTATAACATACACTTGAACTTCCTGCTATGATGGGACACGTCTCTTGTTTCAATCAATCCAACACATGGGACACATATCACTTCCACACTTAAACTCAATTATTCGAGATCAAGTGAAAAGGGCATGGGTCATGTTATTGTAGGAAGTTCTACTACATCATAACAGGATGTGTTTTCGCAGGCGAGCACGTACACACCCATGCACATACATAATGTACATAGCCTAGGTAGCTCATTTAACAAAATGAGCCTCCTGTCAGGTAGGTTGTAAAAAAAAAAAAATTGTGTAAGAAAGTGTCTGAGCTAGTTGAATGACTGACTAGCCAGTAAATTATAAAACTACAACTAAATCCAAACTATCAGCATATAAATTATAACTAACTTAATGTGTAACAATTATGTGTCAACCATGTACTTATATATATGATATAAGTGAATTTTATGTTAATCACAATCACAGTACCTCATTATGTTTGGTAGTGAGATTTATAATCGATTGTATTTTGTCTATTTTAAGCGCAAATTCTATGGTAAACAGTACAAAAAGAACACATGATACGAACAAAAGATAACATGAACATGGAGTGTGACACGACTGACATGGACGACTTCAATCCTGGAGTTTGTACTTCCCAGTGTAGAATAGACGATGCTTCATATTTTGAAGTACAAAAAATTAGAAACAGACTATCAAATTAGCCTAGATGGTGAATGTCCTAGATGGTCAAAGTCCAGGTGGAAAACCTTGCCCAAATGACTAGCCATACAGAATAAACACCTAGGAATCTTCTATGTTACAGGGAACTTCTTATGGTTGACTGGACTTAACAGCGCCTGCCAAAAACATTACATTCAGATCATGCAACTACAGGACATTTTGTTGAAATTAGTTGATGATTTTATTGATTGTCTCATGGCATTATATAGCCTTACAGTCATTAATACAATGATCTCAATCATTATGACAATAATCTTATAATGGAATATCTTGTGACATATTCTGGCATCCCAAATATGTCCTCAGGATATTCCCATGTGCTTATACTATACTTAAATATGACACCCAACATACCATATCAACACTCCCCCTCAAGATGGGTGAAAGATATTCACTAAGCCCATCTTGTCACATCCTCTAATCATGCTCACTGAGGCGAGTCCCTTGGTTAGTCCATCTGCTACTTGATCCCTGGTTGGAACATGGCCAAGCTCCAGTAATCCACTATCCAACTTCTCTTTGATAAAGAATCTATCAATCTCGATGTGTTTGGTCCTGTCATGCTGTACTGGATTGTTGGCGATACTAATAGCTGACTGATTGTCACACCACAGCTTCATCTTGGCTCCTTGATCCAGCTTCAACTCCACCAGCATATTCTTCAACCATAGCAGCTCTGCAACTCCCAAGGCCATAGCTCTGTACTCTGCTTCAGCTGTCGATCTGGCCACCACAGACTGCTTCTTACTCCTCCAGGAGACCAAGTTACCTCCTACAAATATGCAATATCCCGAGGTAGACCTCCTGTCATCAACACAACTAGCCCAGTCAGAATCACAATAGCCCTCGATGCTCACGTGATTGTTCTTCCTAAATATTAGTCCCTTCCCGGGAGCACCTTTCAAGTACCTCAGAATCTTGTACACTGCATCCATATGACCCTTCCGTGGGTCATGCATGTAGCGGCTCACCACACTTACTGCAAAGCAGATATCAGGACATGTGTGGCTCAAATAGATCAACTTGCCAACCAGTCTCTGGTATCTATCCCGATCAACTGGTTCTCCAGCCTCAGCATCAATCTTGAACCTCTGATCTATTGGTGTCGCTGCAGGTTTGCACCCTAACATCCCAGTTTCTGTGAGAAGGTCCAGTGCATACTTCCTTTGAGAGAGAATAATCCCCTCTGCTTCTCGAGCAATCTCAATCCCAAGGAAGTACCGAAGAAGGCCGAGATCCTTCACCTCGAATTCCTTGTCAAGCTTTCCTTTGAGTTGGGCGATCTCCTGCTCATCATCTCCTGTGATAATCATATCGTCCACATACACCGCAAGCATGGTGATGTGGCCTCCACTCCGACGGAAGAACACAGTATGATCAGCATTGATCTGCTGATATCCCATCCCTATCATCGCCCTTCTGAATCTGTCAAACCACGCTCGAGGAGACTGCTTCAGTCCATAGAGGGACTTCTTCAACCTGCAGACCTTGCCTACTGTCTGATTGGTGCCAAATCCTGGTGGTATCTCCATGTACACCTCCTCCACTAGATCTCTGTGAAGAAACGCATTCTTCATATCCAGTTGGTGTAGCTTCCATCCACCATTCGCTGCCAGAGAAATCAGAGTCCTGACAGTTCTCATCTTTGCAACTGGTGCAAAGGTCTCGTCATAGTCGATGCCGTACGTCTGACTGTATCCTTTGGCTACTAGTCGAGCTTTGTAGCGCTCAACCTGTCCATCTGGGTTCTGCTTCACGGTAAAGACCCACTTGCATCCAACTGCTCTCTTCCCCTCTGGCAGTCTCACAAGCTCCCAAGTGTAGTTCTTCTCCAGAGCTCCCAACTCCTCGTGCATTGCCGCTTTCCACTTTGGATCGTTCTTGGCAACCTGCCAATTGTTAGGTACAGTAATACTATCCAAAGATGCTATAAATGCTCCATGAGAAGAAGGGATATGGTCATAAGAAACAAACTGAGCAATATCCCAACCATATCTGTTTGGAGGATTTTCTGCATTGCTGCGAGTGGTCCTCCGTACAGATAGTGGTGTGGGAGGAGTAGAAGTAGGAGGAATGATATCTTGTGAAGGAGGGGGTATCACCTGAAGGGGGGTTGGTGTCGGTGCCTCAGGAGTTGGGACGAACGCAGGCAAGGGACTTGGCACTGGCACTGTCGGTACTGGTCCTGCAGTTTGCTTTTCTCTCCTGCTGTAGGTAAGTAACTCTCCCTGAGCCATAGGCCTAACACCTTCACCTTCTTGTCCCTTCTCCGTGCCTCCATGCCAAACTTCTAAATCGGTTACCACCAAGTTCTCCATCTCCCCCTCTCGCCTAATACTGGCAGTATTAGGCGTGTTGTGTGAAGTTCCGTCCTGGTGGTAGTATGACTCATACTCCCGAAAGTGGACATCCATACTGACAAACTTTTTCTTCTCTACTGGACTCCAGCACACATACCCCTTCTGGGTCGCCGAGTAGCCTACGAAGATGCATTTGACCGCTCTAGGGTCAAGTTTCCCAACTGATGGCCTGTTGTCCTTCACAAAACACACACACCCAAACACCTTAAGTGGGAGTATCCCACTATTATTGCCTTGCAATACCTCACATGGGGACTTCCATCCGAGGACCTTCGAGGCTGCTGTCAATACTGCATGCCCCTACAGACTCTGTGGGACATTCATGTCGATCATCATACTTCTTGCGACCTCCAAAAGGTGTCTGTTTTTCCTTTCTGCAACTCCATTTTGTGCTGGTGTGTATGCACAAGTGGTCTGATGCTGTATTCCGTGTGCTGACAAGTATTCTGCAAGCGTCCTGTTGGTATACTCCGTTCCATTGTCAGACCTCAGTACCTTCACAACTGCTTTGTACTGAGTCTGAACATGCTTATGGAAATCCCGAAAACAAGCAGGTACATCATTCTTATTTTTCATCAAATATAACCAGGTAACACGAGAGACACACTCAATGAAAGAAACAAAGTACTTATAACCATTCATAGTTTTAGTAGCACATGGACCCCAGACATCAGAATATACTACCTCAAAAGCAAAAGTGCTCCTATGACCCGTGCCAACATATGAGCTCCTAGTAAGTTTTTCTAACTCGTACGCATCACATACTAATTTTTCTTCATTTGTTTTTGCATAAATCTCTGGATACATTTATGCAAAAACAAATGAAGAAAAATTAGTATGTGATGCGTACGAGTTAGAAAAACTTACTAGGAGCTCATATGTTGGCACGGGTCATAGGAGCACTTTTGCTTTTGAGGTAGTATATTCTGATGTCTGGGGTCCATGTGCTACTAAAACTATGAATGGTTATAAGTACTTTGTTTCTTTCATTGAGTGTGTCTCTCGTGTTACCTGGTTATATTTGATGAAAAATAAGAATGATGTACCTGCTTGTTTTCGGGATTTCCATAAGCATGTTCAGACTCAGTACAAAGCAGTTGTGAAGGTACTGAGGTATGACAATGGAACGGAGTATACCAACAGGACGCTTGCAGAATACTTGTCAGCACACGGAATACAGCATCAGACCACTTGTGCATACACACCAGCACAAAATGGAGTTGCAGAAAGGAAAACAGACACCTTTTGGAGGTCGCAAGAAGTATGATGATCGACATGAATGTCCCACAGAGTCTGTAGGGGCATGCAGTATTGACAGCAGCCTCGAAGGTCCTCGGATGGATGGGCATACATGGCAGCGTTGCCCCTAACAAAGAATGAGGTGGATGTCTCCTCTGTTCTACTCCTCATGTCTCCCAGTGCCTGGTCCTCCACAGTAAAGGTGCCATCATCTTCTTCGTTCCCTTCTGATATCAGGAGGTTCGCCCGATAACCTCCTCGGCCGCCTCGTCTACCCCCTCGACCACGACCACGTCCTCCATTATATCCTCGTCCGCCGAACGGTCCTCGTCCACCACCTGAATCTCCCTCCCTAGGTGGTTTGGTACAAGCATACCGATGATGACCCATCTCCCCACAGTTGTAGCACTGTCGGTTATGCTGCCAGGGCTCTCCCTTAGATCCTGTGTTACCTGAGCTAGTGATTGCTAGTGCTGACTTTGCTTCGGGGGGACCACTTGTCCCGGCTTGCAGCCTGATGCGTGTCTCCTCCTGGATCATGGCTGAGATAGCCTCCTCAAGGCTAGGGATCTTTGGTTGGGCTAGAAGTAGGACCGTCCTCTGTGCGAAAGCTGCAGTCAGCCCTTTGAGGAACTTCATCGTCCTCTCCTGCAGACACACCTGTCTCTCCTTACACTTAGGGTCCCCACAGCTCGCCCGATCTGAGGAGTGATCATAATCCAACCACAGACGCTCCAACTCTGTGGCATACTCCTGCACCGTCTTCTCTCCCTGTACGGTGTCATCAATCTTTTCCTTTATCTGGAAGACCCGTAAGTTGTTCCCCACACCATCATAGGTTCACCATCTCAATACCGTCTACTGTGGCGGCAATAGACTGGACTAAGGAGTTGAGAAGCCAGATGTAGATCACCATATGAGTGGACTTCCACTCATCGCGTCCTGTCGAGCCCTCGTCCGGCTCTGTCGTCTCGCCCGTCAGGAACCCCTCCATGTTTTTTCCTGCGAGGGTTCTTCTCACCCGCCGTGACCAACTCAGATAGGTGGTTGGTCCATCTAATTTCAGATCGATTGAGGGAAGCTTCAACTCCAGCGACGTTCGTGTCGTGTTCTCACCAGCCGACATCGTCAACAACTTCATCAACGTCGCCACCTCTGCAGAATCTAGCTTCTTGATGATCTCCTCCATCGATGCGCCGTCTATCCAATCACGTCATGTCCGCTCCACCACTCACGCTCGTCCTCGTCGTCCGCTCCTAGATCCGAACATGTTCCCCCTGTCTCGTGCTGGTGCGGAGGAGGCGACAGCACGCATGTCACAGCCGCCGTCGCAGCAGCAGCAGCAGTCGCAGCAGCCGCAGCAGCAGTAGTAGCCGCAGCAGTAGCGGGACGGGGCAGCAACAGCGAAGGGCGGCCTGCGAAGGGCAGCCTGCGAAGGGCGAAGAAGGGAAGAAGGGGGGGCGTGGAAGAGTTCGGTGGAGGAGATCTAGAAAATCCTCCTGTGGGTTTGTGGAAGCTTGGTGACTGCTAGGGTTTGTGGAAACTTGGCTCTGATACCATGTTGAAATTAGTTGATGATTTTATTGATTGTCTCATTGGCATTATATAGCCTTACAGTAATTAATACAATGATCTCAATCATTATGACAATAATCTCATAATGGAATATCCTGTGACATATTCTGGCATCCCAAATATGTGCTCAGGATATTCCCATGTGCTTATACTATACTTAAATATGACACCCAACATACTATATCAACACATTTCACACCGACATAACCAGAATACCGATACAGCTAATCAGGGATGCTAGGTCGAAAAACCAATGCTACAACACATCCTGAACATATCTTACATATTGTCGTAAACATGAGACCGTATCCCAAGTTGTCCACTTACCTCCTTCAGGTAGTGATCATCATCTATGTAAATGGGCTGGGATAATAGTTAAAGGGGAAAATGAGAAGATTCTGACATCCCTCGTCATATTTTTATGACATATAACCAAGCAAAGAAAGCACAACATTAATATGCATCATAGAGCCTTATATTAGAAAACAAGTGGTGAATGCTTCATATTTTATTCTTCAGCCCCAAGGCTGGTTTAAATAGAAGAAATACAATCAATGTCCATCCTTGAATCAAGGAGAACCTTAAGAGAAAAGAAATACAATCAATGTCCATCCTTGAATCAAGGAGAACCTTAAAGGAAAAGAAATACAATCAATGTCCATCCTTGAATCAAGGAAAACCTTAAAGGAAAAGAAAACTAAATGAAAATATAAAATCTTCTCTAATAATGACTAATAACAAGAGGAGAGAGAATCACAGGATTCTCCAACCCCCCCCCTCAAGTTGGTGCATAGATATCTATCATGTCCAACTTGCTTACCAAATGCTCAAAGACGGGTCTTGCCAAGCTTTTGGTTAAGATGTCCGCAGTTTGCTGACTAGAGGTCACAAATGGTAGACATATGATTCCGGCATCTAATTTCTCTTCTATGAAGTGACGGTCAATCTCAATATGTTTGGTTCTATCATGCTGAACCGGGTTATGGGCTATGCTTATGGCAACTTTACTTTTAGAATATAACTTTAATGGAAGCTCAATTTTCATCTTAAGTTCCTCCATGACTCTTTGAATCCATAGTCCTTCACAAATATCCTGAGTCATAGATCTAGACTCTGCTTCTGCACTGCTTCTTGCTACAACTCTTTGTTTTTTGCTTCTTCATGTCACAAGATTACCCCATACATAGGTACAATATCCAGAGGTTGATCTTCTGTCTGTGACTGAACCTGCCCAATCTACATCAGTGAAGATAGACACATTCTTTTCACTAGTCTTCTTAAAAAATAAACCCTTTCATGGATTGGTCTTCAAGTATCTCAGTATCCTATAAACTGCCTCAAGATGTTCCTCATAAGGAGAATGCATAAACTGACTCACTACACTGGCTGAGAAGATGTCAGTTCTAGTGTGAGACAAGTAAATTAGCTTACCCACCAACCTCTGGTATCTTCCAGTGTCAACAGGAATATTTTCTTCTTCCCAAAGTTTTGCATTAGAATTCATGGTGGTGTCGGCTGGTCGACTACTACTCATTCTTGTTTCTCACAATAGATCGAGAATGTATTTCTGCTGTGAAACCACAATTCCTTTCTTCGATCGAGCAACCTCCATACCAAGAAAGTATCTCAAGGATCCTAAGTCCTTGATTTCAAAGTCTGTAGCAAGTCTCTCTTTTACTCTTCTCATTTCAACTGTATCATCTCCAGTGAGGACAATATCATCTACATAAACAATCAAGGCAGCAAATTTTCCATCAGAGGAAAATTTAGTGAATAAAGTGTGATCAGCTTGACCTTGAGTGTACCCTTGGTTCTTCATAGACTAAGTAAATCGTTCAAACCGAGCTCTCGGATATTGCTTTAAGCCATAAAGAGACTTCTTCAACTTGCATATCTTTGATCCAAATTTGTCTTCAAAGCCAGGAGGACTATCCATGTATACTTCTTTTTCTAGATCACCATTGACGAAGGCATTTTTAACATCCAACTGATGTAGAGGCCAATCCAGGTTAGCCGCAAGAGATAAAAGTATTCTGAGAGTGTTCAATTTTGCAACATAAGCAAATATCTCTGAGTAATCTATGACATAGGTTTGAGTGAAACCCTTAGCCACCAAGCGAGTCTTATACCTTTCAACTGACCCATCTAAATTGTACTTCACAGTAAACATCCACTTACTTTCCACGGTCTTCTTACCAACTGGTAGTGTCATGACTCTCCAAGTTTTGTTCTTTTCAAGAGCTTTCATCTCCTCAAATACAGTTTTCCTCCACTTTGGAACTTCTAGAGCATCATCATGTACATTATTTGGAATCTCTACACTAGACAATTGGGAGGTAAAGGCAGAAAAAGATGAAGACAAGTTTGAATATGATATAAAATTGGGCATAGGGTATTTAGGGCAAGATCTAACAAGTTTTATAACAGCTATGAGATCATCTATATCAGGATACCTTATATGACTATCAGAAACAAAGATAGATTTACCTTTTCTTTTCTTTTTTTAGGAGGTTGATTATTTCCTGGTTCAGATTCATGGCAGTGTTGAAATGTAGACACATCCCCTTCTTTATGGTTCTTCCTCACAAACACCTTTCCTTTCCAAGTCTTGTTTCCTACTTCGAACATGTTCTCTTTAGATGACTCATCATTTTGTGGCATTTTAATTAGTTCATCATTATTATCATCTTTAAGATTCTCATTGTTTTTTTCATGAGAAAGTGTAGGCTCGGATTCATCGAGTTCCTTACTCATAGCATGAGTAGGTTCAGATAATAAATCATGGCCATTTTCTGTTGGTGCAGAAGTATAAGTCTTAGAATTTTGTGATATAGGCATGTGCAAGTTATTTTAAAAACTAATGTTCTCAGTTTGAAACGAGTCTTCCTTTAAGTTTTCCCCCTGAAGATGAGTATCATCAAAAAAAGGTTTGTTTTCAAAGAATGTGGCATCCATAGTGACAAACATTTTATTGTTTTTTGGATCAAAATATTTATAACCCTTCTGGGTTGGAGAGTACCCTACAAAAACACATTTTATAGCATGTGGTTCGAGTTTGCCAATATTCTTATGTTCATGAACAAATGCTGTGCAACCAAAATTTTTTAATGTCAAATCAGTTGAAACACGAGTAACAGGAAAACATTCTTTGAAAATATGAATTGGAGTTTGAAAATTGAGAACTTTGGAGGGCATTCTGTTAATTAAATATGCAGCATTTAAAATTTCTTCACCCCACAAATAATTTGGTAATTTATTTGAGAAGAGTAAAGCTCTAGACACCTCCAATAAGTGTCTATTTTATCTTTCTGCAACTCCATTTTGTTGGAGAGTATTTGGACATGATCTTTGATGCACAATTCCATTTTGAAGAAAAAAATCACCCAAAATTGTGTTAAAGTATTTTCCACCATTGTCACTTCTAAAGACTCCGCCATTGTCACTTCTAAAGACTTGAATAGTTGTCTGAAATTAATTTTGCACCATTTTAAAAAAGTCTTTTATGGCCTGACAAACATCGGATTTTCCCTTTAATAAGTACACCCAACATACTCTTGAATAGTCATCTATAAATATGATAAACCATTTTTTGTGAGAAAGTGTACTTGTACGGATAGGGCCCCAAACATCACTATGAATAATAGAAAAATATTTTGATGGTTTATAAGGTTGTATTGAAAAATGGGAACGATGATGTTTTGCAAATTCACATGCTTCACATTTAAACAAAGACAAAAGTTTATTATGAAATAACTCACGAAACAAGTGTTTTAAATAACGAAAACTAGGATGACATAATCGTAAATGTCATAATATAATGTTGTCATCATTATTCGAGACAAAAAAAGACTCAAAGCAGGAACTTATTGGTTTGGAAGGTAGTTGTGATTTAGGTCCAATGTCGAAGTAGTAGAGTCCTTCATTCTCCTTAGCATTGCCAATCATCTTTTCCGAGTTCAAATCCTGAAAGACACAGTGAGAACGGAAAAAGTTAGTTTGACAATTTTTCTTGGGCTAATTTATTGACAGACACTAGGCTACAAGATAGGTTTGGAACATGAATGACATCTTTAAGAGTCAACATCGGAGACAACGCAACTGAACCTTTACCTGCAATGGCTGAAAAGGAGCCATCTGCGACTTTTATTTTTTCATTCCCTGCATAGGGACTATATGAAAAAATATAGTAGATTCACTTGTCATGTGATTACTTGCACCTGAATCTACTATCCAAGTGTGGTTGGGACTGACACTAAGAAGAGCATAATTACCTTTTTGTGCTATAGAGCAAGAAGGAGTTTGAGATTCGAGAAGTTTGAACAGTTTGTCTAGTTGTTCCGTCGTGAATGGAAGTTGAGTTGAAGAAGATTGCTGCCCTTGATCTGAATTACTAGCCTAGAATGCACAACCCTTATTACCACCTTTCTTCTTCTAGTTCAGAGGCTTTCCATGGAGCTTCCAATATGTTTCATGCGTTTGCCATGCACGTTTGCAGTGATCACACCAAGGTTTGTCCGATTTACTTTCATTGAAGTTCCTAGTGGCCAGAGTCGATCCTTCAGATTCTGAACTTTGAGGTGCCTTACCCATCATGATTCCTTGTCGTGCCTCCTCCCTTCTTATTTCTGAAAAAGTTTCAAGAAGAGTTGGTAGTGGTATCTTCCCCAAAATTCGGCCTCTTACTTCATCAAGGTCTATATTCAACCCAGCAAGAAACATAAAGACACGATCATTCTCTTGCCTCTTGAGGAACAAAACACTATCTTCTGCACACCTCCAACTGTCACCATAACAGAGACCCATTTCTTGCCACAGAGTCAATATCTCATTATAATAAGTAGTTACATCCATGTCTTCTTGTTTAGCATGCCACAACTTTTACTTTAAGCCAAAGGTCTGGGAGGAGTTTTGGATATCAGAGTATGTTTCTTTGACAGCTTCCCACACTGCTTTTGTAGTAGGTAAAAATATATACGGCTTGCCTATTGTGGTTTCTATAGAGCTTACTAACCAGGCAATAATCAAGGAGTTTTCAGACTTCCATTGTTTGAAAAAATGGTCTTCTATTGCCAGTTCTACTATTGCTCCCGTAAAAAAATCAAGCTTTCTTTTGCCTTCCAATACCAAACGAACGGTTTGGGCCCATTCATTATAATTTTTTTCATTCATCTTAGGAACATTGACCTTGAGGGAGTTTGAGGATCCCTCCTGATCATTGAAACATGTGTTGAAGTCGTTGTCTCAAAAAAACTTCTGTCTCCATTACCGCCTCCATCTCCACGGCTAGTACTCCGCCAGCACCGCGACTAGCGCCTCCGCCAGTGCCGCGACCATCACCTCCATCAGTGTTGCGACCAGCACCTCCGCCAGTGCCAGCACCGCGACCAGCGCCTCCACTAGTGCCGCGACCAGCACCTCCGCCAGTGCCAGCACCGCGACCAGCACCACCACCATCGCCACGGCCTGCTCCTCCTTCTGTTGTGGAGGAGTCGTCGTTGTTTGTTGATCCGGTGAGAACTTGCAGCCATCTATTGCAATCGGCCATTGAGAGCCTAACCGAGTTCGAGAAATAGGTTTAGGAAAAAAAATCTTACAAACCCTAGGTTAGGGAACTTGGCTCTGATTCCATATTAGAAAACAAGTGGTGAATGCTTCATATTTTATTCTTCAGCCCCAAGGCTGGTTTAAATAGAAGAAATACAATCAATGTCCATCATTGAATCAAGAAGAAACTTAAGGGAAAAGAAATACAATCAATGTCCATCCTTGAATAAAGGAGAACCTTAAGGGAAAAGAAAACTAAATGAAAACAAAAAATCTTCTCTAATAATGACTAATAACAAGAGGAGAGAGAATCACGGGATTCTCCAACACCTTAAACCAAAATTATTTTAAGACAGGGTTTTCACATACGAGTCCCTCAAATCTACCTTATTTTCACATACGTTGTCCGAATCTTGTTAATTGCTTAGAAATCCCTAAAATCACTAACAACTGAGTTAAGAGTCCCCTTTGTCTATGGCAGTCTTTGCAAAAGAACTTTTGCCTCCCTTTCTTATTTTTCCATTTCTCCTCTTCCACTCCCTTTCTTGTTTCCTCCAATTGACGGTCTTCTAAACTATTAACAAGATTTTGGGGACTTGCGTAAAAATTAAGGTAGATTTAATGGAATAATATGCAAAAAAATCCTTTCAAATAACATTTAAGCACAGTAATTGACATTTATTTGAACCAATTGAAGGAAAACATAAAAGACATGGCAACTGGAAACACGAGACCACCCAAATAGAAATGTACTTAGAATCAAAAGAAAAGGACTCCTATCGACCAGGTTTAATTAAACAACTTGGCAAAAACATGAGTTCATAGAGGGTGATGCACATGCAACATCTGCATAACAAATAGATATTAGCATGTCAAACGTAAATTCATAGGGGGCAGCACATGCAAAGATGTATACTAGGAGCAGTCAGTAACTTAGTATTCAGAACTGTTGCCTCAATTCTATACAGGAATGTATGGGATGAGTTAAAAGAATAAAATCTAAAGGGTTATAGGTAAAACTGCATTCCTCAAATGATTTGCAGAAAAGGTTTACCCTAAACTGATTTTTCGCATGCGTATTGTTCTAAACATCAATTGACAATGTGGTGCAATAAAGTTCCTCTGTTGATCGGACAATTAATCCTTTATGCAAAATGACAAATTTACCTAACTAACAGAACTGTATGACAACTTATATATCGTCCCCCACCCCAAATACAAGATTTGTGCAATAGTAACATGGATCAGAAGAAAAAACTAAAGTAGAATATGCTCAATACCTTGACGTGTAGACACCTGCAGCAAGAGCCGTCACACCCCCCACAGCTACAACCAACTTATTTTGATCAGTTAGTATTGCCTTCAAACCACCTAGAAAGTAAATGAAAATTCATTCTCAGACAACATCGAGAGCTGGTATTAATGTGCTGCCAATGTTTTAAGCAAATAAGACAACAATGATGTTAAGGTCTTCATATAACTTGGCATAGATATAAATTTTAAGACAGTGAACTATAGCAAAGTGATTAGATCCTGATATTATGAGGAAATCATGAGAAATTGAGGAGGGAATGAAGTAGTAATTCGTCATTTGGAGGATGAATTTGTAAGGATAACCGCTTCAAAGAAGATAACTTGATCTAACTGCAATTGTGCGATTTTCTTTTTTCTTAAGCACTAGTTATTCTAACAAGTTCATATTCCATCTATACAATTTATCAAGCTCAACTATAGAGTTCATCTATTACATGAGAAATAAGTTGTAACACAATTTTGTTAGTGTTTTACTCATTTCTTGTTGTATGTCCCTTTTACCAAGTAGATAAAGAATGGTCAGAATGAAACATCCATTTGCACAAGATGGCTTCATGCCATTTGCATCTTGTGTGTAGTTAAATTCTACGTGAGTGCTTTGTGATAGTAGGACACCCTTGGAAGATAGAAAAGAAAATTCTAAAGACAACCATAAGACCAACCATGTTTCGTGGTGTTGGGGAATTGAAAAACATGTCCAGAAAATGAATATTGTCGAATAAGAATGCTGAGATTGATGGGTGGCAATATATTAGTTAATCCCAATGTAACATTTCCAGATGATGATTATATACTATTGTTTCCGAAAGAACCTGTGTACATCATTATTATGATATAAACTTGACACCTCGAGGATGCTTAGCATTTTGCAGCAGGACTGTTCAAGGACTGACTAAATTTATTTACAAAATATGAAACTTTTACTTGAAACAGTATGATGTGGTTGTGCAGCATTGCGAGCATATTTTTGGTTGGTTACATATGTTGTATTAATTTGTAATTCTTTCTATGTTATATTCAGATATGAACCAGCAGACCATTTGACTCTTGCTACCTTATTGTAATGCTATTGACACATCTCATAGTATATGTTCACAACTCCAGACCTTCCTTGACATCTAATGTTGATACCCTAATTACTGCCTGGTTCTGTGCAATATAAATCACAAAAATATAAACTCTATGATTTTGTAATCATCATTTTGCCGCAAGAAGCCTTTCTGCGAAGAGAGTCCATTTACTCAAATGCCACATCCCTGTTTATTTTCTTCTGAGAAATAAGGACACCCTCCATAGCTGGCCTCCTGCGTTTCTGATAATGGGTTCGGGGAGGTTCGCAACCATCCCTTTTATTGTCTTTTTGATTACATGACTATTCCAACTTTCCTTGATTATTGTTTGTCATAAGTCAAATTGTTGGGTGTTGACTTTTTTTGGTTATTTTACCTTAGTTTGAAGACCATATAGTCAACAAACTAAGAAGCTTCTTCTAACTCCTGTTTGACATTTATCAAGGTCATCATGTGCCCTACAGCCTCATGTCCAGCTGGTTCACCTTAGAGCCATACCAACTTGTCAACTCTTCTATACTTGTGCTTGTTCAAGCATGTGCTTCTGCATGTGAAAATCTCTTTTGCATCGTGACAATATGCTATTGTTGGCATAATGTGTCATAGAGATGAATGCAATTTCCTACAGCAAATTGTATCATTTTATATCTTTGTCTAGACTCTTTATAGTCTAGGGGAACTTTGAGGGTGCTCCTTGGTTGCATGAACTCAAACTACAATCCAAAAGGTATGTCTATCTGTAATGTCCCGCCTCCAGCGGTTCACTATGGAACACTTACAACTTTGACTCGGTTGAGAATCGAGTCTCGGAGAAATCTTACCGCCCAATCGATCACGGACGAAATGCAATGAACCCTTCCAACTGATGAAACGGCTTCTATTGAAATGAGTCCAAGAGTTTTCCTTGGTTGTTTTTGCTGTTTGGTTTTGTGTTGATTGTGTTTTGTGTTGCTTTCGATGATTTGGTTTTCATAGTTCGCTTTCCTCGCTTGCGCGTTCATTTCGAATCGTAAGAGAAAGAGATCGAATGATGCTGACCAAGTGTTGTTGCAATTTCAGGATGCATAACAAAGGAGTGATCGTTGCGTGAGGCTTCCCTATTCTCTCGCGTTGATTCATTCGGTGATTGGCTTCGTCCCTCGATGAATCATTTATCTGCACGCCTTAATAAAAGAATCTCTAGTCTACTCTGTTGCATGTCCCTTAGTTCAATGATAATTCACTTAACAAGATAAGCTAAAAGAAATAACTATATGCTTGCATTATAAATTGTTGCTTTAATTTAAGTTAGTGTTACATGTCCCTTACTCATATGTTGTGCATTAGAAAGTGTTTAGCAAACCTCTGATGGTTTGATCGTGTTCATGTGACAAGAAAAGAGAAGATGGAAACGTGTGCTTGTTGTTCAGAACTGTGCATAGTAGTATTTTATCTACTAAATGTTCATGTCATGCATTGGTCTCAGACAACTTGTGCACAAGGTAATAGTCTCTCGAACGGTTCCTGGGGCACTGAGAATCGATCGGTCTGGAAGAGATTGTGAGAGCACCCTGAGGAACGGTCCTTGCGATCTAGTGGGATATTGTGTCTATTAGTGCAGAACTAAACCTTGAGTCACAGTTGCTAATCACGGAATTTTTCGTAGACCATCATGTAGTTAGTTCACATGCTAGATTTACCTTCTTGCTAGCCTAACCGTTTGATGCAAAGATAGATTCATGAGTTATAGACATATATGCAAATTGTTGCTAACTTGTGTGTCTGCTGCAGGGATAACTGATCGGCCGTGGATAAGAATTTTCATATGCATGGTTTAATATATCATTTATGTTTCTTTGCATGAATTGTTAAAAATAACCTAGACAACTAGAAATATTACATAATAATCATGCTAGCTTCACTTATTTACTTAGTGTGGATTCCAGGTGAGTTCGGCTACGGTCGCTCACCAGTAAATGTTGAGTACTGACCCACGTCTATGGGCATCTCCAGGTTCTGGTTGCGAGAGTTTGGCAAGCATTCTGAACTTGTAGGAGAGCATCCATCCCGTGGAACCATGCTCGTGCTTCCAAGCTTCTTCCTTTCCAGTCTACTAGTTTCCTTTCCAGTGTGCAAGCTTCTGTTTTAGATTTTTTGTTTTCTATCCTACTAAAAGGATATGATGTATGGACATTGTGGCTAGTTTTGGGTTTATAAAAAGTGTTGTAAGCCATCTATGACATATTTTGTAATCAGCCAAGCTTGTACATTGTAATCCATTTTCAAGTATTCAATAAAGAAAGTATTTTGTGTTTCTATCAAATGTGTTCAAACTTCGGTTCTCTGCATTTTAAATTATGTGCTTCTATAATGTATATTTTTGTCTAACTTGTGTTTTGTGCATGTACTATGCCTTATGCAAGCGCAACTTAGGCTTGCACGACATCATGCCCAAGCGAGAACGATCGATTCCGCAAGGCCAAGCGACGATGATCGGCCCTTACGGGATTGGGGCATGACAGAGTGGTATCAGAGAACGGCTGTACGTCCTTGGCCTCTTCAAATATCGTTTTCAAAAATGATATAAGTTTTCAAGTGATTTCAAAAGTACCGGATTTCGAAAATGGTTGTGAATCTATATAAATAAATTGAAGGTATTAAATGTCCCAATCTTGAAAAATATGAAAACCTAATATCCTATATAATAAGTCCATAATACGTTATGAGACTAATGCAAGCTACTCTATTTTTGCAGAGAAATGGCTAAGACCGGCAACCAAGGGACATCGGGAGCATCTGGCTCGACCGATGACCAAGTTGATCGCTTGATAGCTATGATGGAGAATCAACAAGAACGATTTGAGGCTCAATAGCAACGGGCTAATGCTCGGGCCTTGGCACAACAGAAAAAACTTGATGCCTTGACTCAGATAGTGACGACTTTGGCAGCCAATAACAGTGCATCAGGAACCACCGCGACACCTGTGGCATCCGCACACGTGCCTCGAGAAGCTGGCCTAGCAGAAGCAGATGAACCTCCGCAAGCGGCCATGAAGTCTACCTTTAAGGGTACCGAGTTTCTGAAGTTGAACCCTCCAGAGTTCGAAGGCAGGGCCACGCCGGATAAGGTGATGGACTGGGTCGCCAAGTTGGAGGGCTTGTTTGAGTTTGCTGGGATACCTGCGAACAAGAGGGTAGCGTGCGCAGCCTTGCAACTGCGGTTACATGCACACGACTGGTGGCATATCAAGAAACTGGATCTCGCCACAAGGTGCCAAGACAGCAAAATCACTTGGGGGATGTTCAAGGATTCATTCTTGAATAGTACCTCCCCCAGGCCGTCAGACAGAGAAAATAAGATGGGTTTACCGAACTTAAGCAAGGAAGCATGTCCGTCAAAGACTATGAGTCAAAATTCTCCAAGCTTGCAAAGTTTGCTAGCTCGATGATTCCTAATGAGAGGGCCCGTACACATCGGTTCATTAAAGGCCCAAATGATGACCTCAGAAAAGATGTTATGAATCGGGAATGTACGTCATATATAAAGGCCTTCGAGGCAGCGGTACAAAATGAACAGTTCACACCAGGAAGTGCTTATGAAAAGGTGTCGACTACTCGAAACCCTCCTACCAAAAGATACCACGACGGGAAGAAAAGGGCCGATCCTGAGAAGAAGGCCAATATTGAACAGTACCGTAGGAACGAATGCAGTTTCTGCGGTCGCCGGAGCCACACTAAGGAAGTCTACCGTTTATTTAACAGAGAGTGCTTCAGGTGTGGACAACCAGATCATGAGATCAGAGATTGTCCGAGCAAGAGGCCTGCACCACCGCTCCGTAACGGCAACATAGAGCGTGAGCAGAATCAGAACCCCGTGTCATCTCTAGCCAATAGACAGACTGATCAGACGAGAAGGCCTAGAGTTTATCAGTTGAATATTGAGCCCGACGCGAGCGGTCACGATATTGGTGAGTCTCATTCCTTTGACCTTTTGATACCTTGTACCTCGACTCCTTGATCTCTTAAGTTTCGAGGACGAAACTTCTTCTCGGTGAGGTATTATATAATATCCCGCCTCCAGCGGTTCACTATGGAACACTTACTGTTGGTATATTAGAATATTCTTGGTATATTTGTTGGTATATTAGAATATTCCTGGTATATTTGTTGGAATATTAGAATATTCTACAGGGGGTTTTAATGGGATATTAATGTAAGATGAAGGGTTGTAAGGCTATAAATAACCAAGAGATTATAAATAAAAAGATAATTACTCCAAAATATTCTATATGGTATCAGAGCCCAAACCCTAGCCACCACCTCCCAAACCCTAGCTGCCACCACCAAAATCGCTACCATACCGCCCGCCATCACCGCTGCCGCACCGCTCGCCCGCCACCACCATCGCCGCTCGCCCGCCACCACTACCGCGAAGCCGCGACTCCGGCCGAGCCTTCTGTCGCGGTTCCTAGCGTCTCCTATGGGTCGTTCCAGACGTTGACATCGAAGGTCTAGATCTGATGGGGGAGAGACATGATCGGGTCTAGGAGAGGATCAAGAGGGTGAACGTGAATCGTAGGACGGGTGTGAGGTGATCGTAGAAGAGGAGGATCGATGGAGGAGATCATCAAAAAGTTGGACTCTGCGGAGGTCGCAACATTGATGAAGATGATAAAATTGTCGGCTGGTGAGAGCGCGACATGAACATTGACGAAGTTGGAGCTTCCATCCATCGATCTGAAGCTTGGTGGACCTGCCACCTACCTGAGTTGGTCACGACGGGTGAGGAGAACCCTCGCAGGGAAGAACCTGGAGGGTTTCTTGTCATGAGAGAAGACAGAGCCGGATGAGGGCTTGGCAGGACGTGACGAGTGGAAGTCCACTCATATGGTGGTATGCATTTGGCTCCTCAATTCTTTAGTCCAGTCGATCGTCGCCACAGTGGATGGCCTTGAGATGGTGAAAGACGTGCGGGAGAAGTTGAGGAGAACCTACGATGGTGTGGGGAATAACTTGAGGGTTTTCCAGATCAAAGGGGAGATCGACGACACCGTACAGGGAGAGAAGACGGTACAGGAGTATGCCACAGAGTTGGAGCGTTTGTGGTTGGACTATGATCACTTCTCATATCGCACGAGCTGCGAGGACCCGAAGTGTAAGGAGAGACAGGTATGTCTGCAGGAGAGGACGATAAAGTTTCTTAAGGGACTGGCCGTAGTGTTTGCTCAGAGGACAGCACTACTTCTAGCCCAACCGAAGATTCCTACACTTGAGGAGGCTATCTCGGCCATGATCCAGGAGGAGACTAGTATCAAGCTACAGGCAGGGATAGGTGGTCCTCCTGAAGTGAAGACAGCACTGACGGTTGCCAATTAAGGAGGCACGGGACCTAAGGGAGACCCCCGACAGTGTTATAATTGCGGAGAGGTGGGTCATCTGAGGTATGCTTGTACCAAACCACCCAAGGAGAAAGATTCATGTGGCAGACGTGGACAGTTTGGAGGACGTGGCCGTGGTCATGGGGGTCGACGGGGTGGTCAAGGAGGTTATCAGGCGAACCTGCTGGTAGCAGAAGGCGATGAGGGAGAAAATGGTGCCTATACTGAGAAGGATCGAGCACTACTGGGCATGCTGGAAGTACTCAGGAGAAAGCAGAGAGCGTCAAGCGATGGAGACAGAAGGAGTGGGAGGAGGCGTCCACCTCAGTCTTCGTCGGAGGCAACGCTGCCATGTATGCCTATCCATCGGAAGGTACTGATGACTCACTCGCCCTTGCATCAATGTCTTTCCTTAGATCGTCGGACTGGATTGTCGATTCGGGTGCGTCTCGACACGTGACAGGGAATGCTAGTGAGTTCTCTTCCTACACTCACCTAACATCTGCAGACATCATTCAAACAACCGATGGTACTTTCCAGCCAGTGGTCGGTAAGGGTACTATCGATTGTACAGGTTCAGTAAGATTATCCAATGTTTTACATGCTCCTTTTCCAGTCAGTCTTTTGTCCATTAGTTTTATAATCCTCCAACTAAAATGCATCGTCTCTTTTGATATTCCTAAGGTGATCTTCTAGGAGAAGGAGATGGGACAAAGACTTGGAACTGGTACTTGGCATGATGGACTGTGTTACCTGGATCGGGAAGGACTGGATTCAACATTGATGTCTGTGGCAGAAATTGCAGGAATGGGAGAACCAAAGATGAGTGCCAAGGATACACTGATACTCCATCATAAGCGGTTGGAGCACTCCTCTTTTGGTATTTTGAGTATGTTATATCCATCTTTTTATGAGAAGGCAAATAAGGAGAAACTAGTATATGATGCATGTGATTTTGGCAAACTTACTAGGAGCTCATATGTTGGTGCGGGCCATAGGAGCTCTTCTATTTTTGATATTATACATTCTGATGTCTGGGTGCCATGCGCCACAACTACTATGAATGGTTACAAGTATTTCGTCTCTTTTATTGATTGTTCCTCTCGTGTCACCTGGTTGTATTTGATGAAGAATAAGAGTAAGATCTTTGCCTATTTTCGGGACTTTCATAAATATGTCCAGACTCAGTACAGAGCAGTGGTAAAGGTACTAAGGTCTGACAATGGAACATAGTATACCAACAAAGCACTTGAGGAATACATGTCAGCCCAAGGGATACAACATCAGACCACCTGTGCATATACACCAGCACAGAATGGAGTGGCAGAAAGGAAGAACAGACACCTTCTGGAGGTGGCAAAGAGCATGATGATTGCCATGAATGTCCCACAGAGTCTGTAGGGGCATGCAGTATTGACAGTAGCTCGATTGATCAACATGATGCCCTCGAAGGTACTGGGATGGAAGTCTCTATGTGAGATATTGTAAGAAAATAATAGTGGGATACTCCCACTAAAGGTGTTTGGTTGCGTATATTTTGTGAAGGACAACAGACCGTCTATTAGAAAACTTGACCCCGGAGCAGTCAAGTGTGTATTCGTGGGCTATTCGGTGACTCAGAAGGGGTACGTGTGCTGGAGCCCAGTAGAGAAGAAGAAGTTTGTGAGCATGGATGTTCACTTTAGGGAGTTTGAGCCATTCCATCGTCAGAAGGGAACCTCATCCATGAGCAACTCACCTGATACTGAGAGTATGAGGCGAGAGAGGGAGATTGGTGAGAGTGTGGTGACCGATTTAAGAGTATGGTATGGAGGAACGTTTGAGGAGGAGCAGGAGAGTGAAGAGGAACAGGGGGAGGCGATGAGAGGTGTTAGGCCCACGACTCAGGGGGAGTTACTTACCTACAGGAGGAAAAGGAAGCAAACTGCAGGACCAGTACCTATAGTGCCAGTTCCAAGTCCCTTGCCTGCGTCCGTCTCAACTCCTGAGACACCTACACCACCACCACCAGATTCCCCTTCAGGTGATATCATTCTTCCTACTCATCCCACACCATTATCAGTATAGAGGACCACTCGCAGCAATGCAAAAAATCCTTCTGATAGGTATGGTTGGGACATTGCTTAGTTTGTTTCATATAATAACATCTCTTCTTCTCATGGAGCATTCATTGCATCTTTGGATAGTATTATTGTACCTAACAATTGGCAGGTTGCCAAGAACGATCCAAAGTAGAAAGCGGCGATGCACGAGAAGTTAGGCGCTCTTGAGAAGAATCACACTTTAGAACTGGTAAAACTGCTAGAGGGGAAGAGGGCAGTCGGATGCAAGTGGGTCTTTACTGTGATGCAGAGCCCAAATGGAAAAGTAAAGCGCTACAAGGCTCGACTGGTGGCAAAAGGATACAGTCAGACGTACGGCATTGACTATGATGAGACCTTTGTACCAGTGGCGAAGATGAGTACCGTCAGGACCCTGATTTCTTTGGCAGCGAATGGTGGATGGAAGCTATACAAACTGGATGTAAAGAATGCATTTCTTCATGGGGATCTAGTAGAGGAATTGTACATGGAGATACCACCAGGATTCTGCACCGATAAGACAGTGGGCAAGGTCTGCAAGTTGAAGAAGTCCCTCTATGAACTGAAAAAGTCTCCTTGAGCGTGGTTTGACAGATTCAGGAGGGCGATGATAGGGATGGGATATCAGCAGATCAATGCTGATCATAATGTGTTCTTCCGTCGGAGTGGAGGCCACATCACCATGCTTGCGGTGTATGTGGACGATATGATTATCACAGGAGATGATGAGCTAAAAATTGCCCGACTCAAGGGGAAGCTTGGCAAGGAGTTTAAGGTGAAGGACTTGGCCTTATTCAGTACTTTCTTGGGATTGAGATTGCTCGAGAAGCATAGGAGATTGTTCTTTCTCAGAGGAAGTACGCGCTGGACCTTCTTACAGAGACCGAGATGTTGGGATGCAGACCTGCAGCGACGCCGATCAACTAGGGGTTCAAGCTGTGTGCTGAGACTGGAGAACCAGTTGACCGAGACAAATACCAGAGACTGGTGGACAAGTTGATCTATTTGAGCCACACACATCCTGATATATGTTTTGCAGTGAGTGTGATGAGCCGCTACATACATGACCCAAGGAAGGGTCATATGGACGCAGTGTACCAGATTCCGAGATACTTGAAGGGTGCCTCCGGAAAGAGGTTGATATTCGGAAGAATGATCACTTGAGCATCGTGGGCTACTGTGACTCTGACTGGGCTAGCTGCATTGATGACAGGAGGTCTACCTCAGGCTATTGCATATTTGTAGGAGGCAACTTGGTCTCTTGGAGGAGTAAGAAGCAGTCGGTGGTGGCCAAATTGATAGCTGAAGCAGAATACAGAGCTATGGCCTTGGGAGTTGCAGAGCTGCTATGGCTGAAGAGTATGTTGGTTGAGCTGAAGGTGGATCAAGGAGCCAAGATAAAGTTGTGGCGTGACAACCAGTCAGCCATCAGTATCGCCAACAATCCAGTGCAGCATGACAGGACCAAACACATCGAGATCAATAGGTTCTTCATCAAGGAGAAGTTGGACCGTAAACTACTGGAGCTAGGTCATGTTCCAACCAAGGAGCAGGTAGCAGACAGTGTGACCAAGGGACTTAGCTCTGCAGATATGATTAGAGGATGTGACAAGATGAGCTTAGTGAATATCTTTCGCCCATCTTGAGGAGGAGTGTTGGTATATTAGAATATTCTTGGTATATTTGTTGGTATATTAGAATATTCTTGGTATATTTGTTGGAATATTAGAATATTCTTGGTATATTTGTTGGGATATTAGAATATTCTACAGGGATTTTTAATGGGGTATTAATGTAAGATGAAGGGTTGTAAGGCTATAAATAGCTAAGAGATTATCAATAAAAAGAAAATAATTACTCTAAAATATTCTACACTTACAACTTTGACTCGGTTGAGAATCGAGTCTCGGAAAAACCTTACCGCCCAATCAATCACGGACGAAATGCAATGAACCCTTCCAACTGATGGAACGGCTTCTATTGAAATGAGTCCAAGAATTTTTCTTGGTTGTTTTTTGCTGCTTGGTTTTGTGTTGATTGTGTTGCTTTCGATGATTTGGTTTTCATAGTTCATTTTCCAAGCTTGCGCGTTCATTTCGAATCGTAAGAGAAAGAGATCGAAGGATGCTAACCAAGTATTGTTGCAATTTCAGGACGCAAAACCAAGAAGTGATCATTGCGTGAGGCTTCCCCATTCTCTCGCGTTGATTCATTCGGTGAGTGGCTTAGGTCCTTCGATGAATCATTTTATCTGCACGCCTTAATAAAAGAATCTCTAGTCTACTTTGTTGCATGTCCCTTAGTTTAATGATAATTCACTTAACAAGATAAGCTAAAAGAAATAACTATATGCTTGCATTATAAATTGTTGCTTTAATTTAAGTTAGTGTTACATGTCCCTTAGTCATATGTTGCGCATCAGAAAGTGTTTAGCAAACCTCTTATGGTTTGATCGTGTTTATGTGAGAAGAAAAGAGAAGATGAAAAAGTGTGCTTGTTGTTCAGAACTGTGCATAGTAGTATTTTATCTGCTAAATGTTCATGTCATGCATTGGTCTCAGACAACTTGTGCACAAGGTAATAGTCTCTCGAACGGTTCCTGGGGCACTGGGAATCGGTCGGTCCAGAATAGATTGTGAGATCATCCTGAGGAATGGTCCTTGCGATCTAGTGGGATATTGTGTCTATTAGTGCTGAGCTGAACCTTGAATCACACCTGCTAATTACGAGATTTTTCGTGGACCATTATGTAGTTAGGTCTCATGCTAGATTTACCTTCTTACTAGCCTAACCGTTTGATGCAAAGATAGATTCATGACTTATATATATATATATGCAAATTGTTGCTAACTTATGTGTTTGCTGCAGAGATAACCGCTCGGCCGTGGGTAAGAAATTCCATATGCATGGTTTAATCTATTGTTTATGTTTCTTTGCATGAATTGTTAAAAAGAACCTAGACAACTAGAAAGATCATATAATAATCATGCTAGCTTCACATGTTTACTTAGTGTGGATTTCAGGTGAGTTCGGCTGCGGTCGCTCACCAGTACATGATGAGTACTGACCCACGTTTGTGGACATCTTCAGGTTCTTATAGCGACAGTTTGGCAAGCATTCTGAACTTGAAGGAGCGCATCCATCCCGTGGAACCGTGCTCGTGCTTCCAAGCTTCTTTCTTTCCAGTCTGCTAGTTTCCTTTCCAGTGTGCAAGGTTCTGTTTTAGGTGTTTTGTTTTCTGTCCTACTAAAAAGATATGATGTATGGGCATTGTGGCTAGTTTTGGGTTTGTAAAAAGTGTTGTAAACCATCTATGTCATATTTTGTAATCAACCAATGTCACGCCCCAGATCCAGAACACTGGAGAGCAGGGGAATGACTCAGCCAACCGCACCTTGCGAAATACCGAAGCAACCCACAATGTATTAAGGTTGTCTAGATACATGGAGGTGCATACTACAATCAGGTCTCCTAGGGTCAAGAATTTCTATATCTCAGTCATTCAAACAAATAACAATAACATATAATATTTCAGAATAAGCAATAAGGTGTCACAAATGCTGCATCAGAATGTTCTTAGAGATCTAGCAAGACAAGATGATAAGCCAGATACAAGATCAAAAGTATACATGACAGTGAGTCAGCTGCAGTCTGAATATATTACAGTCGTGTAGAGAACTAGTGTCCAGATTTGCCGGCTAACATGTGTCGGTTGGCTAAACGTCCAAAAGAATATAGTTCACAAAAGACGAGTAGTGAATAAAGAAAGTCACTTGTATCCCTCAACAACCATCCTTCGAGTACGTGCCATCAGTGAGGGGGAAGTAAGCTTGATCCTCAGGTGATGGCTCTAAATCTGGTCATGCAAAACCAGTGGGGTCAGACCCCAAATAGCAAGTACCACAAAGGAAGCATGAAATGAAGAAACAAAACCAATTCTATAGCATGAGATGCGTGAGCCAACAATCAATGGCATATGTCCTATCCATGACATGACATAACACCCCTTCACCAAACAAGGACAGGAAGTGCCTTATCACATCAAGATAGAATGTCCCTTGATTATGGTCAAGCTAAAATAACTCTGCATCGTAGTTTCAGTCCACAGCCTATCATATCACAACAACGCAACCCAATGACCAAACAAGGACATGAGTTGTACCATCATGCTACAACAGTCTATATCCCTAATTCCCCTTAACAGAAGGCAATACACAATCAGAGATATTATATAGGAGAAAAATAATCTAGCTTCAGTCCATGGATTATCGTAACATAATGACTCAACCCAACAACCAAACAAGGACATGGGTTGAATTATCATGCCATGACAGCCACTTTCCTGGCTAGACATGCATTACAAGAAATTTAAACGGCCAATCATGTATTACGGCTTGATATGTGATCTCTGAGTTATTCCAGAAATGTAATACATAAGTATCCTCAGATTGTACCCTAATCAAGCAGGGCTGGCTGAACCAATGATGTACTAGCAAGAATATATGTATAAGATGATCCAGTCCCTTGCAAGGACACTGAGCTAATTAACGATTAGTAACAGTTGTAGTCTTTCTATAGAAAAGATACTGGCTCAGTCTTATATTTAGATCAGATACTGCTCTCCACTAGTGCGGATGATATACAGTATCCGTGGTGGCCAGCCTTTACTCCCAGCTAATTTAGGGTGGCTCGACATGCACGATCTCGGGATACTGTTCCCTCCCAATGCTCTACAAGTTAAGTTGTCTAGTTAACCCTAAGTTAATAGAATCTCATGTCGTGGTCACATGAACATTCTTCTTAGATGCCGTACTTTAAGTACATGCACTCTTGATACGAACCCATATTGTTACTCGCAAGTTAAATATGGATTTACCCAAGTGTGATGCAACAATCAATACTATTTAGCCACGACTAAAGTCGCTGTCCAACTACCAGATCCGTGGATGAAAATAATTACATATATCACGTAGCAAGAGTATGTGGCACGATGCCTCAATATATATATATATATATATCAAGTAGCACTATCGGTGCGATCAAGTGTATCAGCATGGATACAATAGTCAGGGCAGGAACAAGTTCTAGTATCAAGGTTAAGGTCAAGATCGTGGACAAGTTATCAAGTAGCAAGTCATTCAGGACAGGACAGTTAAGTACTGGTCATATTAATTGTCACTTTATTACATCGATAGATGAGAATAAGAGTAGTGCGAGAACTCTTCGAGATCAGATCCATAATCCTTAAACCAAACAAGGACCGGGATTGCATACATTCCCCTGAGTTGAACTACGCCCCTTATTCTATCCAACGTATAATAAGGTGATCAAGAGAAATTAGCAAGTGCATATAAGGCCACATCTACAGGGCTTATGTTAGGTACTTAGTCAATTTAACACAGGATTACATCTGGGTCATACAAGTCCTTTCTAAGTTTAACACATAGCATCACAATCATTCAATCAAACGAGAACATTTTTAAACTAAGAAAGTGTTCAACGTGTGCATAAAACAGTAAGCCCATAGCCAGGGTGCCGCATGAAGTCGAGACCGCATGGATGTCAAGGCCGCATGGGTGGGGCAAGGTCCACTCTTCGGGATAAGTGCCAAAGTGATGGGCAATAAATGCAAGTTAGAAAGGTGACATAAAGTGATGGATGTGACTGATGTGACATGCAAATAAAGTGTGTCAGAAGAAGAAAATAAAATTATAAAAAGATGAGTGTAAGCCCCCTGATTTTCAGAATTTTTAATTTGAATTTTTCTGCAATTTTTTGGGATTCTCTGTAATTAAAACCTAGGCCTTTTGGAAATTTAATGATTTTTAATTATGGTTAATTTATATTAAAATATTATGAAAATAATATTTTATAGTGTAAAATGGAAAACCGGACATAGGGTAATTTTCCGGGAATTTATTGGACTACGGAAGCATTTATAAAGCCCTAGAAACTATTAAATAAATAAACCGATTTAAACTCGTGCCAAACGCCCGACATCCCCATGAGAGCCGAAGCCAAGCCCAAGGAGCGTTGACCCAGCCCAAAACCTAGGTCAAACCCTAGTCCAATTTTTGTATGTATAAATACATAATTTTCTAAGTTTTTCTCCAAAAAAAAAAAGAAGAAAACAAATTGCCAAATCCCAAATTTCCCAAATCCCTAACCCAAATCCCTAACCCTAACCCTAACCCTAACCGAGCGCCACCTTTCCCCAGCTCCTCCGGCGAGCCTCCGGCGCTGCCCTAGCCCAGCCGCCCGTCCTCAGTCTCTCCCAGCCCTCGCCGTGCCCTAGTCTCCCGCCCCGCTGCTATACTCCTTCCCTGTGCCGATCCCTCCGCCGACCAAGGCCAACCCCGCTGAGCAGTGCACCCCGGCCGACCGACCGTTGCAGCCCGACTCCGGCATCGCCATCTAGCAGTTCCCCTCCGGCCCGCCGCGCAGCAGCCGACCGGCAAAGTGGACCCCGCTCCGGCCTGCTACCCCCGCTGGCCCGTGCTTTCCTCACCGCCAGACTGAGCGGCTCCACCCGCCTGCGACCGGACACAGCAGTTTCCCCTGACCCGCAGCGGTCCACCTACACCCGACTTCCGTGCGGCCTCCCTTGTCCGGCCATCTCTACCGGCCACTGACGAGCCGACCGACTTCACCCCCTGCAGCATCCCGTCCGACTCCAGCACAGTTTTCCCCCCCATCCATCAGTTCGTCTCCGGCCACTCCACCAACCGCCTCCGCACGTGTCGACTCCCTCCGACGAAGCCAACCCCGGCCAGCGCAGTCTCCGGCGAGTCCACCCCGCTGTCTCCGGACCAGAACCTTGAACCCTAGAGCAGCGGACACAGCAGCATCCCGGATACTGTGACCAGGACACGAACAGTCACCCGGACACGATAATTCAGATTTCACGGAGCCCTGTTCAGGTAGCATTTTCTCTCTCCCCGTAATTCCGTTTTCGATTCCGTCAGTTACAAAGCGTAGACTGTATGACCCCCTCGGTGCCCGTGCAAACCGCTCGGTGCATCGCGTCCTGTGGTGATCGCACACCGCGATCCAAAAACAGGAAAAAATAACGCCCTGTTTTACCCCGGAACTGAGTGCGTCCCGCCAAACGGGACGACTTGGTCGCACCCGGACTTTACCGAAATGTGCGCGACATTGATACGGTCGTGTGGGATTTTGCAGAAGTCGATTCGGATGTGCGTGCACACCGAAATCAATGCGTATCCGCGGACACCGTCCCGTATTCGGCCATTCTGGAACACGCTGTATCTTTGTGTACACACGTCGGATCGAGACGAAACTTGTACCATCGGACTCGTAGCAATACGCTGGTCCTGTGACCCAAGTTTGGTTCGATTCTGAGAATGTTGACAAAATTGCGTATCGTGGGCCCCACAAGCTCCACTTGACGGGCGATTTTGTGATCGGCTTATCGGAATCCAATTCTGGAAGTTCCGTTGGGTTCGTATCATCGTTCCTGACTTGTTAACACTAAGTTTGACGAAATTGGAGACCTTTGACCCTGGCACGCTTTTCGGTGCAAAGTGGTCCACATGTGGACCCCACTTTGGCCCGGAAATATTATTTTTGCCCTTGTGTCCAAATTGGACTCAAGGACAGGCGTTTCTAGCTATTTGATATTTTCTGAATCTAATGGTGATGTTTATTTCAGCAACCGGATTAGTACCTGTAGATCACACTGAGATCAGAGCTACAGTTGGAGCCAGGACCTCAAGCAAGTGTACCTTGCCAAACATGCAGCTTTGCTACTTATTTTCTTGACTTAGTTATACATCAGTGGGCAAGTATACCTTGCCAACTTTACATTTCTTGTTGCATTTTCCTTGATTCATTATATTGCTGTGCATGCTTGACCTAGGACCGAGTGACTTGCTTAGCGTCCGATTATTAGTCGGGTGCCAACACCGTACGCGGTGTTGTGTATTGTCATCTAGAGATGGACATTCGTGACCCCTTTACATTCTCGTACTTGTCTTATCAAGTACACTATAACCCAGGATACTTGACACTATTCATGAGACAGGATCTTCCTGAGATATTCAAGGTGATTCTGTATAGGATACATGACTTGACATTGATATTATATTCCTAGACATTAGATGACTTGTGCATTAGATACGATCGTGCGTGACATGGACATGAGGCATCATGACATGAGACGTGTGATTACATTGGGTGGGGAGAGACACACAGGCTACAGGCTGATCATATATATACACCCCTATTATTGTGAGGCACAAGACTCTGAAGCCCGAGCTTGGCCCATTACTCATTATTACTGCTGCTACCGGCTCCCCGACACAGAGCTTGTAGTGGCTTCAGCCTGAGTTCTAGTGCTGCTCTCATCTTGCATATCACTTAGCTGGTTATTTAGTATTTCCTTATTGTTCCATCTATTGCTGGAGAGACCCGCAGGCTACAGGTTGATTATATTATGTCGGCTACTCAGTCTCCCGCAGAGCTAGACCATCTCATGATACCACTACTACCGGCTCCCCTACACAGAGCTTGTAGTTGGCTCAACCTGAGTACTATTAATGTTCTCTCTTGCATTTTACACAGATGATTACATACTTACCCTATTTATTTCATTATTTGCTGCACTGCATTTATTTTGGCATGAGCTTTCTTGTACCTTGCTATGTCCCCTGAGGACCTGGATCCGGATTATGTCCCCAGGATTTACAGACGAGATCTATCCCGAGGTATACGGGACCGCAGCAGGAGCAGATACAGGAGCTGATACAGGAGCTGTACCGACACCCGAGGACGAGATCGTACCAGAGGACTTCTCCTGGGTATTGGCTTGAGATACTCATTTATTTCTATTTCCAGTTCCTTTATTTTCCAGTCTATTGCATGATGTAGCAGACTTGTTCTCGGATTGTTCTCCGAGATACTTTTATTGAGATTTGTTAGTTATTCCTATTTGCATTAGTCTGGCATTTGATTTGTGATTATCTGTTGTAGATGAGATTAGCATAAACTGTGACTTGTATCATCGGACCTACTTACTCTTATATTATAGCTTAAGCATGCCCCGATAGATCCACTAAATTGGGTTTGTCCATCGGTATGTGCTGCTGGCCATTGCCATGCGTCCGGTCCCTCAGTATTTTGGGACTGGGGCGTGACAATGAGCCAAGGCGGTGCTGAGTCATGCGTTTTAAGAAAATAGGAAACGCATAGCTCGAGGCTGCATGGACGACGATGCCGCATGCTCCTCTTGTCCGCATACACACTTGGCCGTATGGAAATCTTTTTTGACTTAGTGAAAATTTCATTCGTTCAAGTTTTATGCATTTGGTCAAGGGACGCGTGTGTATATTTCAGTCATGCATCTAACAAGATGGCCGTATGCTAAGCATGCCGTAAGGAGCTCCTTCGTCCTAGAATAACAGGTTTCGGCCATGGAAGTTCCGAAAATCCAAGTTTAGTTCCTTCCATGGAAACCTCAAACGAAGTCCAAATCCAACAAAGTAAAGTTCTAAACTACTCAAAATCAAATGCTCATCAACATAGAACAAAAAGTTTTCGAAAATAACAAGTTTTTAGAGATCAAAACCCAAGAAAACTCAAGAACACATAAAAATCTATAAACTTAAAAATGTAAATCTACACTAATCCATCCACCAAATTCGAAAATACCAAATTCTAAACATATGAAGAATCACATAGCAAACCTAATGGACTCATAAAATAGGAGGTTTCTCCATTTTCATGCAAGGTGTACTTGCCTATGAAGGGAGAGAAAAAACCTAAGAGAGAATGGAAAGAAAATAATGAGAAGAGAGAGAGAGAGAGAGAGAGAGAGAGAGAGAGAGAGAGAGAGAGTGTGTTTTGGTTTATATAGGGAGGGTTTGGGTTCACTTAACTAATAGTTCAAGTCATGACCAAGCCATGATCTCAAAATAAACCAAGAACTAATTCTACCAGAAAATAGTCTGGCCTCCAACCAACCTGACAACCATGTCAGCAAGCAAGAATACTTTCCAAATACGTATATCGGGAACAATGAGTGACAGCCAAGCTTGTACTTTGTAATCCATTTTCAAGTATTCAATAAAGAAAGTATTTTGTGTTCCTATCAAATGTGTTCAAACTTTGGTTCTCTGCATTTTAAATTATGTGCTTCTATATATGTATATTTTTGTCTAACTTATGTTTTGTGCATGTACTATGTGTAACGACCTGTTCCGCTCAAGCGGACAGCCGATTTAAACGGCACAAGTGCAACGACCCGACCCGCTTTGCTCAGCGAGATGACTTGCTTGAGGCAAAGGATTCCATACTTAGCCCTTCAGGAGTTCAAACTTAGACTTTCAAAGGCTTCCTCGGAGTATCGCTCAACCGAGGCGAATCATCGCTAAGGTGGGTGCCTACGATGAACCTGTCTTTGCTTAGCCTGCACACTTAAAATATGGATGATACATGCTAGTCGCTAGGTGAATCACCCTTGCATGCTAATAAAGAATACAATGCACCTAGCTAAGGGAATAATCCTATCTTGTATTGCTTGTGTTAGAACATGGAAATGAAACTTGGCTTATAGTTGGACCCTCGCATGCTACCTTAGCTTCGTGCAAGTAGACTCCGCTATGTTTTGAGTAGATCCTTACATACTCTTCGTAGTGCAACTGCTTCACTTGTTCACACTGCTCGCCTTAAGGACTATGTCACCCGATATGTCCCTGTACGGCTTCACTCCTCGCACTACCCCTTAGACCCGTGCTAACGTAAATGCTTATGTTTCATATAAATGCATGATTGCTTGCTTACATTATAACTTGTACTTGTTGCCTCGTTTCAATGCTTGTCACATAATTTTATGACGCCATTCTGTAACACTATCAATATCGTGCATGCATCTAGTTAGCTAGAAGACTATCAAATAGTCCTTCTATGCAATATGAACATGCAAGTATCCGGGACCGTTAGGTCGCCAAGGCAGTTCCCGAACTAAGGAAAATGCATCAAGTCAAGTTGAACTCTAAATGAGAATCATGTCAAATAAAGCAAGAATCACAGCTCGTGGAGCAATACTCGTTCATAACAAGAATCAAGGATTATCATGTCATGTTGTGAATCTGGAAGACCCAAGACTTACATGTCGCAGACAACTTGTTGAACAAGAAAGATTCTCGAATTTTGTTCCACGAACGGTCTCCGAGGCACCGGGGCCGATCCGATCCGGATAGAACTCACGCAGCAGCCTTTCATATGTGGGCAGGATGGCGTCTCCGCTCACGCCGCGCCATTCTCGCTCAAAGGCTGATTGTCACATGTGCTGGACGGGATGGCCTGTAGCACATCATGTACTTTCGTTGCATACCATCCTCGTCAATGACTCTAACTCGTCCTTTATGGCTATGCCAGCGACTCCTGTTCATATAGATAAGTCATCCTTGCTTAGCGGCAATTCACTTGCGAGTCATTGCATCGCATCAAGTAACTTGTAATACCTGAACGGATATAAGTATTAGACATATGTGCATACTTGTACATATTTGAACACTTGAACATCTTCTGCAACACTTCTGGATAATCCGTGTAACTCATGCACCTGAAATAAAACCTCGCTTGTGACACTCGTAGTTGCTTATATAATTTTCCCTGGATTTTATTATATATACTCGTGCTTGGTTTAACTTGGTTTACCTTGGACAGGGAAGGATGGACGATAAGTTGGTAAGTCTCGCCGTGTTACTCTTATATCGCACGACGCACTGCCACACGAGTTAGGCTTTTCATTATGCCATGAAACTGATCCTAAGGCAAGACTAGAAAGATAAATTAATAGATGTTGCACGGAACCTATATTACGTGTTTGGATTTGTCGAGCGGGCGAGAAGCCTCCCTACTAGTGCATTCATGTACTGATAACCCACCAGATTTCTTGTAGGGTACGGGGGAACCTCGTTCGGTGCGAAAATCTCCTTCATGCGTGCTAAGGCATGGAGTTCGCTCTGGAGCCTTGGAGCGTTGCGTCTGGAGCTGAAGCACATATATAAGACATAATGTTGGAACATCGCCTATGTATCATTCCACAATTGTAGCCACTTGGCACGCTTTTATCGTTTCAAGATAGAGAGGACTTGAGCGACTTGTAATCTCAGCCTAGCGTCACTTGTAATACTTATTCAATAGCAATAAAGTGCTTGTTTTACTTCCATACTTGTGCTATTCAATGATTCCGCTATTTACGACTCTGTGAACTTGTTACCAATCGCCTGTTCATTTCTTTTCCGCTGTATTCGGACTATCTGTGCGATTCTGTGGCTTAGTTATTTTACCGCCTGTTCAAATCATGGACTTGCATGGGCGCAGCTTGTGCTCGTGCAGCATCACGTCCAGATGGGAACGATATTCCCGCGGGAGCGCTGGCGCGGTGACTCGCGCCTAACGGGGACGGCCGATTCCTGTGGGAGATCGGGGCGTGACACTATTCCTTGTGCAAGCGCAACCCACACCCAAGTGAGGACGATCGGTTCCGCAAAGCCAAGCGAGAACGATCGGCCCTTGCGGGATCGGGACGTGACACTACCTACCTAGATTTTATGGCATAGAGGGTTGGGGTCAGGTCAACAACAAGTTATAAAATATTGTCAAATCTTGTATGGAGTTCTATTATGCTCCATAGTCGACCTCATTCTGATGGGAGATGGAAGAAGGCTTGGATGATGATGATGTTGATCGATTCATTGACAATATTTTGTTAATGAATATTTGTAGCAGTATTTATATTTAGATTTTTGAACAGTTGTTGCATGCAATTGGTTTCCTATATTTCTGTGCATGAATCAGTAAGATTTCTAAAGCTAGTATACCAGGCTAGAAAGCATGGACACCCCAAAAATGTGGTTGTGTCGAACATGTACCGGATACTCCATTGTCCATAGACACGTGTTGGATGCTCGGACATTCCAGAATACACTAGGACACTCCAAAATAGGTGTCGTGCTCTTGTCGCCGTGTTATATCCGTTGAACATAGATACCAAGTATACAATTTTAAAACTAAAAATTCTATATTTGAAATGACCGAGTTGATACCTCCTATATGCTAAAATGTAGTATTTATTGCTGAAATCCAATTTTCTGATCTCTACTTTGGCTCGCTCTACCAGCATCCTTCTGTTTACATCTTCAGCAAGTTTTGCTTCATGTGCTCTCCCTTCTGCTTCTGCCATAGCCTTTACTTTAATTGTTTCACGTTCTATTTCAGCCATTTCCCTTACTGTTTGCCGTTTTTTGTGCTTGAATCTGTTCTTCGGTAGCACGTCGAATCAGCTCTTGCTTGATGGAAGACTCTTCTTGCATTTTCATAAGTTCCTGGTTTCTGGCTCTTTTGACTTTCATGCTCAGCCTATCATAAATAAATATTAATTAATCTGCTCCATCTACCTATATATAATATAAAAAGTAACATTATAAGAGTCATACCTGCATTCTCTTTCTGGCCAGTTCATCCTCGTAGCGAGCCAATCGAGACTTTGTCTCCGCTTGTTGCTTGTTAGGAAATTAATTTGTTAGGAGGTTAATCTAGCTTATCTCCTACGTTAAGATATTGTGATTTGTAAATATCAGTTTTCTTATTATCCCTTGATTGTAGCATATTTCCCTTAGTTGTTACATAATTAGTTATTCATGTACTTCTTGTATATATACAAGAGCAGCATATCAATAAAGATCTCTCTATCAATTAAGTCTTCTTTCATGGTATCAGAGGAGGATTAAAATCCTGACTCCATAGCATCCATACTTTCCATTCTCGTGTAGCAGTTTCACCATGGCCGATGAAGAGATCTCTTCCGCTTCAGACGCATCCAAGTCTGATCTCTCAAATCCCTATTTCACTCATCATTCAGATCATCCATGTTTGGTTTTGATTTCTAAACTTTTGAATGGAGATAATTACTCAGTTTGGCGCAGAGAAATGACATTAGCCTTGAATGCCAAAAACAAGTTAGGTTTTGTCAATGGCACTATCAAAGAGCCTTCGGGAGAGACCGATCCTGTCAATTTTGCTACTTGGTCACGCTGCAATGATATGGTCCATTCATGGATCGTAAACACTCTCAGCCCAAAAATTTCAGATAGTGTGATCTACTACACTACCGCTCATGAAGTTTGAAAATATCTTCGTGAGTGATTCTCTCAAAGTAACGCACCTCGCATCTTTGAAATTAAGCGAGAGATTTTCTATCATCGACAATAACAACTCTCTGTCTCTGCCTATTATACCAAACTAAAGAACTTGTGGGATGAGTTGGCCTTTTATACTGATACATCATCTAGTTAATGCGGAGAGCATCAGGATAACCAAAATCTGATGCAGTTCCTAATGGGACTGAATGAGTCTTACAGAGATACTCGTGGAATGATACTCTTGACGAAGCCTCTTCCTTCTGTCCGTCAAGCATATTCTTCTGTATGTCAAAAAGAAAAACAAAGGCTTCTCAGTATTACACACTACCATAGAATCAAATTCAAGCGCTGCTATGGCCGTAAGGAGTAATAAATCAAACCATCATATTGGAGACGGAAGAACAAAACGATCAGATAGTCCTTATAACTGTCCACAAGATTGGCAACGTTTTGATCAAGACAAGTGTCGTTCAGGATCTTTCAAAGGGCGTCCCCAATGCATCTATTGTGGAAACATGGGACACTTTGTTGAAAAGTGTTATCAACTACAGGATATCCATCGGGCCATCCAAAAGCAAGATCCAACTCGAACCATTTCAAAAATGCTCATGTAGCCAATCAAGTCTCAGAGGGATTGACCAAAGAAGAAGGAAAATTTGTAGTAACTGGAATTTCTGAAATGCAACTCAAACAACTTTTGTCTCTCCTAAACAACAAATATTGAGGTTCTAGTTCTCAAGCAAATGCAACAATGACCAAACCAGGTGTAACAACTCATTTCGCTCAAGCGGAGAGCTAATTTAAACGGCGCTAGTGCGACGACCCGGCCCGCTTTGCTCAGCGAGAAGACTTTCTTGAGGCAAAGGATTTCAGACTTGGTCCTTCAGGATTTCAGACTTAGACTTTCAAAGGCACGCTCAGAGTATAGCTCGACCGAGGCGAATCATCGCTAAGGTGGGTGGCTACGATGAACTTGTCTTTGCTTAGCCTGCACACATAAAATATGGACGATACATGCTAGATCGCTAGGCGATAACCCCTTGCATGCTAATAAAGAATACAACGCACATAGTTAAGGGATTAATCCCATCTTGTATTGCTTGTGTTAGAACATGAAAAAAAAATTGGCTTATAATTGGACCCTCGCATGCTACCAAATATGTCTTCGCAGCATATTTTCCTTCAAGTTATATTCGCACTGTTCCAATGCTTAGCTGCTTTACATAATCGCTATACTTATCTCGTAAGATTCATGCCATGACCCTGTAACACTATCTTGTCTTGCATTCATCTAGTTTAGCCAGAAGACTATCAAATAGTCGTTCTAGACAAGTCTGAACCTGAAAGTATTCGGGACCGTTAGGTCACCAAGGCAGTCCCAAACTAGGGGACTGCATAATGTCAAGTTAAGCTCTGAACAAGCATCATGTCAAGTAAAGCAAGACTTGTTATGAACAAGAATCAGGTGGCTCTGGGAACCAATATGTCGTGAACATTAATCCAAGATTTGAACCTGTACATGTCATGAATCAGTAAGACTAGAGACTTGCATGGTCACAAACAACTCGTACACGAGGTAATAACATGGATTCCTCGAACCATCATCGGGGCATCAGAATCGTACCATCCTAGGAGGAATATGGGTATTGCGTAACCAAATCGGTAGGATGCTCCCCGGTTTGGGGCGACGCAATATACAGTGGTCGAGCCCTTGGTAGTGCATCCTACACTTGGATAACCCGTCTGACTCTCATACTATGGTTGTCTCTCTATGTTTGGTCGGGATGGTGGATAACGCCCATGACTCTTGTGCTATATCCCATCTCCGTTCGAGACTGCATCGTCCTTTATGGCTAAGCCAGTGATCTCATGTTCATATAGACATAAGTTTTGCTCGATTGCGGCAATCCGTGTACGAGTCATTACATCGAGAAAAGTAACGAGTGCACAGAACTTAGCATGTAGCTCATTAATTGTCCAAGTTTAAGAATGCACGGCACATATACGTTCACAGAATAGAGGCACGATACCCTATATCATTCAAGCACATCATGCCTGAGTTAAGAACATGCTTGTAACACTATGTTTGTATGTGCACTCTTCTGTCTCGTTTCGTGTATTATATGCAGGCTAACATGATTTACCTTGGATAGAGAAAGACAATTGGTAAGTCTCGTCGTGTTACTCTTATATTGCACGGCGTACTGCCACACGAGTTAGGCTTGTATCTTATGCCATAAAACTGATCCTAAGACAAGATTAGAAAGACAACATAATAGATGGTGCACGAAACCTATATAACATGTTTGGATTTGTCGAGCGGGCGAGAAGCCTCCCCACCAGTGCATTCATGTACTAATAACCCACCAGATTGCTTACAAGGTGCCAGAGAATCTCGTTCGGTGCGAAAATCCCTTCGTGCGTGCTAAGGCGTGGAGTTCGCTCTGGAGCTTTAGAGCGTTGCATCCGGAGCTGAAGCGCATATACAAGACATAATGTTGAAACATCGCCTATGTATAATTTCATATTGTAAACCACAGTGCACGCCTTTATTATTTCAAAAGAGAGAACTTGAGCGACTTGTAATCTCGTCCTAGTGCCGCTTGTAACACTGATTCAATATCAATAAAGTGCTTGTTTTACTTCCATACTTGTGTTATTCAAGGCTTCTGCTATAATGACTCTGGGAACTTGTTACCATTCGCCTGTTCATTTCTTATTCCGCTGCATTCGGCCTATCTATGCGACTCTGTGGCTTAGCTATTTTTTCGCCTGTTCGGATTCATGGCCTTGCACGGGCACAACTTGTACTCTTGCGGCATCACGTTCCTAATGGAAACGGTCGTCCCGCCGGAGCGCTGGCGCGATGATTCGTGCTTAGCGGGGACGGCCGATTCCGCAGGAGATCGGGGCGTGACATATTGGTATCAAAGCACAGCTTTACGTCATTGGACTTCGCATCGATTCTCTCAATTTTGAAAGCTTGTTCGTGGGTCATGTGCATACGCTCTCTCGTTGACCCGTTGGGATCTTCCATACAATAAGTACAAATATTTTTTAAAGTGCATGTGAATGATATGATTGCTTGAACAAGATAGTTATGCGAAGACCCTTGTTCCGACCTGTGTTAGACTTTGTGGGAATAGAATCGTGCTAGAATTGACAAGTTATGTGCGAACCCGAATACCTATACGTGATTACCAAGCTGGTTAGTATACGAGATAAAATATCATTCGAACAGTTATCTATACATACAGCCTTTCAGCTAAGTTGTGTTGAGTATCGTGCGCCAAGACCCTTTGGTGCCAGCTAGTTGCGAGCGAGATTGGGATATCGTTCAGATAATGATAAGTCAGACTTAGAATGGCAACCGATAGAACATTACCAGATTATCGGTAAGGCGAATATAGTGGATCGTGCTTGGATTTTGAGAAAATAGTTTGGACGGTATTTCGTGTCGGCAGATACAAATCAAATATGGTTTATTTGGATTACTCGAGTCCTGAGTGGTGTATGGATCATTTTGGAAATGTTCGAGCGAATTCGAAGGTCTCGTGCGATAGTTGGTTTGAAAGATTGAGATTGTGTTGAACAAGTGATAAGGCTTATATCGAATAGGGATTCAAGGTAATGGAATCAATATCTTGGTCGAGGAAACTTGGTGGATCGTGCGTGCGATTTTGAATTGAATCAAAATAGATTGAACTTGAGTAGGATATCGCTCGATAGAAGTTAGCTTGAGAATGGATATTGTAGTTTCAAATTAATAGACTCGATATGGTATCGATAGTTGGAAGATTGCATGGATTGATACAAGTAAAAGAATATTGTGGTTCGATGAAAGAGGTAAGCGATAACGAATTTGATCTTGAATTGGATGAACGATCTTGAATCTAGTTCAAAAGAAAACACTCGACATCAGGCTCGGATGAGAACAATTATCTCACGGGAGCGCTGGCATGGTAATTTTACGTCCAACGGGGATGATCGAACTCACGGAAACATATTCGATGATTATTCAGATGAACTCGATGAAATGGAACGTAACGAAGGTGGATAGACTTTGACTTGAGAATTTGAACTTAGTTGTTTCAGGAATGCTAGAAGTAGACTACGGAATGATTAAACGGTAACATTGAAGTTAGACGATTTGGCTAGACGAATTTGATCACGGCATGAACGGACATGACTTGAAGGATATATATATATAACTTGGATGAAACAAAAGTGTAATGATAAGGTGTCTCAATCGTTTTGATGATAACCATAACGTTCGACGTTCTTGTCTTGTGCGAGCGTATCTCCATGCTCGTATATGTGTCACGTTCGGATTAGGACGATTATCCAGCGGAAGCGTTGGCGTGGTGATCTCACATCCAGCGGAGATGATCGAACTTGCGGAAGACCGGAGCATGATAATTAAAAATTTGTCTTGACTTATGGTTTGACACGATAAGATGAGTTTAAGAATACAAGTGAATCAGAAGTGTTTCAAGGATAAGTTAGTCTATAATATAGAGTAAGACATGCTTGATGGTTTTGTGAACGGATACATGAATCTTGTTGGACGACTTAGAAGTTATGATTGAGATCGAAGATTTATAATTGAATTATGGCTTGGTGGTCTGAACTTATAATGGATATGTGGGTTCTATCAAACATGTTTGAGGAGATAGACTATGTGATCGCTAGGCTTGACATGCGACATAGATATATCATGGATTTGACTGAACGGACTCGGACCCTGTGTAAGGAATATATTGTTGTAAGTAGGCTGAGCTGTGCTCGATGTTTAGAAATCTGAGTGAAACGAGCTTGGGTAGAATATTCCGTACGAAAGAACAATGGTTTAACCTTAGGAATTGGGTCGAGCATAGTGTGATGGATTTGCACGATAAGTCGTGAGCTTGAACTGTACCTATGACCTTGTGAGCTGACCTAGTAATTAGACAGACGATCCTGTGCCGAGTGAAAGAACTTGTGTGACCGACTTTAGAGTATTGCTTAAGCAAGCCATAGAACTGGAGTAGAAAAACTTAGAATTAGACTTGGAACGGTAAGTGTGTGCTATGTTTGACATGAATGGAATAGACGCTAGTCGGTAGATCAGATAGATCGTGCTTGACGATAGTGCAATGTTTGATTGAGTGGGATTGGAAATGACTTAGATTTTATTGACCATGTTGGAGGTATCATCGTTTGTAAGACGAGAACCCTTAAGACCTTTCCGAGTAACTCGTCAGACTCTGCTATCACTAAGTTGATTGAAATACACGTGTTTCGGGGACGCCTGGAATATGTGTATGATCCAAACTCAGTGATATGCTGAAATTGAATGTTGTTACAAGTGAATGTGTTAGATTCGTATGGATGAGTATAACGATTTGGATAAGTTTTCCTCAGTCTTAGATAATCATTCAAGATGAATTATATCGTACCCCACGTTAAGCGATATATGTTCCGCGCTAAGGCGCATTAGAGACCGAGTCAGAGCTTGGACTGAATGATAGGTTCATTCAATGAGACAAACCCAGCATACACACGACACGGAATGAGGAACGAGTAGGAAGTGTTCGATCGGATCTAGTGATGCGGATTGATGTGCTTGAAATAGATTCGATAGTGTACGATAGAATGGTTTGCGCTCAGGAAGTCTTGAGGACGAGACTTGTTCTGAGTGGTATATAATGTAATGACCCGTTTCGCTCAAGCGGATAGCCGATTCAAATGGCGCTAGTGCGATAACCCGACCCGCTTTGCTCAGCGAGAAGACTTGCTTGAGGCAAAGGATTCCAGACTTGGCCCTTCAAGAGTTCAGATTTTAGACTTTCAAAGGCGCGCTTGGAGTATCTCTCGACCGAGGCGAATCCTCGCTAAGGTGGGTGGTTGAACTTGTCTTTGCTTAGCCTGCACACATAAAATATGGACGATATATGCTAGATTTCTAGGCGATAACCCCTTGCATGCTAATAAAGAATACAACGCACATAGCTAAGGGATTAATTCCATCTTGTATTGCTTGTGCTAGAACATGGAAATAAAACTTGGCTTATAATTGGACCCTCGCATGCTACCTTAGCTCCGTGCTAGTAGACTCCGCTAATGCTTTGAGTAGATCATTATATACTCTTCGTAATAGACTGCTTCACATGTTTACACTGCTCGTCCCATAGATTATGTCGCTCGATATGCCCATGTACGGTTTCACTCCTCGTCCTACCCCTTAGACCCGTGCTAGCGTAATTACTTATATTTGCAAGTATGGCTTCGCCACATATTTTCCTTAAAGTTATATTCGTACTGTTCCAATGCTTAGTTGCTTTACATAATCGCTATACTTATCTCGTAAGATTCATGCCACGACCCTGTAACACTATCTTGTCTTGCATTCATCTAGTTTAGCCAGAAGACTATCAAATAGTCGTTCTGGACAAGTCTGAACCTGAAAGTATTTGGGACCATTAGGTCACCAAGGCAGTCCCAAACCAGGGACTGCATAATGTCAAGTTAAGCTCTGAACAAGCATCATGTCAATTAAAGCAAGACTCGTTATGAACAAGAATCAGGTGGCTCTGGGAACCAATGTGTCATGAACATAAATCCAAGATTTGAACATGTACATGTCATGAATCAATAAGACTAGAGACTTTTATGGTCACAGACAACTCGTGTACGAGGTAATATCATGGATTCCTCGGACGATCTTCGGAGCACCGGGATGTACCGTCCTAGGAGGAATATGGGTATTGCATGACCAAATCGGTAGGATGCTCCCCAGTATGGGGCGACGTAATATACAGTGGTCGGGGCCTTGGTAGTGCATCCTGTACTTGGATAACCCGTCTAACTCTCATAATATGGTAGTCTCTCCATGTTTAGTCGGGGTGGTGTGTAACGTCCATGACTCTTGCGCTACGCTCCATCTCCGTCCGAGACTATGCATCATCCTTTATGGCTTAAGCCAGTGACCTCATGTTCATATAGACATAAGTTTTGCTCGATTGCGGCAATCCGCGTGCGAGTCATTGCATCGAGGAAAGTAACGAGTGCACGAAACTCAGCGTGTAGCTCGTTAATTGTCCAAGTTTAAGAATGCACGGCACATGTACGTTCAGAGAATAGAGGCACGACACCATATACCGTTCAAGCACATCATGTCCGAGTTATGAATATGCTTGTAACACTATGTTTGTATGTGCATTCTTCTGTCTCGTTTCGTGTATTATATGCAGGCTAACATGATTTACCTTAGATAGGGAAGGATAATTTGTAAGTTGGTAAGTCTTGTCGTGTTACTCTTATATCGTACAACACACTGCCACACGAGTTAGGCTTGTATCTTATGCCATGAAACTGATCCTAAGGCAAGATTAGAAAGACAACATAATAGATGGTGCACGGAACCTATATAATGTGTTTGGATTTGTCGAGCGGGCGAGAAGCCTCCCCACCAGTACATTCATGTACTGATAACCCACCAGATTGCTTGCAGGGTATGGAAGAATCTCGTTCGGTGCGTAAACCCCTTCATGCGTTCTAAGGTGTGGAGTTCGCTCTGGAGCCTTGGAACATTGCGTCCGGAGCTGAAGCGCATATACAAGACATAATATTGGAACATCGCCTATGTATTATTTCATGTTGTAAGCCACAGTGCACGCCTTTATTATTTCGAGAGAGAGGACTTGAGCGACTTGTAATCTCGGCCTAGTGCCGCTTGTAACACTGATTCAATATCAATAAAGTACTTGTTTTACTTTCATACTTGTGTTATTCAAGGCTTTCGCTATGACAACTCTGTGAACTTGTTACCAATCGCCTGTTCATTTCTTATTCCGCTGTATTCGGACTATCTGTGTGACTCTGTGGCTTAGCTATTTCTTTGCCTGATCAGATTCATGGTCTTGCACAGGCGCAGCTTGTGCTCGTGCAGTATCACATTCTTAATGAGAACGGTCGTCCCGCGGGAGCGCTGGCGTGGTGATTTGCACCTAACGGGGACGGCTGATTTCGCGGAAGATCGGGGCGTGACACCAAGTTTGTCTAAAATCCCTTCTCGTCGCTGGATTATTGACAGAGGTGCCATAGACCATATATCTTCAAAGTTATTCTTGCATGGAGATAAAAATTGACTATTCCCTCCGATACTGTTACCTAGTGGAGAAAAGGCCAATATTGTTGCAAAATGAGCATTGCCTCTAAACTCTATATATTGTCTACATGATATATTATTTGTGCCTACATTCAATGTTGATTTAATGTCTGTTAGTCGCCTGACAAGAGGCCTGAACTGTTTAGTAACATTTTTCCCTTATTGGTGTGTTTTGCAGGATCTGGCTACGAGGATGATTGGTTTGGGTAAACAACGTGATGGACTATACTACTTGGTGGCATTGGCGACGAAGAAAAACGTAACCAAACCTCCTACATTTTCAAAAAGCCAACTGTGGGGCCCCGTTCCCCCTATTCGGGGAGCGCGGCTAAGAAATACAAGACGGTATCGTTCGATCGGGATAGATTGAAATAAAAACCCATCCTCGTTATGGATTTGCTTCTTCGGAATCGATTTCTATATTCAGTGGACCGTGTCCCTAGGATCGACTTAGCGGCAGAGTCAGGAGGGACCTCTCCGCTGCATCTTTTGTTGCCTCAGTTTTCGCTGTCGCTTGTTGCTTTCGTACTTTGAGTTGGTTTTCGGATTTTCTTACGATTTTTTTAACGGTTTCGATGGATTTTATTGTTTTCGTTCGTTGAACTGCACTTCAATTCCGATATTGGAAAGAGTGGAAGAGGTATTGATCAGTTGTTCGTGGCAATGCAGGTGAATAAGCAGTAGGCAACGCTCGAACGGAGTCCTGAAGCACCTCTTTCCTCCTACCTTCCAACTAAGTGAGTGGCTTATATTCAATTCAGTTGACCCTTCTTCCAAGTCTTCACACATAAAAATCTTGTATTCTTGCTTGCCCCGATCAAACGATACCAAGTAATAACTAAAAGATATCAAGATAAAAAGGAATAGACTTGGATTACTATGCTTGTCAATCAAAACTTGTGAACGGTTACTTATTTGCATGCTTGTTCGTTTGGAATGTTCATCATATGCATAAATACAAGTTAGAAAGTAGATTTCTTCTCCAAATTGTGCTATATGTAGAACTCATCCTGAATGCAATAAACTGAATAGGAAGACTATGCAAAAGTAGATCTTGCCCTGTTACTGTTCCGTGCCTGATATTACTCTGATTTGCTTCAACTGCTAACTTAGTGTATTACGTTTGATCACGGACAACTTGTGCACAAGGTCTTATTCCTGCGGACGGTCGCTGGGGCACTGGCACCGATCCGATCCGGACGGAACTCCTGAATAGTCGCCTGTTTCGGATGGAATGACCGGTGACGCCCTGTTCATTGCGTTACTTGTTATTTCATTCATGTACTATACCCCGTCCATTATGGCATCAAGCCAGTGATCCCACGTATATTTAAACCTGTAGCAAGCTAACTTGTGTCTTCGTGGTAGGGAAGGACATGGTAAGTATTGTGCAGGTGGTTCAGACGGAAAGGTAAATATCACCGAACGGTGGCAAGTTCATTTCAGTAGTTCCTATATATATTGTCTGTTTGTAAATGAACTAAGACAAGATAGAAAGACCACAAATAAATATGCATGCTTCATATAAACAACGTGTTGATTGGTATAGTTGGGTTAGCTTGCCTTCACCAGTACGTTTCGATGTACTCACCCTCGTTGAAACAGGTTTCCCACACTAAGGAGAGCCGAGCGAGGAGCCGAAGTCATCCCCCAATCCAGTCCAGCTGTAGGCGCGTCCTGAGTGTGCCATCTTTTTGAAGTACTTGAAGAAAGGAGCTAGCTACTCAAAAACTCAAATGCAGCTCCGTGGAAAGGCCATCATTCCACTAGGAGGTCTTATATTTTGAAGTTTAGTAAGGGATGTAATGTACAGGACTGCTATCTCATTTTGTGTCAACACTTTTGTAAGCCCGTGCGGCAACCCTTATGACTCAGTTCAAGAGTTTGTAATAGATGTTCCTATTATCAATAAAAGAGAACTTTTCCATGCATTCAACTTGTGTTTTCAATTTATCTGCGTACTCTGAATATGTGCTCGCTATGCAAAATGCCTTAGCCTTGTGCGGTGCGCAACCTAGGCCCGCACGGCGGTCACGTCCGGGGGACGACTAACGATTCCATGGAATCATGGCATGACATGTTGGTATCAGAGCACAGCTTTAAGTTTCTTTGACCCTCGTGTTAGAAAAGTTCCTTTAACGATCAAGTCCCTGTGCGAACTCTTGAACTCGTTAGGCCAAAATGAGATACGTTCATGCAATAAGTCCATAATACATTATGATCCTGATATAATTTACCTTCTTTTGAAGGAATGGCACAAGCGCAATCCTCAGTGCTAGCATCGGGCGAGACGCAGGCCCAGGAAAGCAGTTCCGACACTTCGGGAAGTTCTAGGAGCCATCGAGCTATGTCCCGTGTAGATCCCATTCAGCAAATAATGCGGATGTTAGAAGCAAACCAACAGAGGGAGGAGGCTCGTTATGAACGGACCGAGAAGCGAGCAGCGGAAAGGCAAAACCAGTTTCAAGACCAAATAGAAGCCAGGTTCTCAGTCCAACATAAGCAGGTAGATACCCTGAAGCAGATTGTTCAGACTTTGGCCTCCAACCAGTCCGCGGCAACAGTAGCGACCCCGGTGGAGCAACCTGCACTTGAAGTCGAGACGCCTCAGACACCAAGGAAGAAGGATGTGACTGCCTTCGACTTTGGCGACTTCAAGAAAGTCTGCAACACACCGTTCAAAGGGACTGAGGATCCAATAGCGGCTCTAGATTGGTTGGCCGAATTGGAGGATCACTTCAAACTCTTGGAGGTGACCGAGCAGAAGCGTGTTGTCTGTGCCCAACTTCAGCTCCGTTTGAACGCACACAACTGGTGGGACGTGCATCGACGATCTCTTCCAACAGACGATGATGAAGAGACGATTGCATGGGCTACTTTCCGTGGCACGTTTGAAGAAGATTTTATACCCCCTCCCGTACGTCGTCAGAAGGAGAACGAGTTTGTGCAACTACGCCAAGGCAGCATGACAGTTAAGCAGTATTCCGCCGAATTCAACCGGCTCGCCAAATTTGCTAGTTCTTATTTACCTGATGCGGTGAGTCGTGCCAGAAGATTTGAAGGAGGCCTGCGTCATGCAATCCATGCGCACGTAGTCGTTCCCCAGTACCAGACGATGAGGGAAGTCCAGAACCACGCCCTTTCTCTTGAACCGTAGTATCCTCACGTTCCTACTGGCGTTGTGCATACCTCAAATCATAAACGCCAAAGCAACAAAAGAGGAAACACCGCTGCAAAGCGTCCAAACAACGGCGGTCATCAGAAAGGGGATCAGAGACCGATTTGCCATTTCTGTAACAAGTCTGGGCACACAGCTAACAATTGCCGTCGAAAGCTTGGAACCTGCCTTCGTTGTGGTGATCCAACCCATCAAATTGATACATGTCCTCTTCCTGACCGCCGCCCCCGACATCCAAATCAGGCTGCTGCAACCCAAGCCAATCGAGCTACGCCTCAGCAAGAGCGTCGCCAAGCTCAAGGTCGGGTCTACACAATGACTCGAGAGAAAGCTCTGGCTTCAGATACTGTTGTGTCAGGTATATTACTTTTTAATAACATACCTGCACGTGTGCTATTTGACTCTGGTGCAACACATAGTTTTATATCCACAAATTTTATCGTGGAGAACAATATTGAAATAACTCCGTTGTACCTAGATTTAAGTGTTAGCACCCCCTCCGGCACAAAAATACATGTCCATTCAGTATGCCAAGGTGGTTATGTCTGTATTGGAGGAAAGAAGCTATCACTAGATGTCTTAGTTCTAGATGTTCGGGACTATGATATCATTTTGGGAATGGATTGGCTCGGCACCTGCGCGGCAACTATCGAGTGTGCAGAGAAACGAGTCGTCTTCCACCTACCTGGAGAAGCCGAATTCTGCTACACAAGTAGTCCAACGACAGATGCGACCAGGGCCTGCATGGTGATTTCTGCGATGTCTGCTCGGCGAATGCTACACTCAGGATGCACGGGATACCTAGCGTCGGTTCGGGACATACAGCTGGACTACGCAAATGTTGAGTCCTCTTCCGTTGAGACGGAGTTCCCTGATGTGTTTCCGAGCGAACTACCCGGTATGCCACCAGACCGAGAGATCGAGTTCACCGTTGACACATTTCCAAATACTCAGTCGATTTCTAAGCCTCCGTACAGAATGACCCCTGCTGAATTGAAAGAGTTAAAGTGCCAACTTCAAGAGTTACTGGATCGTGGGTTCATCCGTCCGAGCGTGTCTCCTTGGGGCGTGCCTGTGCTCTTCGTGAAAAAAAGGACGGAACACTCCACCTCTGCATCGATTATCGGGAACTGAACAAAGTCACCGTCAGAAACAAGTATCATCTGCCAAGGATTTATGATCTGTTTGATCAACTGCAAGGGGCAACAGTGTTCTCGAAAATTGACCTCCGCTCGGGCTATCACCAGCTGAAGATTAAGCCGGAAGACATGCCTAAGACTGCATTCCGAACCCGTTACGGGCATTATGAGTTTTTCGTGATGCCGTTTGGACTGATGAACGCACCTGCTGCATTCATGAACTTGATGAATCGAGTGTTTCGACCATTCCTCGATAAATTCGTAGTCATTTTTATAGACGACATCTTGGTATACTCGAAGAATAGGGATGAACACGCAGGACACCTACGGATGGTGCTTCAAATCCTTCGAGACAACAAGTTGTATGCCAAGCGAAGTAAATACGAGTTCTGGCTGGACAGCATATCCTTTTTAGGGCACATTATTTCTGCACAAGGCATCTCAGTAGACCCAAGAAAAATAGAAGCCATTGTGCAGTGGAAACGGCCTGAGTCAGCAAGCGATATATGGAGTTTTCTTGGTCTAGCGGGTTACTACCGTAGATTTATTCAAGACTTTGCAAAGATTGCATCACCTCTGACTCAGCTCACTCGAAAAGGTGTAAAGTTTACTTGGACGGACGACTGTGAAGCTTCGTTTACGGAGTTAAACCAGCGCCTCGTCTCTGATCCAATCCTTACTCTGCCGGACGGACCTGAAGACTTCAAAATATACATTGACGCGTCAGGTAAAGGACTGGGATGTGTTCTGATGCAAAGGGATAAAGTGATAGCCTTCGCATCGAGGCAGCTAAAGCCTCATAAGAAGAACTACCCAACACATGATTTGGAACTTGCCGCAGTGGTATTCGCGTTGAAGCTGTGGCGCCACTACCTTTATGGTGTACCGTGCAAAATCTATACAGACCATAAGAGTATAAAATATCTTTATACACAAAAGGATTTGAATCTTCGACAGCGACGTTGGCTTGAACTTCTTAGCGATTTTGACTTAATGATCAGATACACGCCTGGCAAAGGTAATGTCGTAGCTGATGCACTGAGTCGAGTGTTCATTGGAAGTTAGGCTATTGATGACAGGCTGCGTCAAGATCTTGAATCTTTGGACATTACTCTACTGATCAGATACAAAAAGGGGGCACAAGTGGCTCAATTGCACCTCGAGCCTGACTTGTTACAAAAAGTCAAGTCCGCTCAGAAAGATGACATGTTCCAGCAAAAGATTCAGGGTCTTATCTCAGCAGGAAAGGCATCCAACTTTGTGGTAGGCACAGACGGGATGATCCGAGTAAAGGAAATACTGTGCATTCCAGACGATTCGGCCCTCAGAAAAGAGATACTCACGGAGGCCCATTATGCTAGTTATACTTCTCATCCGGATAGCACTAAGATGTATCGAGATCTCCGAATAACATTTTGGTGGCACGGCATGAAACGAGATATAACACAGTTTATTTCGTATTGCATGGCTTGTCAGAGGGTGAAGGCCGAGCACCAGAAGTCGGACGGAGTGATGCAGAACCTCGCTATTCTGGAGTGGAAATGGAAACATATAACAATGGATTTCATTATTGGCTTGCCAAAGACGCAACGGGGGACGAATTTGAAGTTCAGCTCCGCCTACCATCCACAGACAGACGGCCAAACGGAACGTGTCAACCAGATCCTCGAAGACATGCTACGACTCTGCGCCTTGGACTTGAAGACGAGTTGGGACTTACATCTACCGTTAGCTGAATTTGCATACAACAACAGTTTCCAATCCAACATTCAGATGGCGTCATATGAGGCGTTGTATGGGAGGAAGTGCATATCCCCGATCTGTTGGGACGAAGTTGGAGAACGGCAGATCTTTGGCCCTGAACTTGTAGAGCAGACTGTCCAAAAGATTCGTTTGATTCGGGAACGACTAAAGGTAGCTCAAAGTCGCCAAAAGAGCTACGCTGATACGCATCGACGGCCACTTGAGTTTCTAGAAGGAGACCGTGTATTTCTCAAAGTTTCGCCCATGCGAGGAGTCAGCAAATTTGGAGCAAAGGGAAAGCTAAGTCCAAGATTTGTCGGTCAGTTCGAAATACTGAAACGAGTTGCCTCAGTTGCATATTTGATTGCCTTACTGCCATCCCTATCCGAAGTGCATGATATTTTTCATGTTTCCCAACTTAGGAAGTATGTGTACAACCCGAGTCACGTGGTGGATCTGGATCAACTGAACCTTAAGGCAGACTTGACGTATGTAGAACAACCTGTGCAAATTTTGGATTGGAAAGAAAAGTTGCTTCGAAGTCACTCGGTTCCTCTCGTGCGCGTGCTTTGGCGAAATCACTCGGTCGAAGAATCCACTTGGGAGCTTGAATCTGAGATGAGGGAAAGGTTCCTCTCATTATTTCCTAGTAGTAGGTTCAATTCCTAAGTTTTGGGACAAAACTTCCAATTAGTTGGGTAGGGTGTGGTGCCCCGTTCCCCCTATTCGGGAAGCGCGGCTAAGAAATACAAGACGGTATCGTTCGATCGGGATAGATTAAAACAAGAACTCGTCCTCGTTATGGATTTGCTTCTTCGGAATTGATTCTCATATTCAGTGGACCGTGCCCCTAGGATCGACTTAGAAGCAGAGTCAGGAGGGACCTCTCCGCTGTATCTTTTGTTGCCTCAGTTTTCGTTGTCGCTTGCTGCTTTCGTGCTTTGAGTTGGTTTTCGAATTTGCTTGCGATTTCTTGAACGGTTTCGATGGATTTTATTATTTTCGTTTATTGAACTGTACTTCAATTCCGATATTGGAAAGAGTGGAAGAGGTATTGATCAGTTGTTCGTGGTAATGCAGGTGAACAAGCAGTAGGCAATGCTCGAACGGAGTCCTGAAGCACCTCTTTCCTCCTACCTTCCAACTAAGTGAGTGGTTTATATTCGATTCAGTTGACCCTTCTTCCAAGTCTTCACACCTAAAAATCTTGTATTCTTGCTTGCCCCGATCAAACGATACCAAGTAATAACTAAAAGATATCAAGATAAAAAGGAATAGACTTGGATTACTATGCTTGTCAATCAAAACTTGTGAACGGTTACTTATTTGCATGCTTGTTTGTTTGGAATGTTCATCATATGCATAAATACAAGTTAGAATGTAGATTTCTTCTCCAAATTGTGCTATATGTAGAACTCATCCTGAATGCAATAAACTGAACAGGAAGACTATGCAAAAGTAGATCTTGCCCTATTACTGTCCCGTGCCTGATATTGCTCTAATTTGCTTCAACTGCTAACTTAGTGTACTACGTTGATCACGGACAACTTGTGCACAAGTTCTTAGTTCCTGCGGACGGTCGCTGGGGCACTGGCACCGATCTGATCCGGACGGAACTCCTGAATAGTCGCTTGTTTCGGATGGAATGAACGGTGATGCCCCTGTTCATTGCGTTACTTGTTATTTCATTTATGTACTATGCCCTGTCCATTATGGCATTAAGCCAATGACCCCCTCGTATATTTAAACCTATAGCAAGCTAACTTGTGTCTTCGTGGTAGGGAAGGACATGGTAAGTATTGTGCAGGTGGTTCAGACGGGAAGGTAAATATCACCGAACAGTGGCAAATTCATTTCAGTAGTTCCTATATATATTGCCTGTTTGTAAATGAACTAAGGCAAGATAGAAAGACCACAAATAAATATGCATGCTTCATATAAACGTGTTGATTGGTATAGTTGGGTTAGCTTGCCTTCACCAGTATGTTTCGATATACTGACCCTCGTTGAAACAGGTTCCCCGCACTAAGGAGAGCCGAGCGAGGAGCCGAAGTCATCCCCCAATCCAGTCCAGCTGTAGGCGCGTCCTAAGCGTGCCATCTTTTTAAAGTACTTGAAGAAAGGAGCTAGCTACTCTAAAACTCAAATGCAGCTCTGTGGAAATGCCATCATTCCACCAGGAGATCTTATATTTTAAAGTTTAGTAAGGGATGTAATGCTATCCAACTCAGCATCCCGCCAAGTAAGTTGGCGAGTGGTCCCCCCATATGCAAATTCTCCCAACTTTTCCCTTTTTTATAATTATATTATAAATTATTACTTTAAACGAAAAAATTCGTAAAATTTACTCAGGACAACCCAAAAATTGCTTTGGACTGCCCTCCCCCTCATAGTGTGTAATGGGCTGATCCATGCCGGCTCGCGGCCCGAGTCAACCGGGTTCGGGCCGGGTTCAACCCAAGAGGAGAGGAGAGGCGGGCCGGGCCGGCCCGGTCAGATAAAATTTCGAACCTATCCGGGCACATGACCCGGTCAGGGGAGTATTGGGCCAAACCGGTCTAGGTTCGGGCCGGTTCACGGTCGGGAAGGGTCGGCCCGGTTTTATTTTAATTTTTTTCGTTTATTTATATATATTTTATATATAATCTATATGATATAACTTATATGTTAATAAATTCAAGTTAAAATTTATAGATTTTTTGTTACTAAGTTATTTTTGTATAATTTAAAATTTATAAGTTATTTGTTAGAATTTTTTTATATAAATTTAAGTATAACTTTAAGTATAAATTTATTTGAAATTTATAAGTTATATGTTAAGTATAATTTGAAATTTAAAAGTTATATGTTTAGTATAATTTAAATTTTATAAATTTATTTGTTAGAAAATTTATTTAAATTTTTTATATAAATATTTATATAACTTTAAGTATAAGCTAAAATCTAAATATTTATAAGTTAAATTTTTTTTATTAATTTTTTTAATAACTTATAAAAAAAGTATAAATCTATTTTTTTGAATTTAAATATAAATTTATAACTTGAAATTTTAAAAAGTTATTTATATAGACATAAAGAAGTTAAATGTAAACAAATAACAACATTAAGTAAGAAAAAGCTGATTTTTTATTATTAATGACAATAAAATTATAAATGTATTATAACATTAAGTAATAAAAAAAATAGAAACTTGTAAATCATATTTTATTTGCATAAAGCTTGTAAAAAATATACAAGTCTTTAAAAAAATTCGTCGTCGGTCTTTCGTTGAAGTTTATTGCTCAGCTTTTCCTTCAGTAGCGTTATCCATAGTAAGAGATTGAAAGTCCAGCTCTGAGATATCGACACTTTCTTCTCTCGAGTATTAAATTCTTTTTTCAGCATGGATCAATTCTTGAACGCAGACACAAGCTTCCAAAATAGCTGGCAGCAATCGACTCCTCTTCTTGCTTAACATCCTTGAACCAGCACTAAAACAACATTACGATGCTACCGTGGACACCGGGACCATTAGAATATTGCGTGTTATAGAAGAAAGTACATGATACTTTTTTTCGTATCTCTTCCACCATTCTGAAATTGAATAATAAGATGAAGAGTCATCTTCATCTTTTTCATAAGAATTTAGATATAAGAGCAATTCTTGTGTAGGTTGGGAAAATTATTTTTGTTTCTTCCTTTGCAATACACCTTTAGTATATGATAATTTAGACATAAAACCAGAGCAACTACCTTGAACGGTTGTATCTGGTCGGGTGGATACAACTCTTTCTTCATATAAAGCAATTAAACTATCTAAAACATCCATAATTTTTTCTTTCAAACTACCTCATATTATCTTGAAAATCGTCTAATAAAATATATACATCATCTAATTTAATCTTAGGATCAAAAACCGAAGCCAAACAATATAGAAGAGGTATATTACCCAATATTTTTTAAATTTGGCTTCCATTTTGGCAACAACATAATCAAAACCAGGGACATTTCTATATTTACAAAATAAATGAGACATGTTAAGAATTTCTGTTAAGCTAAAGAAGAAGTTGGATAATAAACTCAAGATAGAATACATGTAGCATTGTAAAATAATTCTAAAATAAAAAAATAGAAGTATCAATTAACCAATCATTCTCAGTTACTTGATAATCAAAATTAGGATTAGCATTACAATAATGTGTAATAACATCTTTAAACTTAATGGAAGATTGCAACATTAAATAAGTAGAATTCCATCTATGTGGTGCATCCTTAACAAATTGCCTAAAAGTAAAACTATATTGTGTACATAAAATTTTAAAAGCTTGTTGTCTACTTGCAGAAGAGTTCAAACTATATAAACATGATCTAAGATTTTCTAAAATTAGTTGAAAGAATTCAAGACATTCTTGTACAATCAAATTGATAATATGACAAGCACATATAACATGAAAAAGTCTACCTTCTAACATAGACGTAAATTGTGTTTTCAAAACATTAATAGAAGCAGTATTATTACTAGCATTATAAAAAAAATCAAAACTATTTTATTGTGAATATCATATTCACGCACAAATTGTATTATAGCGCCACCGATTATAGCGCCGGTATGTGAAAATTCTAAAGGCCTTAGACAAATGATGCATTTTTGCTACATCCATCTTGGATCTATATAATATGTCGTGATACAAATATAAGCATAATTTTGCTTAGTAGTCCATATATCAGAAGTTAAAGCTAATTTGCTAACATGCATAAAATTTTCTTTCAAAGCAGCCTTATCTTTTTGAAAAAAATTCAGAGCCTCTGCTCTAGCAGTAGATCTGGAAACTTTAGTAAAATAAGGATTAAGAGTATTACTTGCATAATTATAATAGAAATCATTCTCAGTAAATGTAAATGGTTGTTCGGCACATATCATACATCTTGCTAACTCAGTCTTGTTACAAGCATCAAAATAAGTAAGTTATCTAAAGAAGATCATAGATCACCGGTACTTAGCTGTGTTTGTGTAGCCTGCAGTATGTCTTTGCCATAGCAACTTTCGTAGTATCTTTTTAAAGTGTCTGTGCCATCATTTTTTTTATTTGTAAATCCGCTTACATTTCTTACATTCCGCAGCTTTAGGTATTGGTTTTTGATCTTTTAGATCTAAAACCGGTGCGTCCTTACTATCAGTAACAAATATTTTTTTATAATATTTTCATAAAAAATATTGTTTCCTATTGGCAATATTTGTAGCCGTGGCCATACTCTTAAATTCAAGAGGTGACATTTGTGTCGATGGCACAAAATCAGAAATATAATTATTTTCAAATATATTATTATAATAATTATAATTTTCAATAGGTTGGTTTGAACCTTGTCCATCTACATTTTTAAAAAAAAATTCAAAAAAATTTAGAGCTAAATTAATTACTTCTCTACCAAAAAAGTGAGAGAGGAAAGAAAAATCTCAAATCAGAAAAAAAAATATTCTGTAATATTAAAGTTACTTGTAACGTCTGCTAGAAGCCTCCAAAAGAAATTACAAGAAAATACGTTGAGAGGGAAGAAGTTGGACTCTAGTAAATGCTTTGCTTCTAAACTTTGTAATTGTCTTGCTTCTAAACTTTGTAAGAGAGAATTTTTTTTGTAGGAATAAAGAAATTTTGTTGTGTTTATTTTTCATGAATTATGTAATATTTATAGAATTTTTTTGGGTCCAAATGACCCCAAATACACTAAAAAAAAGAGTTGTTATAATGGGTATTTTTTTTATTTTGCTAAAAATGATCAAAATATCCCTAAAATGGGAAAAAATGCCGCTAAAACGGGGATATTTTGGTAGAAATACCCCCCAAAGGTTATATTTAAAAAAAAATCCAGCCGAACCGGACCTAAACTGGGCCGATCCGGGTCGGTCAAACCGGGTCGTCCGAATTCGGCTCGGCCCGAACGGAGCCAACAACGGGCCGGACGGGGCCTGCGGGTCGTATCCTCTGACCCAGCCCGAACTCGTGGGGGGGGAGGAGTGGTCCAGAGCCGGCCAGTCCATTGACCGAGTTTGACAGGACTGATTTTTGGGCCGCCCGCCCTTTAACACACCTTGACCTCCCCCCCTGTAAGCCCCTGATTTTCAGTAATTATTAATTTGGATTTTCACAATTTTCCGTAATTTTCAGGAATTTTTTGAAATTAAAACCTAGGTATTTGGTAATTAAATGATTTTTAATTGCTGTTAATTAATATTAAAATATTATAAAAATAATATTTTATGGTGCAAAATGGAAAACCAGACATAGGGTGAATTTCTGTGAATTTATTGGACATCGGAAGCATTTTTAAAGCCCTGAAAACCGATGTAGAATTAAACCGAATTAAACCCGTGCCAAACGCCCAACATCCCCATGAGAGCCGAAGCCAAGTCCAAGGAGCGTTGACCCAGCCCAAATCCTAGGTCAAACCCTAGTTCAATTTCTGTATGTATAAATACATAATTTTTTAGTTTTTCTCCACAAACAAAAAGAAAAAGAAAATTTACTAAAAATCCCTAATTCCTAATCCCTAAACCTAACCCTAACCGAGCGCCGCCACCCTTTCCCTGACCCCTCCGACGAGACTCCGGCGCAGCCCCTAGCCCAGCCGCCCGTCCTCAGCCGCCTACCTCCCTCCTCCTTCCTCCGCCATCGTCCCCGAGCAGCACGTCAAGCATCTCCTCCTCCTGCTCTCCTCGCCACCTCGCCGTCTCACCACCACCCGACCCTCGTCGACCCCCTCAGCCCCGCGCCCCCTCCGTCGTCTTCTCCAGCACTCCCTCGACCCTGCCTGTCGCACCCCGATCCCGCAGGGGCCGATCGTCCTCGCTTGGTCCCTACGGGACCGCTCGTCCTCGCTTGGGCGCGATGCCGTGCAAGCCTAAGTTGCGCTTACACCAGGCACGTACCTGCACAAGACACAAGATAGACGAAAATATACATATATAGGCACAGAGTAAAAATGCAGAGAACCAAAGTTGAACACATTTGATAGCACACAAAATACTTTCATTTTATTGAATACTGAAGATTTGGATTACAAAGTGTTTGCTTGGCTGAGTTACAAAATATGCCTTAGAAGGCTTACAACTCTTTTTAAATTTCCAAAACTAGCCACAACGCCATTACATTATGCCCTTGTAGTAGGACCAAAATAACCAAAATATCTAGCAGAAGAAGAGTAGCCCACTGGAGAGGTAAGCAGCAGAGGAAGCAGCACGAACACAGTCCTAGGGAAGGGTGCGCACACGCTGATTCAGGTTGAGGATGCTTGCCAAACTCTCGCTTCCATTACCTGGATAATTGCCCACAAACGTGGGTCAGTACTACCACATGTACTGGTGAGCGACCGTGGCCAAACTCACCTTAGAAATCCACACTAAGTAAGCATATGAAGCTAGCATTATTAAGTGGTCTTTCTGGTTGTCTAGTTTCATTTTAACAATTCATGCAAGGAAACATAGACAATATATCGCATATGCATATGATAATCTTACCCATGGCCGAGCGGTTATCCCTGCAGCAGACACACAAGTTAGCCAAAATTTGCATATGAATAACTTATGAATCAAATAGGCATCAGGTGTTAGGTATGCAAGAAGGTAAACCTAGCATGCGCCCTAACTATATGATGGTCCATGGCTTGCCCCATGATTAGCAGTTGGGACATGCAAGCCCATCTCACTAATAGACATATCGTCCCACTAGACCCCCGTGCGAGCCGTATACCTCAGGGCGATCCAAAAATCTCTTCCGGACCGAGCGAATCCCAGTGCCCCAGGAACCGTTCGAGAGACGAGACCTTGTGCACAAGTTGTCCGAGACCAATGCATGACATGAAACATCTAATAGATATAACACTACAATGCACAGTTCAAAGAAACGAATACACAATTTCCATCTCTTATTCTTTTCCCATAAAACATATTCGAAACATAGGGACTTGCCATAAATCGGGTCGTGCAGCATAGGGACTAAGAACATGCAACATAATTGATAGCAAAAGCATAATTCTAATACTTTTAAGCATGCAGTTCATTTCTTTAGCTTATCTTCTTAGTGAGGCAATATTTAGTGAACTAGAGATTCTTTATTAGACATGCAGACTTAAAGGATTCATCGAAGGGCCTAAGCCACTCACCGAATGAATCGAACGAGAGGATGGGGAAGCCTTAAGCGACGTTCACTCTTTGGTTATGCGTCCTGAAAATACAACAATACTTGGTTAGCATACTTCAATCTCTTTCCCTTACGATTCGAAAAGAACGCGCAAGCGAGAAAGCGAAATCATGAAAACCAAGTCATCGAAAGCAACTCAAAACACAAAGCAACACAAAACCAAAAAGCAAAGCAACCAACGAAAACTCTTGGACTTATTTCAATAGAAGCCGTTCGAATAATTCGAAGGGTTCATTGCACTTCGTCCGTGTTGATTTGGCGGTAAGGTTTTCCCGAGACTCGATTCTCAACCGAGTCGAAGCAGCGTAGTGTTCCATAAGTAACCGTTCAGAGCGGGGCGTTACACTGCCGTCCCCAACGAGACCGGCCTCCGCCCTCGACCAGCCTCCCTCTCCTCCTCTCCTCCTCTCCTCCAGCTCCGTCCCCGCCGACCCCGAGCCCGCAGCTCCTCCGCCAAAGCCTCCGCCCCGCAGCCGGTCAGCAGCTCCTCGAACCCTTCACCGCCTCGACGTCTCCCCGAGCCAGCGCCCCTCCTCAGCCCCGTCGACCTCGCCGGAGACCCGCAGCAGCAGCCCCAGCCGAAGTCTCCCCGCCTTCGGTCGCTGCAGCCCCTGAACTGAAACCCTAGTTCAGACACAGGACACAGTGTCTCGTGTCGACACGCGAGGACACGAGAAACCTAGTTTACGGAGCCCTGTTCAGGTATTCTTTTATCTCTCCTCGTTATTCTGTTTTCGATTCCGTCTGTTGCAACGTGTAGACTGTATAACCCTCTCGATGCCAGTGCAACCCGCTCGGTGCATCGCGTACTGTGGTGATCGCGAACCGCGATCCAAAAACAGGAAAACCAACGCCTTGTTTCACCCCGGAACTGAGTACGCCCCGCCAAACGGGACGACTTGGTCGCGCGCGGTCTTCACCAAAACGTGCGTGCCGTTGATACGGACGTGTGGGATTTCGCAGAAGTTGATTCGGATGTGCGTGCACCCCGGAATCAACGCGTATCCGTCGACAACGCCCCGTATCCGTTCATTCTGGAACACGTCGTAACTTTGTGTACACACGTCGGATCGAAACAAAACTTGTGCCATCGGACTCGTAGCGATACGCTGGTCCTGTGATCCAAGTTTGGTTCGATTCTGAGAACGTTGACAAAATCGTGTATCGTGGGCCCCACATGCTCCACTTGACGGGCGATTTTGTGATCGGCTCATCAGAATCCAGTTCTGGAAGTTCCGTTGGGTTCGTATCATCGTTCCTGACTTGATGACACTAAGTTGGACGAATTTGGAGACCCTTGACCCTGATACGCTTTTCGGTGCAAAGTGGCCCACATGTGGACCCCGCTTTGACCGAAAATGTTATTTTTGCCCCTGTGTCCAAATTGGACTCAAGGACAGGCGTTTCTAGCTATTTGATATTTTCTGAATCTAATGGTGATATTTATTTCAGCAACCGGAGTAGTACCTGCAAATCATACTGAGACCAGAGCTACAATTGGAGCCAGAACCACAGGCAAGTGTACCTTGCCAAATCCTGCAGCTTGCTACTTATTTCCTTGACTTAGTTATACATCATTGTGCAAGTGTACCTTGCCAAATCCTGCAGCTTTGCTACTTATCTCCTTGACTTAGTTATACATCAGTGGGCAAATTTACCTTGCCAACTTTACATTTCTTGTTGCATATTTCCTTGCTTTATTTATATTGCTGTGCATGCTTGACCTAGGACCGTGTGACATACTTATCGTCCGATTAATAGTTAGGTGCCAACACCGTACGCGATGTTGTGTATGTCATCTAGAGATGGACATTCGTGGCCCCTTTACATTCTCGTACTTGTCTTATCAAGTACATTATACCTAGGACACTTGACACTATACATGAGACATGATCTTTCTGAGATATTCATGGTGATTCTGTATAGGATGCAGGATTTGACATTGACATTATATTCCTATATACTATATGACTTATTGCATTAGATATGATTGTGCATGACATGGACATGGTGCATCGTGGACATGAGACGTGTGATTACATTGGGTGGGAAGAGACACACATGCTACAGGCTGATTATATATATAAACCCCTATTATTGTGAGGCACAAGACTCTGAAGCCCGAGCTTGGCCCATTACCGGATATTACTGCTACCAGCTCCCCGACACAGAGCCTGTAGTGGCTCAGCCTGAGTACTCGTGATGCTCTTATCTTGTATTTCACATAGATGGTTATATAGCTTACCCTATTTATTTCATTATTGCTGCACTGCATTTATTTGGCTTGTATTATCTGTACCTTGCTATGTCCCCTGAGGACCTGGATCCGGATTATGTCCCCAGGATTTGCAGACGAGATCTATCCCGAGGTATACGGGACCGCAGCAGGAGCTGATACAGGAGCTGTACCGACACCCAAGAACGAGATCATACCAGAGGACTTCTCCTGAGTATTGGCTTGAGATACTCATTTATTTCTGTTTCTAGTTATTTTATTTCCAGTCTATTTCATTGATATATCAGACTTGTTCTCGGATTGTTCTCCGAGACACTTTTATTGAGATATGTCAGTTTATTTTATTTGCATTATTCTGGCATTGGATCTGTGATTATCTGTTGTGGATGAGATTAGTATAGACTGTGACTTGTATCATTGGACCTACTTATTGTTATATTACAGCTTAAGCATGTCCCGATGGATCCATTAAATTGGGTTTGTCCATCGGTGTGTGCTGCTGGCCATTATCACGCGTCCGGTCCCTCGGTATTTTGGGTCTGGGGCGTGACACCCCCAATCTCCCTTCTCCTCCACCCCAAACCCTAACCCTAACTCTAACCCAACTGCCGAAGGAGCAGGCGACGGCGACGACGACGGCGGTGGAGGAGAGGAGAAGGAGGAGATAAAGGAGAGGAGGAGGCGGAGGAGAAGAGAGGAGGTGGTCGAGGAGGAGGAAGAGGAGAGGAGGATAAGAGAGGAGGTGGTCGAGAAGGAGGAAGAGGAGAGGAGGAGGCGGAGGAGAAGAGAGGAGGAAAATATCAGGAGGAGGAGGGAGAGAGAAGGAGGAGGACTGTCGAAATATTTGGCAGTCCTGCCAATATGAAGGACTGTAAAAAAAATTTGACAGTCCTAAAAAAATCAGGACTGTCAAAATATTTGACAGACCTTCCGATATGAAGGACTGTTAAATTTTTTTACAGTCCTAGAATTAGGATTGTCGAAATATTTGACAATCCTAAAAAAAATTGGGCTGTCCCGAGTAAAATTTTTCGGTGGCAAACTTGTAAATAAAAAAAAAAAATTTAGGCTGTCCTGAGCACATATTGTTGTGCCTTTAGATATGGCCTTTATTTTTTGTCACTTATGATATAAATTGAGAACCATGTGAGCATTTTTTTCTTTGGTACATTTTTTATATTAAAACTTTACCAACTAGGATAAATTTTTTCTTAAAGTACAATGCCAAGAAGAATAGAAACCAAATTTTAGAAATCCCCATTGAAGATGGCCTAAGACTCTATAAGAAGTTATATAGATAAAGTTGCGAGATCTCTGCAAGGTTAATAGATTGAAGTTAGGTCCAAAACTTGAACCTGTAAGACTAATGTGTCTTGGACTAGCACTACTAGTCCCGACACATCCCGCTATGTGTTGGTCCTTAATTTATTTACAAACAAGTAAGGTGTTCTTTCCCAAACACCCAGTCTCATTCCCAAAATTTATTTGTAGGTCATGTTTGGTTCACGAAATCTGGACCTTAAAAAAAATAAAATAATTTATTTTCTGTGTTTGAATGCCATAAAAATAAAATAAATTAATTTAGAAATAGAAAGAAAATAATTTCCCACTCATCCCATGAATTTAATTTTTTATTCCTAATTATTTAGTTATTTTTTTTTTCAATTTTCTGGACTTTTTAAACACCATTTAAAAAAATATATATAATTTTTTTGAAGAAAATAAGAATAAAAAAATTAATTTTCTTTCCTTTTCAATAACCAAACCTCCGATCTCCGGCTGGGTGGGCCCATAAAGCAACAAACCACAATCTACAGAAGTGGCGTCCAAGGACAATATCGTAAATTTCGCCAACCGGCTATAAATTAAACGATAAAACCAAATAAAAAAAAGAGTAAAAAGGAAAAATCTAGGGTTCCTTCTTCATCTTCGTCTCTCTCTCGATTCTCGACCTGTTATTGTTCTAATGGCGCTGGAGTACTTGGAGTCGCAGAGGAACAAGCAGCCGGAGCTGGCCGAGTGGTACGGTTCGCTGGCGGATCTGTACCAGCAGAAGCAATGGCACCAGCTCACCGCCAAACTCGAGCAGTTCGTCGCTCTCGCAGTCGTCCAGGTGCTCTCTCTCTCTCTCTCTCTCTCTCCATCCAGGGTTCCATGGATCATTGTTTTCGTTACGGACGCGACACGGACACGGACTCTTTTTTTCGTGTTGTTTCGGTTGAATGCTTAGTTTAGGTGTGGTTAGGAGGAAGAAAGTTGTGGAAGAAGCTTATTTGAAGTAAAAAAAAAGATTAGATTTTTAAGGGCTGTGGACGATTAGATTGGTTCGGAGGAAACAAGCGAAGGAAATCTGGAAGCAAATCATGATTATTTGGATACACCGGAATTATTCTGTCTCCTTAGTATATTGGAGAGTTGCTTCCACAGTGAAATTGCCCACGGTGAAATTGCTGAGTGCGACTATCAATGTCATAAGTTATTTGGTTCTTCCAATTTAGCTTTTGCTTTAGCAAACTAGCAAATCCTTAGTTTATTGATGACGAAGACCCATAATACTGAATTAGAGCAAGCAGATGGAGGTCAAATGCTGAAACTAATTGGTCAGGATTTGGTAGGAGCACGGATCTACTGTCCACAAATCTCTGTTCCCAAACCTGTCTCCTCTCTGTTAGCTTATTTGTCGTTTGGTTTGGTGGGACCCACAAGCTAATAGAGGGAGGCAAATTTGGAGACGGGGGTTTGTGGACGGCAGCCACGGCTCATTTGGTGGTAGTATTAGTTTGTTAAAGTTTAAAAAAGTTTCGTACTTTGAGGGCCAAGTGAATACCTTGAAGAGGAAATAATTTGATCTAGAACTTAAAGGTAATAGTTTTTTGCAATGTTATAAATTGCGTTAGGCGGATTCGGTGCGCCAAAGGGCCGCCTAGGCCGCTGCATAGGAAATTTTTTTTTTCAAAATATGAATTTTTAGTTTTAAATTTTTTTAAAAAATTTGAAATTTTTTTAATATTTAGATTTTTTTTTCCTGATATTTTAAATTTTTATTGCATTTCTTTTAAATTTTTTTGAAATTTGAATTTTTTTTGGAATTTGAACTTTTTTTTGAATATTTTTTGCAATTTCAAATCTGAAATTTCAAATTTCAAAATTTTAAATTTTGAAATTTTGAATTTTTAAATTTTTACCTTGACCGAACAGGCCCGAACTGGCCCGAATTGGCCGAACTGGCCCGCTTAGGCCCGAACAGGCGCCTAGGAGGCCGAATTGGGGGTTTTCGGTGCGGCGGGCGGCCGCCTAGCCCGTTTTTTAGAACACTGGTTTTTTGAGACGACAGGCAATTGGATTAGCTTGAAGAAATGTAAAAAAGGTTAATTTGTAAGCAAATCGTGACGACTGACGTCTTAAATGCCGCCGTAAGATTTTATCCACGTCGTATGTTATGCAAGAACTGTTTTGGCGATATGCCAAAACAATCAATGCAAGTATATGCAACTGAGAATTCATGATTAATCAAGGGATACCTGTTGGTGTCTGACTTGTAGAACGTTGTTGGGATTTATGTGCAAGCAGTTTGCTTCCTTGATTTGATTTGAGGATGTAAGGGATGTAAGGGACATGATTCAGGAAGTTAACATGGCCCCTTGGTAGTAAACTTGGGGTACAAGGGCTGAAACTATGGGTCCATAACAAGAACCAACTTCTTTACATGATGCTATATCCCTGGACGAGAAGCTTATCATGATGTTTATTAAATTTAAAAAAAACATTGGTTACTACTGTGGATACAACCATGTGTAATTATTTGACAGAATGGGCTTCCATATCTTGGGATGGATTTACCTTTCTAGAAAGAGTTGGTTCTTGTTTTGGGCTCCGTTATACCACTTGGTTTGCTCTTGTGTTCAATTTTGTTTTTTCACATTTCAGAAGTGGAAGGAAGAGTGCCATAATAAAGCGGTGTGCATTTGGTCTATCCCGTTTAACCGAATTGTACTTTTCCAAAATTGTTCTTTAACGCAATTACGCAAACTGTATAGCACCAAACCGAACCACACCTCAGTCTCAAAACCATTTTGACTGAACCGTATTAATAGTTTGGTTAACTCAGTCTTAACTGCATAGCGGTGAAAAAAACTGATTGTTAAGTCGTGACTATATACTAATAAAGAGCCATGCTACGATGAAGAATCAAAAGGAGAAACACTAATTGTTAAGTCGTGACTGTATACTAGTAAAGAGCCATGCTACTCGATGAAGAATTAAAAGTTGAGTGGATAGTGGATGGGGTATTGTGGATATCAGGGGATTCGAACCGACCCGTCTTCCTAAAACTGTAATTTGACGAATCCAAAACCATGAACCAAACCGTCTCCCCAAGAACCTAACCGAATAGCCTAATTCAGTTTGGTTCCGTGTACCCTTCACCCCTACCTTTATGAAGGGTGGTCAGTATCAGGAATTTCCGGATCATAGTCCCTATGTTTGTGAACCGAACTAAGAAATGGGGCTACTTCATCTGGTTCAAGCAGTTCCACTCAAGCTCCCCAAGCCAAATGGGTCTCACATTTCATGATCTTTGGTTAGCAGTTACTAGCCAACTATGATAACAATTCACTTACTACACATCACTGGTGGTAGTTCTTGTTTATTCCATTGTCACAAAAGTTGATCTGGTGGAGCCACCTACACCAATTGTATTGAAGTAGGTACTACTAGCTTTTGATGAAACCCAAAATCCCATAAAAAACCCACTTCCTGTTGGTATTTGGTTCCAACAATTATCAGTCCTTGAATGTGATTAGACCCATATATTCCAATATCCTAGCATCCATGTTTTCAAGGAAAGCTGAGTTTTATAATATTTCTGTTTTCACTCACCTTGATATGATTTGTTGTCTTCTTTATACTGTGCCATGTCAAATATTGAGCTATAAGCATGTATGCTGTATGTGCCACACATTAGTTAGTATCGGAAGGTCACAATTAAGAAGGATGCGATTCTGTGGTATGAAAGTCAGAACTTGAAAATGTTGACTTCCAAAAATTCTATCAAATTTGCAGCGGAAGATCTAACAAGTGACCCGTTTCAGTTCTTCCGATTGGGAGTAAGTTTTGTCCACTTTATCCACCCCCTCCTCTTATCAAAAGGATAGAAAAAGGCGATAGAATCCATTTTTATTCCCGTGTTTGATCTTTTCAATCTCTGCCCCGTAGGTTGAGAGAATGCATGTTCTGATGCTTGCACGAGTTAGAGCTCATCGGTTTCCTTTCCATATCCTAGCCAAGGGAACTTCTGCTGTCCCTAATAATGTCAGGGAAAGTCAAGTGAACGAGGCCAAGAGTCTAGTATATGTCAATGATTTGCCTAACTGTCTGGTTTTGCATGTGAAAGAGTGATGATGATATGCATAGTTTGTTGGTCTCTCTAAAACCAATAATTTATTGATGAGCTTTTATGTTATAGTTGTTTTTAGACAATATTTCAAACTCACATGGTTACCCAATATGCTATTTTTAAGAGTCTCTCTCTCTCTCTCTCTCTCTCTCTCTCTATATATATATATATATATATATATATATATATATATATATATATATATATATATATATATCTGTGTGTGTGTGTGTGTGTGTGTGTGTGTGTGATGAGCTTTTATGTTATAGTTGTTTTTAGACAATATTTCAAACTCACATGGTTACTCAATATGCTATTTTTAAGGAGTCTCTCTCTCTCTCTCTCTCTCTCTCTCTCTATATATATATATATATATATATATATATATATATATATATATTTGAAAACCTAGTGGCAAGATCTTAGCTGATCGGATACTTGGGGGAGAATGCAATGCAAGTACCCCTTCACATAAGGAATGTAGCCGGCAGGATTCGAACCATCAACCTCTTTCAAAAGAGTTGAACTTACCAACCCGTGGGGGCGATATATATATATATATATATATATATATATATATATATATATATTAAAAATGAAATATATTGGGGCCGTTATTTACACACACACACACACACACACACACAGACAATCGAATCTTAATGGATATTTGATGTTTAAAAAACACAAATATTCTTTCTCCATCCTTTTACTATATGGATACAAGTATGGTTTGTATGTTCATCTGCAAACTGTATCCAAATAGTATTGAACCCTCTAGAAATATATACGGAACTTAATATTTGTTTCAATTTATAATTATTATTAGGAATATCTGATCCGTATCCATATTTGAATCCGATTTAGTCAGAAACCAACACGTTTAAATATCTGAATGGTATATCTGTACTTTTAGTCGCTATAAGAAAATAAACATAAAATACGTTAACACCTTTGTCCATTACCCATATCCAATCTGCATCTGTTCGGTTTACCCTCCAATAGATCAATATTTTCTTTTAGTTGAAAGAAGCTGTTTTTAGGTATGCTTTCTGATAATGCCTCTTTTGTTATATATTAATTAGACAGTTAAACCTTCTGCAAAGACGCCCTTTTTTGTTCTATTTATTTACGCTGGGGTTGTCTCGGTATATTTGACCTTTTTGTAACTATTACCTGATATAGCTTAGTTGGTGCTTCATCTCGTCTTTGTGATGGCTTTCGGTATTATGGGTGTCAATGTATTATCATATCCAGGATAGGACTTATTTTCATATGTCAAATGGTTTTACATCAATTTGAATCAATATCTTATTTTCCTAATGTAATATTTTCTACTACTAAATTTTCAGGCGGGTGATGCTCTCATCCAGCTTTATCATAACTTCATTACTGATTTCGAGACAAAGATCAATCTCCTGAAACTTGCACACTTTGCTGTGATAGTCTCACGACAATATCCAGAAAAAGAAGCTGCGATTGGCTATCTTGAAGGGGTTATTGAAAAGTTACGTGCTACTAAGGAGTTGCAAATTGAAGAGCCAATTCTCTATGTGAAAATGCAAATTGCTGCATTCAATCTTGAGAAAGGGAATCAAAAGGAGTGTAAGAAACTGTTAGAAGATGGGAAGACAACGCTTGATAATATGACTGATGTTGATCCGTCTGTTCATGCTACTTATTATTGGATATCTTCTCAATACCATAAATCTCGTCAGGAGTTTGCTGAGTTTTATAAGAGTGCTCTTCTTTATCTGGCGTACACCACTGTGGAGTCTCTTTCCAATGAATTCAAACTGGTATGGCCTTCAATTCCATTCTCATGAAAATGATAATTGTTTTTTGTTTGATGTAATCTTTTATCTTTGTGCTCCAACTTTATTATGTGACCTGAATTCTTTCAAGTGTTTGTCTGCTTCTTGCATCTGCATGTGGAGATGCTCTCTCTTACATAAAGGATTCTTTTGCTTCAGCAACAACTGGGTTAGGAATAGGAAGCTTGCTGCTTGCATTGTACATTTTGATGATTGTTTCTATGCTATACACTGACTTCATGTAAACAGTGTTTTCCCTTTCTTGATTCACAAGATAGTGTTTGATTAGTGTTCCTCTCCAGAGATGTTTGTTTGCTTGCAAGAGGTGTTAACACGCTGTGCTATTTTATATACCAAAAACACAAAAGATATTTCTACTAAAGAATTTTTTTTTGTCTCCAATGTAGGATTTTTCTAAAAGTGGTACATTTCTAACCTGTTGGCTAGTTATTCAGCTTATATTTACATTATCACATCATATATTGTACAAATATGGAATTTAATGGCTTTGCTTTCCGATGGCAACTGTAATGTTGACTGAAAACTTTACCTCCAAGAGGCTCTTAACTCTTAAACCATGAAGTTCAGTTCTTTAAAGACTTCTCTAACTATATACCTGAGTAACTTTTCTCAGTTCTTTAAAGAGATACATTCGTATCTTATTTTTCTGAGGAAGGTCTTCAGTTAGGGTTTTGACCTACTGCATAGGCTTCCTGGTCAAGTCAGTATTTGGGGGCAAAAAGGAAGTAGTGGCTTTGCAAACCATGGACTGTCATGACATCTTCCTGCTGTTGATTTTAAGTATAGTTGTTGGAAAGGTTTCATGCATAATCACCAAAACAAATGAAATCTTTGCAACAACTCTGCTTAAAATTAACAACAGGAAGGTGCCACGATAATCCATGGTTTGCAGGGCTAAACTTCTTTTTTGTCCCAAAATACTGAGTTGATCAGGAAGCCTATGCAGTAGGTCAAAACCCTAACTGAAGACCATTTCTCAGAAAAATAACACAAATGAATGCTTTTAAGGAACTGAACACAACTAACTCGAGGTATATAATTAGAGAAGTCCTTTAAGAACTGAAATTCAATTCCTTGGCTTAAGGGTTAAGAGCGTCTTGCGGGTTAACTTATCAGTCAACATTATAGTTGACATCAGGAAGCAAAGCCATTAAATTCCATATTTGTACAATATATGATGCGACTATGTAAATATAAATAACTAGCCAGCAAATCAGATATGTTTGCTAAGAATATTGTAATAGCTAAAGTCTAGAGTCATCAAATCTGTTACTGGTAACCATGTAGGTTTCCATGGATTATAGTTTTAACTGAGTTTTTTTTTTTAATTTTGTTCACGTCTAGTCTATGTCGTGTCTTGACTCTTGAGCATTTGCTAGCAACTAGGATATCTAAAGTGATAATGTGGACTCTTTAAGTATGCAACTTAACGGATAGCTTCAATAGATAATTTTTACTTAAAAGTCTTTATGCTTGAGGAGAGTTATGACTAGGAAGAGTGATTTTCTGATAGGGGGGACATCAGTGGGTATGGATAATTCTTCGATTTAAAATGGCCTCTTGGAAAGGACTAAAAAAGCGGTTAATGATGGTAAGTTAGACTTGTAAGGTGGAGAGTTACTTTCTAATTTGTTTCTTATATTGTCTCATGTGAATTCAAATAGAAGTTTATACAACAATGTTGTTTATAGAGTTATTTCCTGAACTGCAATTGCTTGTTTTACTCTCGCGAACCTGCTGTTCTTTTAGGAACATATTTAAATGCTTTTGTAAAGAGCTCCTCTCTCTCTTTTCCTACTTTTCATGCTTTTGAAATGAGTTGTTCAGATCACTGCTGAATTCCAAATTTCAAGCAGTGGCTGTGGGATCGTTTTACTAAATTTTTATTATTGTTAAGTTTATGCACTTCTTGTGGAATTATTGAGCAAGTAACTTGACTTGATTTTGTGATGAACTTCTGCATCACTTTGTACTAAATACTTGCTATTCTCTTTTTTTTTTTTTTTCCTTTTCCAGGATTTGGCTTTTGACCTTTCCCTTGCTGCTTTACTTGGGGATAATATATATAACTTCGGAGAACTGTTGGCGCACCCGATTGTAAGTGAATATCTTTTAGGCGTTTACATCAAATATATTCCCAAGGGTTGTTATTTAGTTGTACTTCTGTTCTCTTTTTTCTTGATGATGAACACCTACGTTATTTCAGCCTTCACGTAGATATTTTAGTTGGACACTTGGACAGTAACTTTCTTCCTTTTCAGAAGGGATGCTTTTAACTTTCAGTTGACTAGCGATAAGTTGAATTTTTTTCCTTTTCTTCAAAATTGAAGTTGTATCATCTACAGTTGATATATCAGATATTTTAGTTGGACACTTGTTATTTCTGTGACTCAGGTTCTTGACTACACCTTGGTTATTTAGTTATTTGCCAAATGCGGCTAATAGAACATGTTTTTGGGGGAGGGGGCATTTGCTTGATAAGATGTGCATGAACCTTTGACCTATTCTTAGCAATTCTTCTATTGTTTATTAAAGTGGAAACTACTGTGTGATGTTCAAAAGCTGCTGTCTTTATAATGGTCTCTTGCTCTATCTTTCTAGCAACAATAGTTTACGTGATGGACCTCCCTGCCCAAAGTCAAACTGGTTTATTGTAAACCATCATCTTTTTTAGGCTTTTTGGATACAGACCTTAATCTTTGCTTATTTTGATTTAGTTCCCTAAAATTTGTTAGTTTCTTAGGGATCCTACTAAGAGTAAGAATGCTAGTTATAAGGACCCGTAGTCATGTTAACTAACACAATGATATAATATTCTGTTAACCAAATGGTGGAAATACTTATCCATATTTTGCCCCTGTTTATTAATCCGATATCTAATTTCTCGTAAACCATAAATTTCACAGCTTGATGTCTTCACTAATCCCATCTCACCCAATCAACCTCCTTTTGGAACTAATCCCCCTAGCAACGACATCTCCACCAATCTCTTAGTCATCTGACCAACTAGCCTAACCGTGTCATCCATAGGGGAGGCAGTGGACCCAGATCTGATTACCTGACCCGAATTTGACTCGAATTTTCAGCTTTGGGCATAGATTTTTAAATCAATAACTATTTTAGGTCAGGACTGGGTACAAGTTTTTGGATCTGGAGGCTTATCAAGTAGGTTGTGTATATATTTAATTCCAAACCCAAGTACCTGACTATCCAATACATTCAATGTATATAGAAGAACTACTGTATTGACTATATTAGTTCCAAATTTTGATCAAACGCTTGAAGATGATAGATTGTATTTACTTAAAACATATCACATGTAAATTTACTTTTATAACAGTGTTTTGTTAGCATGTTCGTGCACACATAATTTAGCACGTGCTTCAATTCATTGATGCACTTCTACCAAGTAGTAATCAACCTATAACAAACGAAGAAAACTGAAGTATTACAAAAGTGTCTCTAAGGACCTGATGTTGACATGAATCTGATATATCAGATAGGATATGCATGCTCGTAAAGTTTTTCAGTTTGGGTAAGGTATGAATATTATTGTTTTTGTATATGGGTACAACGGGTACCAACCTGAACCCCTGTTCCCTTCTGTAATCATGGAGCCATCTATGCAGTGCATAATGTCGATGGTAACAATGACAAACCATCTCGGCCCATAGCACTAAGTCTTTGTTTACTACCCAATATGAGCCAAAGCTAAGAGATGGCGGACGCCGATGAGCCATATAGTTTGACAACCGTCCATTAATACTTTTGTCAATTATTGTATGGAACTTTTGTGCGCCACAACCGGTCCCATTTTGAAGGGAAAGGCTTGGATGATGCTCAAGGTTTATTTTTTTGATCTTTCTTTCTTTCTTTCTCTTAAGAGCCTCGCAAAAGGATTAAAACATGAGGTTCTTCTGGGATTCAAAGAAAACTTTGTGGGATGTAAGTGAATCAAGTTGGGTTGTTAGACTAGTCCATTTTTTCACATAATAAATATAAGTAATAAAATATTGTTTTTTAGTAAATGTAATACTTGTGTTGTTTATGGATGAGTTTATAGGCATATTCAAGATAAGAGGTTCCATGGTATATATTGTGTTTCCGATGATATTGTCATAGTTGACGTGAGTAGAAAGGTTAATTTCTCTAATAGGATAGGATTGTGGAGTGGAAATTTGAAATATGATAATTTCAGATTAGTGGGATGAAAACAAAGTATATCAATGTAATTTCAACTGAAAGTCAAAAGAAATGAGGTAGATGTCTATATTTATGGTAAAGAGATACATAGGAGTGATGGTTTTCAGTATCTAGGATCAATCACCCAAGCGTCTAGAGATTGGGAAGGTTGTTCATAAAGTCAACATATGTTCTAGTGAGTGCTTTGTGATCTTAGGATACCCTTGATGGGGAAAGAAAAATCCTCTAGGACGTATAAGATCAGCCATTCTCTATGACTCAGGTTTTGGGCAATTAAAAGACATTTCTAGAAAATGAGGGTTGAAATGAAAGAGTTGGAATGGAGAATTTTGAAAGATAGAATAATGAATGAGTATATGCCTGGAACGTTGGATGTGACGCCAAATTGGGGATACAATGAGAGAAAACCATCTATTAGATGCACCAGTTAGGGATGATATGTTATAGTTAAAGGACCCCCTAGAACTAGGGGTAGGCCTAAAGGAGCTTGGATTGATGCCATAAAGATGATTATAATTTTTGTTAATGTTACCGAGTACATGGCCTGCTAAGTTAGAGCTGAATGGAAGAAAAGGGCTCGACTGGCTGACCTTAAAATTTGGTACAAGGATCTGTTGTTAATAGTAGTAGATAAATGTTCGTTTTTTGTTTTCATCCCTATGAATTTAGTGCCTCAATTTAGTGTCATTAGATGAATCAACCTTAGTTCATTGCATTTATTTTTAAGAATCTAGTGTTCTATATAGAATTTGGTATATTTTAATACAGTAAGTTTTTTTATTATCACATTATGAGAATATTGTATGGGGACTTGGAATGTATTTTACCATGTTATGTTGTTTTTCTAATGCCCTATGAGTAGTTTAGTGTTTTCTTGTGTCGAGTGTGTTTTTATTAGACAGGTGGAGAATTATATAGGGATGGAGGGAGAGAGGGATAGTTGATAGAGGTCCAGTTGTTCCTTTCAGTACGATAAGCGAGTAGGAAGTCGAGTGTGAATATGTGAAGGAAATGTTGTGGCACAAAGGTGACAAAAACTGTAGGTGAAGGCTTAACTGAAAGTCTAAAATTAAATTTATATGTAGGATTAGGCTTTGTTAAACTGTAGCAAGGTGACAGTGTTGGAGTTTGGTAGAAGGCTTGTGCAGTAGTTGGTGTGAACTGTGAAACTATAATAGGTTAAGACTTGAGGAATTTTGACACACGTTGTAGGAATTTGAGGTTTATGAAAGTAGAGAAGGCATGGAGGTGTTCAAACCTGGAAAGGAGAGTGAAAAACTTACATGGTTAATTCAGAAGGTTGTATCGATAGAGGATGGGGCTGACGATGGAAGAATTAGATATTTATTGTTCTTAAGATCAAATAAACATTAATAATAAGGGGCTGTCAAATTTTTTTTTTTTTTGGGTTATTATTGTGTAGTCCTACTTTTAGATCACAACTGATCATATATTTGTCCTGAAGTCACATGTTTGGCGACAGGAAAGTAAAAGAAAGTTGGGAACTTTAGTTTCTAGGAATTAGAGAAATTATGTTTCCAAACATAAAATGTTGTTTGTTTGCTTGAAACTAAACTAAAGAATGTCACTATTAGAATAATATAAAAAAGACAACAATAATTACTTTCATCAAAAGTGAAAATAGAATAAGATTAATAAAGAGGCAATTTCTAGTTTTGTAAGTTTTCACCGTATTGGAGGAAACTAAATAGTGCCGTAGTTTCGAAATATGCTGATTGAGGCATGGAGTTTCTAATAGCCAAACAACACCGCCGGTGGAGACTAAGCACAATTTCCATTAGTTTCCTACCTTCCATATCCATTTCCGGTTGCCAAACAAAATGGGACTATTGGTATCGTTTAATATTACAAAATTTTCAATTTTCTTCCTCCAAATATGTATATATATTCATCAACATTTATCTTTGTCGTGTCACCAGCAACTATATTGACCATTACTTTATCGTACAGGTGACTTGGATCTTACACTGGCAGGCATTGTTTACTAGTGTTATTTGTGCAAGTCACAAAGCATATAACATAACCAATTCCCCTTAAACCTTTAATTTATTAGGCTCATAGTGGATCACTCTTCTCAATTTTCTTTCTAGCTGTGCGCATGTAGACAATTCTTATCGCAATTTTGTTCCATTTTCTTTCTACATTATCTTTACCCATGCTGAATGTACCTCTAATCGATCTCCTCAGTTGCCCTTCACATAATCAGATCAGTATATTTCTAGTCTACTTCCTTTGACCTGAGCTCTTTGTCCATCGCTCATCTTTTATTTCAAAATTCTAATTTTCAGGGCTTTTATTTTGTTTCTTTCATCCCCAATCCTCTAGGATGTTGTATATTTTGGAAGGCTTACAGGCAAATACTAAGGTGAGGGAGATTATATAATAATATGGTAATTGATGCATATATATGAAGATTTTGATGAATATTGTGTGTTTCTTTAAGTATATATGCTGGTGACCTGACACTTTTGAAGTACATAAGATACTCTTTTGAAGGATTCTACGTTGCTCGACCAATGTAAACTGGCGTATTATTTTCCGTCCATATCCTATCTTGTAAGCTTTTTGTGACGATACTGGATCAATTATGGAATACAACTTTAACTTGTAAAGGACTGTCGAGAGATAATGATTGGTTACCGGTCAACCTGATGCGGAGCCTCTAGCTGCCAAATTGCAGCAAGGGAGATTTGCAAGAGGAAGATTAGTTCGTTAGTCCAGTTGGTATATTAGTTACATGAACCTCCTAGGCATAGTTTTATTTCGTACCAAGGAGCAATGTCCAAATATTTTGGGTTCAGGATAGAAGAATAGGGTAAAGTTTCTGCAGGTAATCGTAAGAGGCACAAGCCATTTAAGCGCATCTCTCGCTCTTTTAAATGATGAATTGATTCTTTATATCTTTACATTTGTGTAATTACTAATTAGGACCAAGGCGTGCAACAGGAGAGCTCGTGTCATGTTTCAAGTGTGCATGTTCTCTAAAGAAGCTTGTGCCTCTGTTGTATGATATTTATGTCATATAATAATTATGTAATATACTGATGATTATAAAATACTATTCGCTTTTGTAAGTGTTGTTGCTTATGTTTATGTAGCGATCTTGTAAAGTCTAATGGTGCTCCATGCGAGTGTCATGTTGCGACTTTCAACACTTCTCATAATAGGATACTAGAACAATGTTATCCTATGCATATGATGTAGCATGTTTTGAGTTTTTGGTTTGAATTGACCGGTCAATGTTAAGATTATGCAGTTAAGAAATAATGAAATATATAGGCACTCCTAATATTCTTAATCTGTTATGCCTGAACTCGCGAATGTTTGCAAGTTCTACTTATACTACTAGTTCCCACTGTAGGTATTATGTTTAAGAATTTGGTGCATATTGCATAACCTGTTGTTCTTTCCCTCTTCTCTGCAATAGATTGTCGATTGAACTCCAAATTTATACAACTTAACATGTTGAACAAAATGATTTGCAGATAAATAGTCTTCTTGGAACGAAAGTGGAGTGGCTCTATTATATACTTCAGGCATTTAATACTGGCAATCTAGTTCGCTATCAAGAACTGTGTCGCGTTCATAATGCTGCATTAAGTGGCCAGCCTGCTCTGGTGGAGAACGAAAAAAAGCTAATTGAAAAAATCAACATTCTTTGTTTGATGGAAATTATCTTTAGGTAATATCTCCACACAATGATCAGTGGTTTACTACATTTGTTAGATTATTGTATTCTCTTTTTATCTGATTTGTGTTTTTTACTTCTCTTATAGTCGGCCGTCTGAAGATCGAACTATTCCATTAAGTGTTATTGCTGAACAAACGAAGCTTTCGATAGAAGATGTGGAATATCTGCTCATGAAAAGTCTCTCTGTAAGTATATCCTGTCTGCTTATATTTTTAATCAGTCTGTTCTGTAGGTCATGTACTCTGTAGCATAATGAATGTCGGTATGGTATCTTACATCCTGGGCGCAATCAAAGTCAAACATTATTAACCTTTTGTATTATCTTTAGATTCGTTCAGTAATAAACTGTAGTGAATTTGTGGTTCTCCGTGTCTCGCTTATCACATTTGCTTTATTTTCTTTGATCTTGCCTTTTTTCTATTCCGCTGAAAATATTCGTAAGTTGCATAACATAATATTAATGGAGGTGTCGAATTGTGGCAGGTACATCTTATTGAAGGCATAATTGATCAGGTGGAGGGGACTGTCCATGTCTCGTGGGTGCAGCCTAGAGTGTTAGGAATTCTGCAGATCAAATCTCTGCGAGATCGTGTCGACAACTGGCTGGGCAAGGTGAACACGGCCTTGTTGTCAGTGGAAACGGAAACACCTGAATTAGTGGCTTCGTGATGTTTTGTTTTGCGTTCTCAAATATTTTGCAGCCCTTTGTAATCACTACAGCAGCAGAAATTGCATGAAAGAAAACATTTCCATGCTGGGCACCAGCTCCAATTCCAGTCTTGAAAGATGTTTGTTTCCAGGGAACTAATTCCAACTGGGTTGTATTTCATTTTATTATTTGGAAAGTGCGAGGAACTTGAGAAATGTATGGGGCAGGCGACTGCTACTTTTAACCTAATTACTGCTCCTAAATTTGCATCCAACACTTCAGTACATATAAAAGGAAAACTGCCGTTTTCTCCATCAATTTCATCAATATATTTGATACTTGTTACATTTACTCGATTCTGGATATAATATGGTTTCAAGTTTGGCAGCATTTGGATTCTCAGTTTTGGTGGATGTTATCAGTGATTCATTGTGCAGCTTCTTGCCAAGACTGATATTGCCATATATTCGTTTTGTGCAGCATAACAATTTTCTGTGTCACAGAGGAGATTGACTAGTTACTGTGGTTAAAGGCAGAGGAGACTTTGGCATATTGATGCAAACTGATGCTAATGGTGTACAAAAGCGTATTGTTGGCTAAATGTACTTTGGACACAGGTCCAAGAGCTTCTACGTACATATTACTGATAAATAGGTTGAAATGGTAGAGAACAAGTTGCAGCTGCACTGGAATCCCAAGCCTTGTTGAAATGGTTGATGAATGCTTAGCCCCCACTTTTGCTTGATGCATGTGTTCAGCATCAGAATTGTTATCCACTTGAATGCTTTGCGGAGACAGTATAGCTGTGGATGCTTGGCTCCAAGGTTCTAAAAGGCGGTAGGCAGATGCACAACGAAGAGGGTCCGCATGTCGCATAGGTCGTCTAGGCACTGCGTAGACGTTTGGTACATCTAGCCAACTAAGATATATTTTTTTACTATTTTATCACTATATTTTTTTTATATAATATGTATATTTTAAGGATATTTTATGCATAATTAAGTTACAGAACAAGATTTATGAAGTTTTAGTCTTGCAAAAGTAAATCATAGGTCCATAATGCTTGTAAAATTGTTTTGCCAAAACATCTAGTCAGATATTGTTCTGTCTAGACGTCCACCTAACCTCCGCCTACGTTGTCAAACCTCTACTGACTGTCTACTCCGCCACCAATGATAAAAGTGGTGTGGAGAACTGCTTGACTCGTGTCTAGGTGGCCGTCTCTACTATTATTTAGAACATTGCTCAGCTCCTATGTGTGTGTGTGATGAATCTATTTTTCATGAAAATTAAAATAGGCCACAAATTTAATTTATTCGTCAATGTGCAATTGGAGATGCATTGTGCATCTTCTGACAATCAAAATCAAAGATTTCTTCCTGTTGTTTTGCTGTCTGGACATGATGATCTCGAGACTGGTTGGTTTTGAGATTCGGCAGTGCTATCTTGTCCGGGGACTTGGACCGCAGATCGTGACCGTGGGGCACATGTCAACGCTTCATTTGCTCTTGTTGTTCTAAGGGACTATTTAGTTCGGCGAAACACGATGTAAGTGAAAAGTTTAAAAATCTATATTTTGCGTGGAGCAAAAGTAAAAAAATTTTGGTTTGCGTATTTTGGAAAAAGTAAAATTTTTTTAAAATTTGATGTTTGGATGGTTGTTAAAGTGAGAAAAAAGTGTAACTTTTTATTGAAGTGAGATAAATAATAAATTATTATTTTTGGTTAAACTATGCGCTCTATTTTGGAAGAAAATTTTTTCGATGTCAAAACTCCAATTTTATGACAGACAAAGATCTATTGTAGGCTATGTAGCCAGTAACAATCATTCTTTTAATAAACAAAACTTAAGAGATCACTGAGCAGAACTAGTTTAGAGAAGGCCAAGGGTATTTATTTCAGTAATGAAACCATCAAAGAATACTGAATTCAAATTTAATAACTATCCAAAAAATTACATAACGGAATAATGAGCTTCCAATTTCAATCTACAAACAAATGATATATATTTAAACTATCATCACTTACTTTTCCAACTCAAAAATTAGCTGTGTAGCCTATGATCATCAGAATTTCTGAAGTAACCTGGTCTGAGTCTGGACCTGAGAATAGATAGATTGAACTCAAGGGAACTTGAACTTCCCACCGATGCCCAAGCTCCCGTCGATGGCAACCCAGAGCAGCGATATCGTGATGGCGATAAGCCCCGCCCACACGAACACGATGGTCGGAGTCCTCCCCCTCCTCCCCATCAGCCCCTTCGCGAAGGGGTACATATGCGCCAGCACCCAGAAGCTGAAGAACACCCCGCCCAGCAGTCGGCTCCACTGCGGCAGCGCGCTGTAGACCGTCCGGCTCAGCCCGACCGCAATGGCGATCAGGTTCACCATGATTATGGTCAGCGGCGGGATCATGAGCGAGCTCCACTTCACGACGTACAGGTCTGCAAACTCGTCGTTCTCGTCTTCACCGCCCGACTTGGAGGTCAGGGTGAAGGATATCTCGACCCCGGCGACGACCTTCAGCAGCCCCTGCAGCACTGCAGCCAGATGCGCACTGGTCCCTCCGATGAGCCAGAACTGCTCGTTCCGCCACCACTCTTCGAGGTCGATCCCCGACCACTTGATCTCGAGCACGGCCAGCATACAGAGCGTCAGCGTGATGGTCAGTAGGTACGTGAGGAACTGCACGTTGAGCTGCTTGACGATGAACTGCCCCGAGATGAGGGAGAGCGCCGGGAGGAAGCAGTAGACGATGAGGAAGACGGAGGTGAAGGGATAGATGCCTACGTTGAGGTACGCGAGCCTGAAACAAATAAACAATATTGATTTTATTAATAGATTATCTATAAAAACCCCACACACACACATATATATATATATATATATATATATATATATATATATATTTGAACAGGAAAAGAAATCTAAATTCGAATAAAAGAATCTAATATAAATCCTAAATTAATAATATCTTTGTTAACACTCCCTTCAAATTCATGAGTTTGTTAAATAGTAACTGAAATCATGGTGTGAAGTGTGACTTTTTAAAGAAATATAATTTGTCCGCTGATCAACGGAAGTCACATGTGGTAGAAAATCAACCTTTGAAGGACCTTCATCTTCGGGCTGGCGAAAATGGCGTTGTTCCTCGAGAAGAAGATCTCCACGGAGCCCGTCGCCCACCGGAGGACTTGGTGGAGCCGATCCGTCAGGTTGATGGGCGCGGTGCCGCGAAACGCGTCGCGCCTCGTCACGCAGTACACCGACTTCCACCCCCGGTTGTGCATGCGGTAGCCCGTGACGACGTCCTCCGTGACGGACCCGTAGATCCACCCGACGCGGAGCCCCCACTCGGTCCCGTCCTCGTACCAGCACGAGATCACGCTGATGGCCTCCGCGACGGTGGAGGCGTCGAGGAGGTCGCGGGCGGCCGTCAACGCTCCGGGAGGGCGCCCGTGCTTGACGGACGGGTGGTCCGCGAGCGGCCGCCCCTGGTACTCCGCCACCGGAATCGAGTCGACAAGGAAGCTTGAATTCCCAAACTTCTTAGGAAATGTAGACAAATTCATCTCATCTTCGGAGTCTCCGATACGAAGAGCCCGGGACTCCTCGGATGAGGAGGCGGCGGCGATCTTCCGTCGCCTTCTCGGGTAGCAGCAGCCGCAGCAGCCAGAAGGGTGCTGTTTGACGTCCCGCGGGGGGTCGAAGCCGTAGAGAGCGATGCGGCGGAAGAGGCACCCGGTTCCGACGTAGACGGGGCCCTGGAGGCCGTCGAGAGCACGCATGTTGACGTCGAAGAATACGGTGTTGTGATTGGCGTATCGATCCGAGGGGTCAATCCCCTCGAACCGCTGTGGGAACTGGACGTAGCAGAGGCGGTCGCCGTCGCGGTCCATCATGAAGCACATGCCCTCCCGGAAGGCCTGGGAGTTGTAGACGTAGTGGTCGCAGTCGAGGTTGAGGATGAAGGGGCCGTTGGAGAGGACGGCGGAGGCGCGGACGAGGGCGTTCATGGCGCCAGCCTTCTTGTTGTGGTCGTAGCCCGGGCGCTTCTCGCGGGAGACGTAGACTAGCATTGGAAGACGGATGTCGACATCGGCGAGATCGATGAGGCCCTTGTCGTCCTCGCTTGCGTTGTTGTTCATGTTGGTCCCTTGCAGTGGCTCATCACTTGGAGGCTTCAGCATAACCTGCAACAAAGTCCCGTGAGTTATGTCGGACATCGCAAAAAAAAGAGAACATAACCTGCACATGATGATGATAAAAAAAAAATTAAAAGGAAATGCGAATTAATGAAAATTTTATTTTCTAGAGGTTTCCTTGGCAACAATGTTTTTACCAGTTTTGAAAAGTTTTTGAGCCGATTTTTAAAAAACTCATGCTTAGTAATATTTTTGAGGCACTGATTTTAATCGGCTCAAAAGCTCTCAAAAATCAGTTTAGTATAATTTTATGTGTCTTTATAAACATCCTAAATCGATAGATTTTGAACTTTTTTATTCTAATTATATTCTCACAAAAAAAATATAATTATAACTACTAATACCCTACCATATTTTATTTTTCTCATCTTTGTTTCTCTTCTACTTCTTCCAAATTAGGGATGCTTCCTCCGATAAGTTTTTAAAATCTTGTTTTTGTATAGTCTCTCCTATTTTCATCCAGACAATCACTCTTATAATGACTATCTTCATCCAGACGATCATTCTTATAGATCTTTAATCTATCTAGATTACTGATTTCACAACAAATTTCGTTGCAAACTCATTTAGATTGCTATAAATAATGAGTTTATCATGAGATTGCCGGTCGAATTGTCTCTACATTATTTGGACTTGGCGTTATAATTTAACATTGAAAACTAATGAAATCAGTAAACAAGTTCTCGTTTAAGAGATTATTTCTAAATGCTAGCTTCCATATGCTAGTACTTGATAATTTTGCAATCACTTATTTCTTGGGTTGGTAGAGTACCAAGTATTCATATTTCTCTCCAATAGTCTATAATTCTTATTCACATCAACCAAGTTATCACTATACGTTATTAGACCAAGTCCTGTACCAATGTCAGATTAAATCTTATATGACTTCATCTTATACTCTTAATCGGACTAGGATTTAATCTATTGAAAGTTTGGACTAAAATACATTTTTTTATGTTCTCTTCATTTTTTAGGATTATTTAGTAATACATTTTTTTTATGTTCTCCCTTCATTTTTTTTTAAGAATTATTTAGTAATATGGTCTCACGTAATAGTTAAAATTAAGTTTTGGGTCTCAAAGTGTCCGGCATTAAACTTTGGATCACAAAATCACTGTTCACTAAGTTCACATTAGCTAGTGAACAATGATTTTGTGATCCAAAGTCTAATACTGGACACTTTGGAGACCAAAATCCTAATATATATATATATACACGAGACCTCATTACTAAATAATCCATTTTTTTATGTTTTTATATATGAAAATATATGTAATTTTCTTCTTGTAAATTTTTTCCAGAAACGTTCGTTAATGAATTACCAAACATGGAATGGACTGGTTTTAAAAGACTTTACCTAAAACCATCCAAAATCGGAACCCTTATGTCCAGTACTCTAAAAATAACTCATAACCAGTACTCTCGAAACAAAGTGTTTTCTAACCTAATGGCAAAACCAGTTTAAAATTCTATACTTTCTCAAACTTACTGGAGTTATCTAACTGCTTCTAAACCATAACTTACTACATCTTTTTCTTCTTCCAAAGGTAAAAATTATTCTGGTCCGAAGGCCTACAACTGTCCGGAGGCCCCGCATCATCACCGCACCGCTACAACACACTCCTCGCTTAATTCTCACTCAAGGAAATTAAAATACTTCCTCCGTTGCCCGACCTAGCAACCTTCGGGGATATGTCTCACTCTAACTCTTGAGCTACAGGTCCTTAGCATACTACATCATTTTATAGTTCTATATAGTATGATAACACAAGTTATTTAAGAAGATCCTACTGAAACCCAGGGAAATAGTATTTACCTGTATGATTCCAGCATGATCACCCCGGGAATGATCAGGCCCGGAATGTATCCAAGTCCCCGGCCAATGAGTACCATCAGCCATCCATGTCGCCTTGGGGACCTTCACCAGCTCCACAGGATCATCCCCAATCTTCTCCCGCTGCAGCTTCACAGCACTAGCCTCCTCCCGGCCATGATACACGTCTGAACGCCGTCGAATTGACTCCGGCAGCCCATTTATCCGAACCTTGAACTCGTCGTACTCCCGCTTCACCCTTCTCCTGTCCCTGACAAAATCCGCCCTTACCTTCAGGGACGGACACAGGAATTTAAAGAGGGGTCAATCTCAAATGTAATTTTTTTTTTTTAAAATTTTGTTAAATAAAGTTTACTACATCATATTTTGTTAAAAATAAAAATTATGAAAAAAAAACTTGATGTAAATATGTATATATAAATTGAAAATTAAAATTTTCAGAGAGTAAAACATAAAATTGATGAAAAAAATTTAAAAAAAACAAAATTTTTTTTACTGGGAAGCAATGTTTTAAAAACCAGACCGATGATTGAACCGAAAATCTTTGATATAGGTCGGACCGGGATTCAAATAGACCCTATACGAGAACCAAATCATGTAAGATATCCATATTTACTTCTTGGTTTGGATTGATTTAGTTCTGAGTATGTATGGTTTGGTTTGGTTTTGCAACAATAAAGTCTCTCAAAACCAATTCAAGTACCAAATGATCCAAATCTTGTATGATAATTTTTTTTGAATTTGTTTAAAAACCAAAATCGGCCGGTTCACCGATTGAAACCCAGTTTAGGAAAAAACGGTCGGTTCTTTAAAAAAAATCATGTTCAATTCAGACCGGACCAATTTTTTGGTTAAATCCGGTTCAACCGCCGCTCCGGTCAGTTTTTGACAACACTACTGGGAAGCAAAAATTCAGTAGGGACATCTGACCCCATCGTCTCCACGTAGGTCCGCCCCTGCTCACCTTGTTCTTGTAAGGATCCCTCCTGGACCCGAAATAGCTCTCGGGGTTCCTCGGCTCGATGTTGTGCTTGCGGCAGAAGGGGATCCACAGGTAGGCGAAGCCCGCCGCCTCGGCCATCGCCTCGAAGGTCAGGAGTGCGCCGCCGTCGTCCGACACGTAGCAGGCGAGCTTCTCGACGGGGTAGTCGACCGCGAGGATCGACAGGATGGTGTTGGCCGTGACCAGGGGAGGCTCCTTCTCCGGGTCGGCCGTGGAGACGAAGACGTCGATGCCCGGGAGGTCGGACTTCCCGGTGGGGTTACTGGGGCTCGACGTCTCAAACTTCTCCTTCAGGACTGCCAGGTCAGTGGCGCGATTCACCGGGCAGAGCTTAGGGAGCTGGTCGAGGATCCAGGAGAAGGCGAACCAGATTTCGCACACGATGGACATTCCCCACAGCCAGATTGCGTCCTTGTTCTTGTTCTGGACCCTCCAGGTAAGAAACAGAGCAAGAACAACCAAACGGATGAGAACAAGCAGCCTGAGAATAATAAGAAGCATGAACAAGTCAAGTTCCCTCTTGGTTTCCGAAGAGAAATAACTTACAAATGAACATAGGAAAGTCATTTAATACCCATAAAATTGTAAAATAAAGTAACAGTTCGAGTCGAGTCGAGTCGAGTCGAGCCGAGCCGAGCAGGCCAACCATAAAACAAGCAAACAAGAATCAAAGAGAAACCTGGTAAACTGAAACTACTTCCTCATTGGTAATTCCCAAACCAGGATACATTAAGGCAAAGAATGAGAAGGAACGGCATTCCCATTACTGTGAGCAAAAAAGACTCCAAATTATTCTTTAGTTCCACCGTATAAGAACCATAGATTGTAGTATCGGTTATACCGATCCGATACCACCGATACCGATCCGATACAGGTTGTCCCGACCCAATATCGACCGTTACCGATCTGACCGATACCGACGATGGAGGTCTCTTTCAAGTCAATTCGGTAGAGAAAATTGAACGGATAAAACCAATCAGTAATGTTGACTATTATTTCATTCAATTTCAAAGGAGTTATTTGTATTTACCCTCCCAATTTATAATCATATCTCCACTAAAAAAAGAGCCTAGTTTTGGAGAATTGGGAGGTAGTGCTAATTTAAAAAAAATTGGAAGGGGGTAGTGGAGTTATGATTATGAATTGGAGGAGTAAATACAAATAACTCATTTCAAAACTGTTAAAAAACAACACATAAAATACTTAAAATTATGTCTAAATGTATAAAATATTTTTTTAATAATTATTTGATTTCCGATACCACAAATCCGATACTCCGATCCGAAACTGCTGATGTCAATCATCATAGGAATGGTCCGATACTGATTCCTATACCGATATCGATACTGCGAACCTTTATTAGAACATTAAAAACCGATATATAAATTTTTTTGGGATATAGTCAAAAGAATTGATATCTCATTAACACCATTGTTGCCGTCACAAGCAATATATTTACTCCCTAAATTGTTCCCCTTGAGTGAACTAGAAGATGAACATAATAACAGTTCATCTTTTGAATCTTCCATGTAGTTTTTCCTTCAAAAATAAAGTCTCCAACTGTGCCACGACACGTAGCTTTCTCCTCTTGTTTTTATGGTTTTTATGATACATTTGACAATAGCAAGTAAATAATAATGGCCCCTTGAACTATAAAATTTAGAATATTTAAGTTGTACACAAAAATTATATCAGTATCACACGACCACTAATAAGAAAATGAATCGATGTGATAATCTCTGTGAGAATAATGAAAAAGAAAAGTGTAACGATTTTATAATAGCATACAACACTTCCTTAAAACAAGACTTGAATTATTTATGAAGTTGGCATTGCAACTAAAAAGCATAGTTTACAGTATCGTCCAATACCGACCCGATACGACTGGTACCGATACGGTTTGGCATGTCCCGACCGATATTTCGATAGTGATATTGGTGGTCTCTTTTCCGGTCAATTCGGCTAAGAAAATTGAACGAAAAAAACCAATCAGTAAGCTTGTAAAAGGATAGAAGGTTGTAAAAGCATGTAAAGGAAGAAAACGTATTATCGCATGTAAACCAATCGGCAAGGGTGACTACTATTTCATTCAATTTCAAAACTACTAAGAAACAATACTGAAAATACTTAAAATTATGTCTAAATGTATACAAATATATTTTCTAAAATGCTAATAATTTATCAGTAATTATTTTCTTTTAGATACCAAAAAAATTCGATACTCCGATTCGAAACCGTTGATATTGCCGACTGTCGATCCCGATACTCATAGGAATGGTCCGTTACCGATACCGATTCCAATACCGATACCGATACCGATTCCAATGCCGATACCGCAAACCTAGCTAATAAGGACTAATCATAACAGGGACATCAAAGAAACAAAGTTTCCAGGTTACCTATATGGACTCAAGATCGCAGCAGGGATGTTCAACTTCCTCGTGAGAGGCCTCCACGGCTTAGCAATGAATTCCTTCGGCTGCTCACTACTAGTCTCCTCGCTCTCATCATCATCACCTCTTCCGTTGTTCTCGCTCGGCCAAATTGCGTTCCCGTATCCGTACGTCCCTTTCGTCTCGAACAACCACCTATTATGATCAAAGTCCAACTTCGGTGACTTTATCATCGACAGCCTCCTCTCCATCTTCGCCCCCGACTCCGCGGGCAGGGGCGGAGCGGGCAACGTAAGCGCCTTCCCGTTCCCCCCGTCCCTCACCAAATCCTCCAGCTCGGTCGAACGGTACCTCTCCTTGCAACCGGGACAGATGCCGCCCCCTATCTTCACCGCGTCGGTGAAGCAGTCGATGCAGATCTTGAAATCGCACTCGCAGGGCAGTATGTTGTCCCCGCGCTCGTCGCTCATGAGCTTCTGGTCGCACCCGGGGACGGAGCAGGAGGACCCCTTCGTCCCGGCCAGCTGCAGCTGGGGGTTATTCTCGTTGTTGTCGGTGACCTTGTCCATCAGATGGGCTCGGGTGACGCTGTTGAAGCCGCCCGTGAAGAGCGAGTTGGAGACGTACTGCTCCTCGACGCGGGCGGAGATGGAAGGGTCCATTGGGACCATATCCATCCTCCCGCCCATCGGCAGGTGGTCGGGGGTCATGGGGATGTGGACGTGGTAGTTGTCGAACTCGGAGGAGAAGAGCTCGCTTTCGAGGCTGTCGCGGGAGTAGCTGATGTACCGGCCTGACTGGGTCCGGCGGCTGAAGGTTACGGAGGGGGGATCCGGCGCCATATCAGTCTCCTTGGGCATTCTCGGCGGCGTCTGGTTGCTGTTGCGAAGAGGGCTCTTGGACTCCATGGCTTCTCTACACAAAAAAAAAAAAACACTTTCAAAGATCAAAACTTTGTAGTAGCTCAAGCAAGTGAATCTATTATTGAAGATTGTGACATTGAAATGAACAATATTTTGGAGCAAAATTGAGTCATAATTGATGAAAAAGAAGAGAAAATTAGAAGAGATTTTGAGTATTAACTGATTGAAAAAAGAGTTTCCAGTAAATTCCCATATATAACAACAAAAATATTCTTCTTCTCCAATATGAAGATTGTGTTGAATCAAAATAACCCCCAGAGAAGAGAACTTCATGTACATTATCAATTCAATTCATCTAGAGGAAAAAAATCACCTTTTTTTCCCCTCTTAATTTAATGAACCAAAAACTAGCAAATAGTCATCAATTCATCGGGTTTAAGTCAAATTTGGAACTGAACAAGAAAAGATGAGAACTTTTGTACATTATCAATGGGATTCATTCAAAAAAATCAACTTTTTCTCTCAAAAAGCATCAATATTGAGCAAAACTTTTGCAAGTATTCATTGAATACCTGAAATTTACTCCTCGAGCTTATATTATTTCTTTTCCGATCCCAGCAATATTGATCTTTAGCAGGAAAAAAAAATTCACTTTTTTCCTTCCGATATCAGCAAAATTGCGCGGGAAATACCTCGAATTTTACTCCTCGAGACTATATCACCAGCCCTAATCAAACTAACCAGAAAAAAGGAGATAACTTTATGTACATTGGCAACATAATTCATCAGAAAAAAATCACTTCTCCCCAAAAGCATCCAAATTGAGCAAAAATTCTGTAATTTTTCATCGAATACCTGAAATTAATTACTCCTCGAGGGCTATACAATTTCTTCTGATAGTGGAATATTTGTTGGGAAGTGGAAGACGTCTACAAAGGCGCGACTTTATATATATAATAGAGCAAAAAAAAAAAACTGAGTCTTTCCAAGTCTCTTTCTTTCTTCCTCTTTCGCTGAAGAATTCAACGCATATAACAACTATGGATTACAACTGTAATCGAGAGGGAGAGGGAGAGCTAAATGACGAGCAGAGCAGAGTGGAGAGAGACCCAGCCCAAAGACACTCCAAAACTCTTACGCGCCAAAACAACAAACAAAAACCCTAATTTTTATAATCGGGGACAAAGCGATTCGTTCGGCAATGCCTAAAAAATGAGGGTTAGGTTTCGATTTCGATTTCGATTCTTTTTCTCCTTCCGAATGAATTTCGAATGCAGTGGAGAGAAGAAGAAGTGGAGGGATGCTGACGTGGCATGGGTAGTGTTGAATTGACGAGAATGTGTTAGAAATATTTGTCGTTTTTTTATTAAAAAATTTGTGAATAAAAATAAAATTAGACTGATGTTACCGGCCTCTGGGAAAGTCGTGCACGAAGCACTGCCCTAAGAGTTGATTCGGGATCTGTGTGCAGACGTTCCCGAAGCTCCTAGTGGTAAAACTCCCGCACTACCGGTATCTCGTCGCCGCACACGACTTGGAGAGAATGACCAGGACTTAGCTCTGCCCAGAGCTTGGAGATGAGTGAAACGACGACGAAGAATGGAGTGAAAATTCTGTTGGCAACAATTTTGGAGAGAAAGATTTCTGATGAATTTACAAGGAAAAACCACTCATATATAATACACCATACAATATGTAACGGTCTGAATTAATTTTCATATTAATTCAGCCGTTACACAAGAAAAGGAGAGAATGAACCTGGACACAAAATATATTAACGGTTCAAAAATAATTAGTAACGGACAAAATTAATTTTCCAACGTTCAGAAAATTAAATGAAAAATGAAGAGGAGCAAAAAGAATTTTAGGGTCCCAGCCCGAACCCGAAGAGGAAATCGAATCGGCATTCGGCGCCCGCAGATGTGTGCGCGTACCCGCACCCGTTACGCGCGTCGAACCGAACCGAGCCGAGCCAGGCCGGACGGCAGCGGTGGCGCGCGCGCGTGGCCCAAGGGGTTCCCCACACAACAACTTTAAGAGAGCAAAGAAGAGAAACTAATATATGTACACAAGAAAGCTTTGGCCCATCCGATGTGGGACTAAAGAAAGGAAGGAGCTTGAGCTTTTGCTAAAGCAAAGCCAACAATCCCCCCCCCCAAAAGGTCAAGTTCCGAAACAGAGATAAGAGTGAAGTAAATAGAGAGAGAGAGAGAGAGCATCTGGGCAGTAAAATACTATGCATAGATGAGATGGACTGCAGCCTTGAATCTCACGTAGTGACTATTGCCTTAATCTGAAGAAGTGCTTGATGGACTATGCCTTGAATCAGACTTCTTGAACCAGATTTAGAAAAATAGCACACATAGTACGCTAGAGGTCCTTGGTCTATCGGGTGGCACTTTTAAATGGCCATGCGCACTTTTTCACATTCATGAGAGTTGTATGGGATCGCCCTGTCCCATAGTCGCGGCCTTCACGACCTCTCATATAGGTAAGTCCTTAATGGTTGGTGATATGAATCAACCCAGCATTACAGCTTGGACCTATTAAGAATTTAACCTCATCCTAACCATATCACACAGGAACACTGTCACCATAGGGATGGGAGTCATTGTACACATGTACAGCCGCTTGGACTTTATTTTAATGAGACTTTAATCTCGAGTCAGTGTTCCATAAAGTCACCTAAGTTCAGCTTGTTTCTACCCATTGAACCGGCTTCTTGGGATCTCCAGTCAGACTCGGTTGGGTTGCCACTACTGGTGACTAATTTATGGGCTTAACCCCATCCCCCTCGATGATTCTAGGATCAAAGTCCTAGACAGACCCTTCGTCAAGTGATCTGCAAGGTTCTTTTCTGACTTTATATAGTCAAGAACCACATATTTGCCTAGTAGGCTTTTTATTGACTTGAAGCGCAGCTGCAGGTGCCTGTTCATCTTAGCATTCACAGAATCATGCTTTAGTAGTTCAATAACAGATTTATTATCATAATTTATAGAAATTACAAGAACAGGACTAAGAGAAACATGTATATTCATAATAAAATTTTTAAGCCATTCAGCTTTTGTGCAAGTTGTATCTAAAGCTATCATTTCGGAGTCCATTGTACTCCTAGCTATGATAGTTTGCTTACAAGAGCCCCAGGAGATTGTAGCTCCTCCTAGAGTAAATACATATCCAGTAGTAGATTTTATATCATGTGAGTCAGTTATCCAGTTTACATCTGAATAACCTTCTATGATATCAGGGTGCCTAGTAAAATGAAGTTTGTAATCTATGGTGCCCTTGAGATATCTAAATACCCTATCCAAAGCAGTCCAATGTGACTGATTTGGGTTACTGGTATATCTACTTAGTCTCCCAATAGCAAATGCAATATCAGGTCTTGTCCTGTTTGTTATATACATAAGGGAGCCTATCATCTGTGAATATTTATGTTGTTCTAAAGGTGATCCTTCATTCTTTTTTAGTACAATACTGCTGTCATAAGGAGTAAGGACATATTTCTTATCAAATAACTCAAACCTTTTTAGCATTTTTTCAATTGAATGTGCTAAAGATAGAGTATAACCCTCTTTGCCTTTGGTCACTTGCATTCCTAAAATTAAGTTGGCTTCTCCTAGGTCTTTCATATCAAACTGGCTAAATAAATAGTTCTTTGTAATATTTATCAATTCCAGTGATGAACCTAGGATAAGGATGTCATCTACATACAAGCATAAAATGACACAACTTTTACATATACCTTTAGAGTATATACATTTGTCATACTCATTTGACAAGAAACCATATTCACAAATTACTTTGTCAAATTTATTGTGCCATTGTTTGGGAGCTTGTTTCAAGCCATAGAGGGACTTTACTAGTCTGCAGACTTTCTTTTCTTGACCTTTAGCAATGAAACCTTCAGGTTGGTCCATATAAAGTTCTTCCTCTAGATCTCCATTCAAAAATGCTGTCTTTACATCCATTTGATGGATTAGCATATCATGAATGGATGCTAAGGCCAAGAGAGTTCTAATGGATGTGATCCTAGCTACAGGAGAGTAGGTATCAAAATAATCTAACCCTTTCTTATGGGTAAAACCCTTAGCAACTAATCTAGCTTTGTATTTTTCTATTGTACCATCGGCTCTGAATTTCTTCTTGAAAATCCACTTACAACCTATTAGTTTATTGCCTAAAGGTAGATTTGTTAGAAACCAAGTATTATTCTCCATGATGGAGTTGTATTCACTGTTAATGGCTTCTTTCCAGAAGGGAGCATCAGGAGACAACATTGCTTCTTCATAAGTTGAGGGATCACCCTCTATCAAAAAAGTGAAGAATCCTTCTCCTAATTTTTTTTCAATCCTATTTCTTTTACTCCGTCTAGGTTCTAAGTCTTGTTCAGATTGTGAGCTAGGTAATTGGACATGAGAACTAGAAGAGGGTATGGAGGAAGAGATTGAACTTCTATCCTTAAAAGGAAATATGTTTTCAAAGTAAACTGCATCTCTTGCTTCTATAATGGTATTGTTAGAGATTTTATTTACTTCTAAGTGAGTCACTAAAAATCTATTGGCATAGCTGTCTAAGGCATATCCTATGAAAACAGCGTCTACAGTCTTGGGACCAATCTTCCTCTTTTTAGGTTCGAGAATTCCGACTTTAGCAAGGCATCCCCAAACTCTAAGGTAATTAATCCTAGGAGCTCTACCTTTCCATAGCTCATAGGGAGTCTTATCTTTTGTCTTACTAGGAATCCTATTAAGAATGTAACATGCAGTTAAAAGGGCTTCTCCCCACAAGTTATCAGGAGCACCAGAGTTGAGAAGCATGCCATTCACCATATCTAACAGAGTGCGGTTCTCGCGTTCAGCAACTCCGTTAGACTGAGATGAATATGGAGCAGTTACCTCATGAATTATTCCATGTTCTTCACAGAAGTTAATCATTTCGTTTGAGGTATATTCTCCACCACGATCAGATCTAAGGATCTTAATCTTCCTTTCTAATTGATTCTCAGCTTCAGATTTGAAGACCTTAAATCTATCTAGAACTTCATCTTTGGTTTTGAGAAGGTAGATATAACAATACTTTGAATAATCATCTATAAACGTAACAAAGTATTTTCTACCGCCTCTGGTCAAAATCCTATTTGAGTCACATACATCACTATGGATAAGTTCTAGAAGGTCAGAATTTCTTTCTACAGATTTGAATGGTAATCTAGTGTGTTTGGCTTGAACACAGATTTCACATTTGCGTTTGTCATCTATTGGAGTCTTGGGAATAAGATCTAAAGTCATCATTCTTTTAATGGAACCTAGGTTCACATGACCTAGTCTGCCATGCCAAACATTTGAAGATTCTATATTAGAGACAATGAGAGAACAATCTGAAATTTTATTCATTGTGCTTAAAATAAAAAGACCATCTTTTACAAAGCCTTTTCCTATAAATGAGTCATGCTTAGAAAATACTACTTTATTTGCCTCCATTACAATTTTGTATCCTGAGGCTACAAGTAGGGATCCACTAACTAGGTTTCTCCTGACAGACGGCACATGAAGAGCATCATGAAGAGTTAAGATTTTTCCTGATGTCATCTTCAGGTCAACTTTTTCTCTTCCAATAATTTGTGCCGTTAAGCCATCTCCTAGGGTCACACCTCCTCCACTTGATTCCTGATAGTTTGAAAAACAGGAGCGATCAAACGAAACGTGAACATTAGCTCCAGAATCTAACCACCAATCGTCAGAAAGGTAAGAGAGGTTAATAAGAGGTTGAAAGCTTACAGACCTGAAGGAACTCGAAGAACCTTTGTGAAGCATGTTCGTTTCTGGTCTAACTAAGCCCTTTCCTTTGTAGGAGGTCTGGACAACTTCCTTCTTTCTATTGTAGCAGTTGGTGGCCATATGGTTTATTTTACCACACACAAAATAAAATCTCTTTTGATCCTGAGTCTGACTTAAGTTTCTAGGTTTTTGGTTTTGGTGATGATGGTTTTGGTGGTTAGGCTGAAAGTTTTTCTTCTTCTTGAAGAAATTCTTTTTGGATTTATAAGAAAAATTAGATTTGGGTTTTCCTTGGCCTTCTACAAGGTTTACCTTAGCTTTAGATCCAGTCTTAGGCTTAGACCTCAACCTAATTTGTTCTTCGGTTCTAATTTTCTTTAGGACTTGATTGTAGGTAAGATCTCCTTGTGTATGGATAAGTTCCTTAGAAATATCTAACCAAGAGGGAGGTAGCTTGTCTATTAGGCATGCTATTTTATGCTCATTTGAGAAAGATGTGTCTTTGGCTTGAATATGCCTAAGGTATTCTTGGAATTCATGGAGTTGGTCATTCATTGGCTTGTTATCTACCATGAAATACCTATTAAAGGTTGAAGAATTAAACCTTTCTATTCCGGCATCATCACAACCGTATTCATCTTCCAAGGCTTTCCAGAGTTCTTTAGCGCTCTTGTATTCAAAAAATATATCATACAAGGATTCAGATAATGCGCTTAGAATTCTATGAAAATAGTGGAAGTCTATTTCTTTAGGGGTTTTTGGTTTCGAGGAGGTGGACACTCCTATGTCAGACTCAGTATCATCAGAATCATTTGTGATGGGTGTGGACCCATCAATGGCAGAAATAAGTCCTAAGGTCGTGAGCCAAAATTTTATTTGGCTCTGCCATCTTTTAAAGTATGAGCCATCAAACTTAACAGGTTTTGCAGTAGAGGATTCCTTCTTACCAGTCATGATTGCAGTCTGAAAAATATAAATTTATTTAATAACAATATATAAGATAATAGTTTAGATGGTCTTTGCTAATCAATCTTAAAATCTTTAGTTTTTCAAGTGTTGATCAACTCAGGTTAGCTGTAGGGGCCGGTTCCCAGCTAGCGGCGGTCCGAAGACTCTTAAATACCGTGTCGCTTAGGGCTATTTACACCTGGTTGACAGAAGGACCCTTTCGGCTTGTGCCCGAGTTTGTCTCTACTTTGAAACTTTAGATTTGAAAATTTTATTTGCAATTTTCTTTTTACTAAACTATTTTCTTTTTGGTCCTAGATTGCTTTCAAAAAATAAGTGATTAAAAATGAAGCAAATTTGTAATTTGACAGTATAGTAAGCAACTTGATAAGTAAACAAATAATCAGAAATTTGTTATGGTAAATATCAAGCAAATTGAAATTTATAGAATTTTTCTAGCAATTGTATATTGAAATATTAAGTAATAGTAAACACTTTAATCAGAAATTTTTCTAGCAATAGTAAACACTTTAATCAGAAATTTTTCTAACAATAATAAACACTTTAATCAGAACTTTTTCTAGCAATGTGCTAACAATTTTTCTAGCAATAGTAAACACTTTAATCAGAAATGTTTTTTCCTTCTAGCAATTGAAATATTAAGCAATTGAAATAAATAATCAGAAGTTTTCTAGCAAGATTTAGATGAACAATTCTAACATAAAGAATCAACTCTTAGATTGTTAGAAATATTTGTCGTTTTCTTATTAAAAAATTTGTGAATAAAAATAAAATTAGACTGATGTTACCGGCCTCTAGGGAAGTCGTGCACGAAGCACTGCCCTAAGAGTTGATTCGGGATATGTGTACAGACGTTCCCGAAGCTCCTAGTGGTAAAACCCCCGCACTACCGGTATCTCGTCGCCGCACACAACTTGGAGAGAATGACCAGGACTTAGCTCTGCCCAGAGCTTGGAGATGAGTGAAACGACGACGAAGAATGGAGTGAAAATTCTGTTGGCAGCAATTTTGGAGAGAAAGATTTCTGATGAATTTACAAGGAAAAACCACTCATATATAATACACCATACAATATGTAACGGGCTGAATTAATTTTCATATTAATTCAGCCGTTACACAAGAGAAGGAGAGAATGAACCTGGACACAAAATATATTAACGGTTCAAAAATAATTAGTAACGGACAAAATTAATTTTTCAACGTTCATAAAATTAAATGAAAAATGAAGAGGAGCAAAAAGAATTTTAGGGTCCCAGCCCGAACCCGAAGAGGAAATCGAATCGGCATTCGGCGCCCGCAGATGTGGGCGCGTACCCGCACCCGTTATGCGTCGAACCGAACCGAACCGAGCCGGGCCGGGCGGCGGCGCGCGCGTGTGGCCCAAGGGGTTCCCCACACAACAACTTTAAGAGAGCAAATAAGAGAAACTAATATATGTACACAAGAAAGCTTTGGCCCATCCGATGTGGGACTAAAGAAAGAAAGGAAGGAGCTTGAGCTTTTGCTAAAGCAAAGCCAACAGAATGCCCATGGGGTTTAGCTGGATTTTAGGGGATATGATTCCGGAGAGGGAGGGTATGGCGGAGTTTTGTGTTTTACACGTTTGGATAACCACGTTTTTTATTGGCAAGGTGTTAATGGGTCTGGTCTGGGCTGGTCCGCGGTCCGTCCTGATCGGATTTGACCGGGTTCGGTCCAGGTCGAATCGGACTCGAGAGAAAGAAGGTCCGGGCCGGTCCAGTCTAGTCGAAATTTATTCCGATCCAGTCCGGACCCATGACCTGGTCAGAGGAGGACTGGGTCGAACCAATCTGGATCCGAACCGATCCACAGGCTGGCCAGGCCGGCCCGTCTTTTTTATTTTATTTTATTTTATTTAAATATAGTATATTGTACATTAATACTAATACATATAATACTAACTATTAAGCTATAAAATTTATAAATAGAATTTTATAATTTATCTTTTTATAAAATTATAAGTTATTTGTTAATTATTATATTTTTATATATATATTTTTTTAATTATAAGTTATTTGTTACAATTTTTTTAACATAATTTATATATATTTTCTTATAATTTATGTATACTTTGTAGTTTGTTATAATTAAAATGTTTTATATATTTTTTCTATGAGTTATTAGTTATATAAATTTAAATAGAAAATTATTCTTTCGATAATTAAATTTTTTTAGGTGTAAACAACACTAACTATCAAAAATACTTAACTGAATAAAAAATTATTCAAGATAATTTTTAATATATATTATTTTTGTTACCTAAGTCATGCAACCTATATTTGTGTTTCAGCTTCTCAGTCTCTCTTCAAAATTTATTTGTAATACTGCAAATAAAGTTTGTAAAGAGACTGAAAGATGAAACTCAAACATAAGTTGCAATTAGGTTTAAATATACCTATGACTTATGTAACAAAAATAAAATATATTAAAATCGATACATTTTTTTTTGAAGAAAATACAAGATTACTAGATATCCATACACATTTTCAGATGCATGTGTAGCTTCCTTATACCACAGTTATGGTCCAATTTTGAGTCATTTTCTACAATGTAAACATTCAACAAGAACTCTATTCGAGTATCTTCTTTTTGTACCACACTCATTGTATACTCCGCTAAAATGATGCCAAATTTTCGATTCAAACTCTAGTTGCAGTGCAGTTTGAGGTTGCGGTGCTGTTTGAGGTTGCGGTGCGGGTTGAAGTTGCTGATCTTCTAGTTAATGTGGTGGTTGAACATTTTTTATGATAGTATATAATCTCTTCACACTAGATTGCTTCTAAATTTTATAATAGAGAGGAAAGAAATGTTGGTGTGGTTAATTTTTATTAAATTAGGCCTTTTTATAGAACTTTTTTGAGCCAAAATGACCTCCTATGTCCTCAAAATATAGTTGTTATAAGGGTATTTTGGTCATTTTTAGCAAAATAACCAAAATACCCCTATAATATTAATAAGCTGCCATAAAATTGGGAATCTTTTGGTAAAAATACCCCCAAACGGTCATATATATATATATATAAATTCTCCCGGGTTAGACCAGGCCTGACCAGGTCTGCTATCGGGCTGGTCCGGTCCGGGCCTAGGGGGCCTCAATGGTCGAAACGGCGTCCGAACATTGCTGCAACTGGGCCGGAACGGGCTTGTAATGCCCCGCTTCGCGGGAAGGCATTACGCTGGAATTATAGATGGATCAGACCGATGAAATACAAGTGGTGCAAAAAATCGAGATGCTTAGTGTGATGATGTTGTATTGCTTAACTTGGCCGGATGGGATATCTTATATGACGTGGTTCAAATGTATGATTATGTTAAGTTAGAAGACTGTGCATCGCATCGGATCATTCTTGAGGGATCGTAGGCGAATGTGGGATCGTGACATGGAAATAATATTTATATAAGTGAGTGGATCTATCCTTCTCCTCTACTCTTTCGTGCCATAATAAAATGAATGCTAGTGTTGCTTTGCTGTATGTCATAACTATATGTTGATCTAGTCCACACAATGATAATGGTGCCTTATGTTCAATTCTACTGTAATTAATGAAACACATGAATAATGAACTGCTAGTACTATTGACACAAGAATGCTATAAAGTAAGTCTGCCATGAGAAAGAAGTAATATTATGTAATCTACTTCACATGCTGGTAATACTAAGAATGGAACATTGAACATCTGTACAGGTATAAGTGCATCAGTGCAAAGTAACTATGAAGAAAACACTTTATATGCGAGTATAATTGTGGGTTGGTACCACTGGCTCATGAGAAGGTCTGTAAGTTGGGACCTACGGGTCACCAACCGATATAAGAATGAGCAAAACAAGAAGGATCAATAATGCGAGGCTTTACTTACATTTATTTACCATGCAATTTATGCTTAGTATTTTATTTGCATAGACGTTGCATGGCCATGGACAACTTGTGCACAAGGTTTGGTAAGTTTTCTCGAACGAGATACACCGGGACATCGGGATCGTTCGGCCTAGGAGAAAACATAGTGCTTTGGTAGAATTGGGTATAAATGAGACATTTATTGGGGATCGCAACCTCATGAATGGCGCTTCGTACGTCCTTCGTACGCCCTTCGAAGTCCTATATGACATGTCCCTCGTTATGCGAAAGCATATCACCAATGACCCTTATGTAATTAGGCTGCATACTAACGGGAATATTTATGCAGGCTTAACATTACCTCTATAAGAATGATTCATATTAATTATGATATGGATAATCCTTGTTTTGCAGGAATAAGAATAGCGGGCTGTTGAATTTTATATATATTTAATGTATATTGTTGTTTCCAAAATATGTTTTATTATGCTGCTGAATACTCTGACCATTGAAATGAACCTAGTCTTTAATAGAAAGATCATTAAATTAATGTGCATGCTTCTCACATAATTACTTAGTGTTGGTTTAGGCGAGTGAGCTAGTTTCTGCTCACCAGTACGCGATATGTACTGGCCTACGTTTGTGGGCATCCTCAGGTTCTCGACATTGGGGAGTGGCTGAAACGGTTCCGAGGCATCGAAGCATTGTTGGGGCGCGTAGAATCTCTTCGTCCATTGGAGGTGTCTTCTTCTATAAAGGGCATAATGTATGGAGCATTGTATTTCAGTTGTACCAGTAAGATTGTAAGCCATGACGACAAATATGAATGTAACCCACATGGCCAAGTATCAGTTATAATTGAGAAGTCTTGTAATCTGTTGTAAGCCTTGTACTCAATTATCATTATTAATAAAGAGAAGCTTTTCATTATATTCATCGTGACTTCAATTTGTCTGCTTAATTTTGCTATAATGTCATTATTTCTGAGATATACCATGCCTTGTCTATCTTATTTTCTTGTACAAGTACAATCTAGGCTTGTACGACATCACGTCCGTGTCTACTTTCGGTTCTTCGAAATCGGGTCATGACAAATTGGTATCAGAGCATGGTTTATGCGTCATTGGACTCGGCAAGTTCTAAATCAAAGTTGCTTCCACGATTACTCAAAGATATATATGTGGATACTCAAAGTTGCGTCGGTGACTATTCAAAATCTTTTCCGCAATTAGTTACTGTAAAATTCCTAATTTTAAAACCATATTAATTATTTTAATTAATTATTTAATTTAATTGCATTATTTCGTAGTATATTAGAAAAATATAAATTGATTGAATTTAATTATTAGGTAAAGATGCATTTAGAATTTGTAGAGCAAAACTATTATTTTACCTTATTTTATTTTATGTAGGAAGTCTTATAGAAGAATGAAAGATTATTTTTATATACTAATATAATTTTTTGGAATTTATTTTACCATATATATATATATATATATATATATATATATATATATATATATATAAGTAAAAGAATAAAGAAAAGAAAAATAAATAAAACTAACCTAAACCCTAACTCGCCTAAGCTACCCCGCTGCCAGGAAATCCCCCAGCCCGCTGCTAAACCCCTAGACCCGCGGAAACAACCCCCCGTTCTCTCATCCTCTCCTCTCCTCTACTATATATATATATATATATATATATATATATATATATATATATATATATATATATAGTATCATTGTGAAAACCCTAACCCTAAACCCTTACTCTAACCTAGCTCCGCCGACCTCCACGATACCGCTGCCGCCACCGGAACCAAGCACCGCCGCGACCAGCGTCCGCGACTGCGCGAGAACGCCGCGTAGAAATTGACTGCGACGACCCCGACTTCCCACACTGATTCCCGCTTCATCTCACGACCGAATTCTAATCCGTCTTCACCGGTATGTTCACGACCTATCCCTCTTCCAACTCTGTAACTTAGTTTCCATCGTACAACGTTAAACCCTAGGTAAAAATTGAGGCCAAGTTGAAGAAAAATCACGTCCTTTAACTTCAGAAAACTGATTGCGAGGACCCATGTTTAAGGACCAGTATCTTCCGTCACAGACATCCAAACTTAAAAATTCATTTTGCTATGAGAAGACCATATAACCGAGATTATTTTCTGTCAATTAAATTATTTTATTTGGTGTTATATGCAGAATTAAATTAGGTTAAAAACCCATAAAAACTTATTTTTAAATTGATAAAACTTGTGATACGGAGCACGCTCCACCAAACGGGACCGCCTCGTCGTATACAAATTGCACCAAAAGGCGTGTATGGTATGTCCTGACGTGTGGGCTTTCGCGAAAACTGATTTGGACGTGTGTGCGCGTCAGAATCATCCCATATCCGTAAAAAGGTCCCGTATCGTAAATTTTGTAAAATACCGTACCATTTAGTGTACGCTTGTCAGAATGCGGCAAAACTTACACCATTGGATTCGTGGTATCACGCTGGTCCTGTGACCCAAGTTTGATGCGATTCTGAGATAGTTGACCAAGCCGTCTATTTGCGGGCCCTACGGTTGACTTTTTGGGCGAATTTGTGTTCGGCTCACCGAAATTCAAAATTGGACGTACCGATGAGTCCGTATTGATTTTTAGAATTTGCTTGACCTATAATGTGTCCCATTTAGAGACCTCTACCCCTGGCACACTTTTTGGTGCAAGTGGGCCACATTTGGATCCCGCTTTGACCAAAAATTACCGTTTTGCCCCTGTGTCCAAATTGGACAAAAGGGTAGTATTTTCTAGCTATCTCGCTTATTCTGGGAATGTTGGTGATATTTATTTCAGCATCCGAAGATGTTCATTCTGAGGCCGTAGTTTCTACTCCTGCGTGCTTGACATCTGGACGTTTACACTTTACAGCTTTCTTGCCAGGCAAGTATACCTTGCCAAATTACTTACAGTACCTTGCATACTTATTATATTCTGTATATTCATTGCATGTGTGTTCTCTTTCAGTCATAATAATATACTATATATATGTTGACACACACTTGACACTTAGTATCATGGGAGGGGAGGACAATCAGTAGGCGTATGGGCTATAACTACTCTGGTAAACCGTAGTAACTAGCACGCACTATGGTAGTCATGTCCGATGGTCGCTACCCTCGCGGTATGTCGGCTGATGGAGTCACGATGGTCTCTACCCTCGCGGTATGACGACTGATGATGTCCCTAACGTGTGTGTGAGTTGTGAGATTAGATAGAGTAGCCTACCCATGCCCATACGTTGAAAGTTATCCTCACTATGCATTTCATATAGATTGTCTTATACAATGTACTTATATATTTTCTACCTATTATGCATGTTTACTGTATTCAAATTGGCATGCTTCTATGTATCTTGTTACGTCCCTCTGAGGACCTGATCCCTTTCCAGGTATAGACGATCATGAATATTCGTAGGAGCACGGATCGGGACTTGCTACTTATCTCTTTTAAGGAGGTCTTCTCTTCGAGTCTCATTGTTCATTAGATGTTCTTATGTGGTTTTCCTTATATTCTAGTTTGGCAGTAGATTTGTTTCCACCTGACTATCATTCCTTGATACTTCATATTGAGATTCAGTTATATAGTAGATTGGTTATTTATTTCTATTTGATTCTGTGGATGAGATTTAGTTATGCCCTGTGACTTATGACATAAATCTATATCACATGTGAGTTAATATTCATATTACAGCGTACGTGTGTATTATGGTATCCATATATTGGAGTTGCCATATACATACGGTTGGCATGCTTACGTATTCCTAGTCCTATATATTTTAGGACGGGCGTGACAGTTACAGTCGCCTCAGTGCATTTTCAAAGTTGCCTTCTGCGAGTATTCAAAGTTGCTTCTACGATTATTGAATTTGCATTTGTGATCATTCTGTGTTGCTTTCACTATTGTTCGAATGTGCTTCCACAATTGAAAATATTTGACCGCTTGGCTACACTCATTGAATGTTCCATATAATAAGCCTAAATTTGGTGATTGTCCTAATTTATGATTCTTGATTTGTAAAAGATACTAAGAACCCACAATGATTCAATGCCATAGAAGAATAACTTGGGATTAATACCTTTGCATGTGGGAATAAAGGGAAATCAATATGTGTGCTGTAATCAATGTAAATTATGTATGAGTAATTTTAATAAAGGAAATCAACATGAATGCTAAATCGATTCATGTGTGATGACGAGATCATGTGCTATATCTGAGCATGGGAAACATGTTTGTGACTGACAATGCTACCATATAAAGGCAGTACAGAATGAATGTTGGATCAGTGTAAGGATAATTTGATTGTCAGGAATGGCTTTGTCTTTGAGTGGTATATGTCTCTACCCTCTAAGTGATACTTGTGCAGTGACCCTTCCATAGTGATAGTATTGAGCATATCAGTAGCAAAGGGGTAGTGCCAAAACTTAGTCAGGTACGATGCTGGTGATAATATGATGCGAGTGTCCCTTGGGTATTTCAGGTTGTGTATCAACAACGGACCCTTGATAGTTGAATTTGTGTTGTCAACATTATACCTTCGATAGCTTGATGTTTCATTGGGTATCAAGAAAATAAAATGTATGAGATAGATGCCTTAGCTGAGAACAACGAGTTGGATCATATATTTAGACAGTGACTTGAATCGGCTGGGTGAAAATTTTAAATCTAGTAGCAATAATTGAATATTACTATCGACAAACAAGTTGGATCATATATCGAAGTAGATTAGTTGGAATCGATTGGGAATCATAGGCGAGATATAATCTGCGATTGCCTAAGTTGGAAGTTCTTAAAAATAATTTACAAGTTGGACCGAGTATGTTGGAAATTGCTTCCTTTTTACCTTAGGTGTGTAGCACTTACTACAGGCCTAACTTAAAAGGGGTAGCAGTTGTGAAGTAGGAATACTTGAACTTATCGATTGGTGGGTAATATTTAGTCGGCATACGAACTCGACAGATTGTAAATGAACTAATCGATGACCCTTATTGTATGGAAATAGATGAAAGTTCTTCAAGATACTTCGATGGATGAAATACAAATAAAGCTTGAGGTCTAGCACGTTGGGATAAATACTACCGACGGAAAGTTTTGTCGCATCAATAACAATTGGTTGGCAGAAACATTAGTTGCTTGGGTAACAATTAATTGGCAGATATAATTTATCAAATTATTAACGTTGTATGATTCCTAGATTGGTAGTTTGACCAACATATCGAATACATGAATAATTATCGAATGTGGCTTAGCGAGATAAAAATCTATGAGACATTGAGATGAGGTGATGCAATTAAGTTGATGGTTTATGTGAACAAAAGTTGACCCTATCAGAATAAATTTGGCAAAGGTAAGATCGATGAAACGACTCGGAAGAGCGATATCTTAAACATGTAGATTAGATGACATTGTCGGCTATAAATTATTTGGATGATACTGAACACATGAATACATAATATAAAGGGGAAATAATTGAGAGCAAGGATCATGAACAATGTACTAGTAAAAGTGATCGATCAGAATTTGAACTTTGTGTTAGTTGTCTTGTCCTATAGATAAATCAGACGCATGGGAATAAAGAATAATATGTTGGTACAACTAGAGAATGACTATGAAATCAGAAGTTTGAAACATGTGATAGCAATTCAGAATTTGAATGTTGGTAATTTACTTGATGGATATGGGATTTGAGCGTGTAGTTCTAGATTGACCTTGTCGGTTGGGGTAAGTCTAGAATAAACCTTTAATTGAGGTAGACCCTTAAAAGATTGACCATGGGTAGATAGACCTGACCCAGACTGTTGGATGTCCCTTATTTGTGGATAGGTCAATGGTAGTGCTTTTGTGGTTCGAGTTGGTAATAAGATTGGGTAGAAGTCCCTAAAACTTGTCAGACTTCAATTTGCCCTAAGAAGAGAGATAAGTATAGTCCCTATCAGCTGTCTAGCATAAGATGAGTTGCCTATGAACACTAGGTTTAGCTGTCGGTATAACTTGTAAACACCCTAAATTTTTACATTTAAAAAAAATCAATTTTGGAAATTTTCTGCAATTATTCAGGAATTTACATAGGTCCTGTGCTGATTTTATAATTTTTAATTGCTAATAACTAATAAAATGTAATGAAAATATAATTTTATGGTGTAAAATAGAAAACCTGACTTAGGGTAATTTTTTGGGATTTTATTGGGCCTCAGACCTATTTTTAAAAGCCTAAAAACTATTTTTACTAATTAAAGTAATTAATTATTAGTTATTATTATTATTATTACTATTATTATTATTATTTATTTGTATTAGGGACCCGGCCCGGCCCAGTGGGCCGAGCCCATTAGTGCAACCCAGCCCGCCCAGCTATCCTAGCGGGTCGGGCGGGTCCCCCCAATCGGAACCCGCCGCCCGACCCGACCCGCATAACCCTCCCCTTCCCCCACGATCAGCCGAGGCCGGTTCTCCCGCGCCACGACCGGGCTCTCCGCCGCCTCCGCCGGAGAAGCCTCGCCCCACGTCCTCCTCCTCGGCCAGCGTTCCCCGGACACGTCCCCCGCGCCCAAGCCCTATAAATACCCTACCCCGACCTCCTCCTCCCTCACCTTTCCCTTACCCACTCGCCGAAACCCTAGCTCCCCTCCCCTAGCTTCGTCGTGCCGCCGAGGACCCTCACCGCTGCAGTCGCCCAGCCCCCAGCCCCTCCTTCTTCCTCCCCTCTCCAGAAATCTCCTCCGCCACCGACGCCGGCCATCCCTAGCTCCCCGACCCCCTTGCCAGCTCCGCCCTAGGCCGACGACGCCTCGCCGACCGTCGGCCAAGACCCACAGCCTCTGTCGTGTCCTCCAGCAGCACCCTAGGCCGGACACAGCGTGGACACAGCGTCCAGGACACGAACTCGCGTGTCGGACACCGGAAACCCCATTTCGAAGGGCCTTGTTCAGGTACTCGTATCTTGCACCCTGTATCTCCATTTTTGATTCTGTAAATTGCTACGCGTAGCCTGTATGACCCTCTCGGTGCCCGGATAAACCGCTCGGGGCATCGCGTCCTGTGGTGATCGCACACCGCGATCCAAAAACAGAAAAAACCAGACCCTGTTTCACCCCGGAACTGAGTACGCCCCGCCAAACGGGACGACTTGGTCGCGTGCGGTCTTCACAGATACGTGCGCGTCGTTGATACGGACGTGTGGGATTTCGCGGAAGCTAATTCGGGTGTGCGTGCACACCGAAATCAACGCGTATCCGCGGACATCGCCCCGTATCCGCCTTTTCTGCAATTCACCCTAACTTCGTGCACACACGTCAGATCGAGACAAAACTTACGCCATCGGACTCATAGCGATACGCTGGTTCTGTGGGTCAAGTTTGGTTCAATTCTGAGAACGTTGACGAAATAGCGTGTCGTGGGCCCCACAGGCCCCGCTCGACGGGCGATTTTGTGATCGGCTCATCGGAATTCAAATCTGAAAGTTCCGTTGGGTTCGTATCAGCGTTCCTGACCTGTTGACACTAAGTTTGGTGAATTTGCAGACCGTTGACTCTGACACATTTTTCGGTGCAAAGCGGGCCCACCGGTGGACCCCGTTTTGGCCCGAAATTGCCGTTTTTGCCCTTGTCTCCAAATTAGACTCAAGGACAGGCGTTCCTAGCTATTTGACACATTCTGAGCATGATGGTACTATTTATTTCAGCTTTCGGAGACATCTCTGGAAATTTCCGAGAACAGGACCTAAGTGGAATTCAAACATCAGGCAAGTGCACATTGCCAAACTTACAGTCTTTATCTTCATATTTTCTGTAATAATACTTTGCTGGTTGTCTTGTGTAAATTCATATAAACTTGTTTAAACTGATTAACCTAGGAAACGGATGACGTACCTAGTGTCCGATCATAGTCGGGTGCCAACACCGTATGCGGTGTTGGGTTCGTCATTTAGAGATGGATTTGCGATACCCTTTACTTTTGTACTTGACATATCAAGTACCCTATAACCCAGGACACTTGACACTATACATGGACAGAATCTTTCTGAGACATTCATGGTGATTCTGTATAGGATACATGACTTGACAGAGATACTCTAGTTATAGACAGTTTGACTTGTTGCATTAGTTATAATTCCGCTGACATGGACATGAGACGTTATGGTCATGGTTTGCGTGATTACATTGGGTGGGGAGAGACACACAGGCTACAAGCTGTTCTATCTATATATCTACTATTATTGTGAGGTTGTAGACTCTCCAGCATAGCTAGACCCTTTACGTGTTATTGCTGCTACCCGGCTCCCCGACACAGAGCTTGTAGCAGTCTCAGCCTGAGTACTAGTGTTGCTCTCATTTGCATATCACATAGATGGTTACATAGTTTACCCTGCTATTTTAATTACTTATTTCTGTACTGCTTATTTATTTGGCTTGTATTTTTTGTACCTTGCTATGTCCCCTGAGGACCTGGAATGGATTATATCCCCAGGTTTAGCTGAGGAGCAGTATCCCGAGGTATACGGGACCGGAGCTGAAGCTATTGCTGGAGCAGAACTGAACCCTGAAGACGAGGTGACTGCCGAAGACTTCTCCTGAGTACCTGTTCCCGTACTCAGTAATTACTTATGTTTATCTCTTTGTTCCTGGCCTATTGAGCCAGTGTATTCAGACATAAGTCGGATTGTTTTCCCGACTAACTTGTTGTTGCTACTTATTTCTATTTCATTATGCAGTTTATTTCTTTATCTTTATGGATGAGATTAGTGTGATTCTTTGTAGTAGACCTTCGTTACAGCTTAAGTACGCCCTGATGGCTCCATTAAATTGGGTTATCCATTGGTGCGTGCTGCTGGCCATTGCCACGCATCTCCAGTCCCTCGGCATTTTGGGACTGGGACGTAACATAGTTTTTGTGGTGGCCCATGCAGGTCGTGTCTAAATTATTCGGTTTCAACTTAGGGACCGAACAGGCCTGCAATAAGATAGGATAAGTTATAGGATCTCATCCATTGATTGAATCATTTTTGAACTCTATGTCGAATTCAATTAAATTGCTTGAACTGTATCCTGTTTTGATTCCTCTGTGCGTTCTCATTGTTTCCTTTTGATGCAGAGAAATGGATCCCAGAAGTGGTGACGAGACCCTTGGGTACACCGCCTGAAGCGGGGGTTACCTGCGAAGCTGGAACGACGCCAGATACCAGAGGACAATCCTCTCAGAGCAATCAAACTGACCAGCCAAGTTCCAGGTTCAGGCGTGATGACATCCCGCCTCCTCCCCAGTTCTCTCCTACGATGCATGTCTTTCCCCCAGGACAGGCAATGGACGGCCAGCAAATATTTCAGATGTTCTACGCCATGATGCAGGCACAACAACAGATTCAACAGGAGGCCCAACGTCATGAGGCCGAGAACCTAAGGAACAGCCTAGTCGCAGCATTGGAACATGCAAATCCACCAAATAGGCGGCTAGCGACGGGATCTATCACGGATTTCCGTCAACTCAAACCCCGTACCTTCTCAGGCAAGGAAGGACCAACTGAAGTTCATGAATGGCTTACGAACACGCAGCATCAGTTGGAGGCCGCTGAACTTCCAAGGGACAAGTGGATGACTGCCGTCAGGATGCAACTGACGGACAATGCGCACCATTGGTGGCTGTCCGAAGAAAGAAGGCTCGGACATGATCAGGTCACCTGGGAGGAGTTCTCCAGACTCTTCCAGAAAATGTACATCCCTGCTGTGGCTCGGTCAGAACTCCGAGACAGATTCAACCGCCAGATCCAGGGCAACATGACGGTGGAGGAATATAACACCGAATTCATTCGCCTGAGCCGCTTCGCCCCTTCGCTAATTCCTATCGAAGAGGAGAAGGCGGAGAAGTTCTTTGATGGGCTCAGGTTCGAGCTTCAGAAGTTAATCGGATCGGTCGCGCCCACATCTTACTCCGACGTCCTAGCTGCAGCACGTCGGCTGGAGCGCGTTACTCGAAGGGAATCAAGCCTGAAACGTCCCTTCTCCTCCGCACCGTTCAAGTCATCACCAGGGAAATCTGCTAAACGGCCCCAGAAGAGCCCGCCTCCAAGAGCAGCAACTAAGAACCTGCCTACTTGCCATTATTGCGGCAAGGTAGGACATATTAAAAAAGAATGTAGACGCAAGCTGGGACTCTGCCTGGTTTGCGGATCTGGACAACACTTCTCAAAGGACTGCTCGGAACGTCGAGAGGGAGTTCCAAATCGACCAGCTCCACCTGCAGCTCTTCCAGCTGGGGGAGCAACACAGACAGGGCCTGGAGGAGCCAGGCCACCTCTACCACCTCAGGCAGCAATGTTCCAGCAAGCTCGTCAGCAAAGGGGTCCCGCTCAGGGACGAGGTCAGGCTTATGCACTAGCAGTCCCTGAAGAAGCTACTGCAGGCGAAGTGATAGCAGGTACCATATTAGTAGCTTCAATTCCTGTTGTAGCATTATTTGATTCTGGAGCCTCGCATTCATTTATTGCTGCTAGCATCGTAGCCACACATAGAATAGCTACCGTACCTCTCTCGAAGATGAAGAGAATTCTAACGGGAGGTGGAATTATCCCGGTTAGTGATACCTGTAGATCATGTTCGGTAGTAGTTTGTGGCCGAGAGATGCGAGCCCAATTCCTGATCTTTTCTATGCCTGATTATGATGTTGTACTTGGTATGGACTGGTTAAGTCAGTACCATGCGACACTGGATTGTCGGCTTGGAAAAGTGATATTTAGACCCCCTAGCCTTCCTGAGTTTGAATTTCTTCGAGGAGCTGTAGAACAAGGGGTCCAGCCAACTCTTAGGGTATTGACTGTAGAAGAATATTCAAGTTACCCAAGAGTCATAACGGAATTTATGGATGTATTTCCCGACGATCTTCCAGGTTTACCACCTGATCGGGAGATAGAATTCACAATAGACCTAACTCCAGGAGCCGAACCTATCACTTCATCGGTATATCGGCTAGCACCTAAGGAGTTAGTGGAGTTGAAGGCACAAGTTGACGACCTTCTGGAAAAATGATTTATCCGGCCCAGTGTTTCACCTTGGGGAGCACCTATACTTTTTGTACCCAAGAAGGACGGAACTGTACGGTTGTGCATTGATTACAGAGCCCTTAATGCTGTAACTTTTAAGAACCGGTACCCATTACCACGCATTGATGACTTGTTTGACCAATTGAGTGGTGCTAGGGTATTCTCAAAGATTGACCTTAGATCCGGTTATCACCAGATTAGGGTGAAGAAGGAAGATATCCCAAAGACGGCCTTCAGAACTAAGTATGGACATTATGAGTTCCTAGTAATGTCGTTTGGTTTAACCAACGCACCCGCCGTATTTATGAGTTTGATGAACGGAGTCTTCCATCAGTACTTGGATAAGTTTGTGGTGGTATTCATTGATGATATCCTAGCCTACTCCAAGAACCACGAAGAGCACGAGGAACACCTCAGAATTGTGCTGGAAACTTTGAGAAGGGAGAAGCTGTATGCCAAACTCAGCAAATGTAAGTTCTGTATGGACAAGGTGCCATTCTTAGGGCATATTATCTCGGGTGAAGGACTGTCTGTGGACCCAGAGAAGGTCACTGCTATAGAAACCTGGCCTACCCCTACCTCTGTTGCAGAAGTGAGAAGTTTTCTTGGACTTGCTGGGTATTACCGGCGGTTCGCAGAAAATTTTTCAAGGATCGCAGAACCTATGACTAAGCTGACACAGAAGGATCAGGAGTTCATATGGATGGAAGAATGCCAGAATGCCTTTGAAGAATTGAAGAGGCGTCTAACAACAGCACCAGTCTTGACTCTTCCCTCAGGGTCAGGAGGTTTTGTTGTTTATAGTGATGCGTCTGGTAGTGGACTAGGTTGTGTCTTAATGCAACATGGCAAGGTTATCGCTTATGCATCGAGGCAGCTGAAGGTCCACGAGAAGAACTACCCAACGCACGACCTGGAGCTAGCTGCAGTAATTTTTGCATTAAAGATCTGGAGACATTATCTGTATGGAGAGAAGGTCAAAATATTCACTGATCATAAGAGCTTAAAGTATGTTTATACACAGAAGGAGCTCAACATGAGGCAAAGGCGTTGGCTTGAGTTGATGGTGGACTTTGACATCGATCTGCAGTACCACCCGGGGAAAGCAAATGTTGTAGCCGACGCCCTCAACAGAAAGCCCTCGGCTTATTTCTTAACGGAGCAGCCTCAGCTATTACAAGACTTGCAAGATCTTCAGATAGAGGTTGTTCTACCTGGACAAAATGGTTTGCTGGCTAACCTCGAAGTGAAGTCATCGCTGGTGGAGAGAATCAAAGAAGCTTTGCCTAATGATGCCAGATTCCGAAGGCTGAAAGAGAGAACCGAAGCAGGCATGCAAACGGGACTTCGCATCCACGAGGACGGAACATTACGGTGCGAAAATCGCCTATATGTTCCAAATGTAGAATTAAGGCAGGAGTTGATGACAGAAGCACATAGCTCCATATACTTGGTTCATCCAGAAGGGACCAAGATGTACCGGGACTTAAGACAATATTACTGGTGGCATGGAATAAAAAGGGAGATTGCCCGATTTGTGGCAAAATGCTTAGTCTGCCAGCAGGTGAAGGCCGAGCACCAAAGGACTGCAGGTATGTTGCAGCCACTTCCCATCCCTGAATGGAAGTGGGAGCATATTACCATGGACTTCGTCACTGGATTTCCAAGAAGCCCTAGTAGAAAGGATGCAGTATGGGTCATCGTGGATCGGCTCGCTAAGTCGGCTCACTTCTTGCCATTCAGAGTCGGACAATCCACGGAAGTACTAGCCGACATGTATATGCGACAGATCGTAAAATTACATGGAGTGCCGGTTAGTATTGTATCAGATCGAGACTCGAGATTTATATCTCACTTCTGGCGAAGCATGCAAGAGAGTCTCGGCACCAGGCTCAAGTTCAGTACTGCCTATCATCCCCAGACAGATGGCCAATCAGAGCGCACAATTCAGATCCTAGAAGATATGCTGCGATCATGTATACTGGACTTTGAAGGATCTTGGGAAGATCATCTGCACTTAGTGGAGTTCTCCTACAATAACAGCTATCAGGCAAGCATTCAGATGGCACCTTTCGAGGCGTTGTACGGAAGGAAGTGCAGATCGCCAATATGCTGGAGCGACGTTGGCGAACGTCAAATACTGGGTCCAGAGTTGGTAACGGAGACAGTGGAGAAAGTAAAACAGATTCAGAACCATCTCCGTGCAGCCCAGGATAGACAGAAGCATTGGGCAGATGCACACAGACGACCCCTGGAGTTCAAGGAAGGAGAGCATGTATTTTTGAGGATCTCGCCCACTAGAGGTACTATCAGATTCGGCAGCAAAGGCAAGTTAAGCCCAAGGTACATTGGGCCATTTGATATCTTGGAGCGCATTGGTGAGGTGGCTTACCGTCTTGCATTACCTCCATCCTTAGAGGGAGTGCATGATGTATTCCACGTCTCACAACTGAGGAGATACGTGACGGACCCAAGTCATATAGTTGATCATTCTGAGATTTCGGTGGGACCTAGCCTGAGATACGAAGAGCAGCCAGTGGGTATACTCGACACCAGTGAGAAGACACTGCGAGGGCAGACAATCAGGCTGGTTCGAGTAGCTTGGAAACAGCACTCTCCTGGCGAAACGACCTGGGAGCGAGAAGATGTTATGCGCCAGCGTTATCCACACTTATTTGCTGATGCAGGTAAAACCTGAGCAATCTTTAAATTCTGTAAATCTTGCCTTTATAGTTTACCCTTCGATTGCGAGGACGCAATCCTCTTAAGGGGGGTAGATTGTAAACACCCTAAATTTTTATATTTTTTAAAAATCAATTTTGGGAATTTTCTGCAATTATTCAGGAATTTACATAGGTCCTGTGCTGATTTTATAATTTTTAATTGCTAATAACTAATAAAATGTAATAAAAATATGATTTTATGGTGTAAAATAGAAAACCTGACTTAGGGTAATTTTTTGGGATTTTATTGGGCCTCAGACCTATTTTTAAAAGCCTAAAAACTATTTTTACTAATTAAAGTAATTAATTATTAGTTATTATTATTATTATTACTATTATTATTATTTATTTGTATTAGGGACCCGGCCCGGCCCAGTGGGCCGAGCCCATTAGTGCAACCCAGCCCGCCCAGCTATCCTAGCGGGTCGGGCGGGTCCGCCCAATCGGAACCCGTCGCCCGACCCGACCCGCATAACCCTCCCCTTCCCCCACGATCAGCCGAGGCTGGGCTCTCCGCCACCTCCGCCGGAGAAGCCTCGCCCCACGTCCTCCTCCTCGGCCCGCGTTCCCCGGACACGTCCCCCGTGCCCAAGCCCTATAAATACCCTACCCCGACCTCCTCCTCCCTCACCTTTCCCTTACCCACTCGCCGAAACCCTAGCTCCCCTCCCCTAGCTTCGTCGTGCCGCCGAGGACCCTCACCGCTGCAGTCGCCCAGCCCCCAGCCCCTCCTTCTTCCTCCCCTCTCCAGAAATCTCCTCCGCCACCGACGCCGGCCATCCCTAGCTCCCCGACCCCCTTGCCAGCTCCGCCCTAGGCCGGCGACGCCTCGCCGACCGTCGGCCAAGACCCACAGCCTCCGTCGTGTCCTCCAGCAGCACCCTAGGCCGGACACCGCATGGACACAGCATCCAGGACACGAACTCGCGTGTCGGACACCGAAAATCCTATTTCGAAGGGCCTTGTTCAGGTACTCGTATCTTGCACCCTGTATCTCCGTTTTCGATTCTGTAAATTGCTACGCGTAGCCTGTATGACCCTCTCGGTGCCCGGATAAACCGCTCGGGGCATCGCGTCCTGTGGTGATCGCACACCGCGATCCAAAAAAGGAAAAACCAGACCCTGTTTCACCCCGAAACTGAGTACGCCCCGCCAAACGGGACGACTTGGTCGCGTGCGGTCTTCACAGATACGTGCGCGTCGTTGATACGGACGTGTGGGATTTTGTGGAAGCTGATTCGGGTGTGCGTGCACACCGAAATCAACGCGTATCCGCGGACATCGCCCCGGATCCATCTTTTCTGTAATTCACCCTAACTTCGTGCACACACGTCAGATCGAGACGAAACTTGCGCCATCGGACTCATAGCGATACGCTGGTTCTGTGGGTCAAGTTTGGTTCGATTCTGAGAACGTTGACGAAATCGCGTGTCGTGGGCCCCATAGGCCCCGCTCGACGGGCAATTTTGTGATCGGCTCATCAAAATTCAAATTTGAAAGTTCCGTTGGGTTCGTATCAGCGTTCCTGACCTGTTGACACTAAGTTTGATGAATTTGGAGACCGTTGACCCTGACACATTTTTCGGTGCAAAGCGGGCCCACCGGTGGACCCCGTTTTGGCCCAAAATTGTCGTTTTTGCCCTTGTCTCCAAATTGGACTCAAGGACAGGCGTTCCTAGCTATTTGACACCTTCTGAGCGTGATGGTACTGTTTATTTCAGCTTTCGGAGACATCTCTAGAAATTTCCGAGAACAGGACCTTAGTGGAATTCAAACATCAGGCAAGTGCACCTTGCCAAACTTGCAGTCTTTATCTTCATATTTCCTGTAATAATACTTTGCTGGTTGTCTTGTATAAATTCATATAAACTTGTTTAAACTGATTAACCTAGGAAACGGATGACGTACCTAGTGTCCGATCATAGTCGGGTTCCAACACCGTACGCGGTGTTGGGTTCGTCATTTAGAGATGGATTTGCGATACCCTTTACTTTTGTACTTGACATATCAAGTACCCTACAACCCACGACACTTGACACTATACATGGACATAATCTTCCTGAGACATTCATGGTGATTCTGTATAGGATACAGGACTTAACAGAGAAACTCTAGTTATAGACAGTTTGACTTGTTGCATTAGTTATAATCCCGCTGACATGGACATGAGACGTTATGGTCATGGTTTGCGTGATTATATTGGGTGGGAAGAGACACATAGGCTACAGGCTGTTCTATCTATATATCTACTATTATTGTGAGGTTGTAGACTCTCCAGCAGAGCTAAACCCTTTACGTGTTATTGCTGCTACCGGCTCCCCGACACAGAGCTTGTAGCAGTCTCAGCCTGAGTACTAGTGTTGCTCTCATTTGCATATCACATAGATGGTTACATAGTTTACCCTGCTGTTTTAATTACTTATTTCTGTACTGCTTATTTATTTGGCTTGTATTTTTTGTACCTTGCTATATCCCCTGAGGACCTGGAATGGATTATATCCCCAGGTTTAGCTGAGAAGCAGTATCCCGAGGTATACGGGACCGGAGCTGAAGCTATTGCTGGAGCAGAACTGAACCTTGAAGACGAGGTGACTGCCGAAGACTTCTCCTGAGTACCTGTTCCCGTACTCAGTAATTACTTATGTTTATCTCTTTGTTCCTGGCCTATTGAGCCAGTATATTCAGACATAAGTCGGATTATTTTTCCGACTAACTTGTTGTTGCTACTTATTTCCATTTCATTATACAGTTTATTTTTTTATCTTTATGGATGAGATTAGTGTGATTCTTTGTAGTAGACCTTCGTTACAGCTTAAGTACGCCCTGATGGCTCCATTAAATTGGGTTATCCATTGGTGCGTGCTGCTGGCCATTGCCACGCATCTCCAGTCCCTCGGCATTTTGGGACTGGGGTGTGACATAACTAGCCTTAGAGACTTGATCGAAGAGTTATGTTGGTTGTCGGAGACCCATAGGATGACCCTATTGATGTTGCATGGGTAATGTAACATCATGTGAGACTCGAATAGTGTATATTGTGAGGCAGCCTATGTATAGTCGAATTTTGAATAGTTGGTTGCAGGATTGAGTATCAGTGTTTCGGAATAACAAGTCAAGTTGGAATGGTTAAACTGTTGAATGAGCAAATTTGGGAATTGACGGTTATAAAAGATGGATTTGATTGCCTCGACTGGAATAAAAAAATCAATAGTGGATTCGGTTGGTTGGATTCCTTGAAATAACTTCTTTTGGAACCAAGTTGGGATGAGGAATAAATTGAGATAAAAAAGAGGAAATCGTCACTTGAAGAATTTGGATGGAAATTTTATACGTTCGGAAGAGAAACTTGATATACGATATGACTAATGTGACAATTGTGAGAGACAGATTATGATCATTAAACTATAATAAAGCTTGTGGCATGGACCGTGATACGATCAAAGGAAACTCTGGATTCATTAAAATTTTGATGCTACTAATGTTGAAAAAAGATTGCTAGAAGTTTGAATGAATGAAATTAGAATATTGAGGAAATGGTTAGAACGACTATAAATACACTTGGGCCACAATAAAGAGACGACGGGTGATATTCTTAATGTAATCAATCAAAGTTGGATGGATCAAAACAATGTGACGACAGATAAAATTATTCATAAGAGGTAGAAATAACGGAATTGATATTGAAAGAAGGAATATTGTAATTCAGAATTAATAAAAAATTCGTTATGGTCGGTTTGTTCAAAATGATTAAAGTATCATGCTTGGGTAATGGCCTAACCTGGGAAGTCCCTAAGGATTTTTATATTTCAACAGAATTCGAAGATAGCGATTGTGGCAAATGGTTATACGAATGAACACTGTGATCGAGATAAAAAAATTGTACATATGTCAGACCGAGAGGATGACGGTCAATATTGAGAAGTACTTAGACTGGAATTTGATTGCAATATATTGGAAATATATTGACAAGATTGACCAAATGAGTGTCACAAGAAATTAGTGTTATGAAAAATCGATGTTAAAGAACATCTTGGCCGAAAGTATTAAATGATCAGTAATGAGGAATGGAATTACCTCTGCAACCGTTTGGTTTCTCTAACAATTAGCATTGGTTGAGTGCATTATATTTCGGGGACGCCTGAAATGTATGTACGATCCAGGCGAAGTGGTGAACAAAATTTAAATGGAGCTGCAGAAGGGTATTGATGAATGGAAGAACATGAACAAATCATTTGGGATGCATAAGTATATGAGATTCATGAATGAGCAATATTGACAAGAGATGGAAATGGGGTATTGAGCTATAGCTGGTGTAGAACATTTTCGTGGTATGACTTAAGTGATATGGTGAATTAAGTTATTTCTGTAAGTTTTGAGGACGATTTTTTTTTGAGTGGTATACTATGCAATGTCCCGCTCGCGGAAAGGCATTACACTGGAATTATAAATGGATCAGATCGATGGAATACAAGTGGTACAAAAAATCGAGATGCTTGGTGTGATGATGTTGTATTGCTTAACTTAGCCGGATGAGATATATTATGCGACGTGGTTCGAATGTATGATTAGGCCAAGTTAGAAGACTATGCATCACGTCGGATCATTCTTGAGGGATCGTAGGCGAATGTAGGATCGTGGCATGTAAACAATATTTATATAAGTGAGTGGATCTGTCCCTTCTCCTCTACTATTTCATTCTCTAATAAAATGAATGCTAGTGTAGCTTTGTTTTATGTCATAACTATATGCTGATCTAGTCCACACAATGATAATGATGCCTTATGTTTAATGTTGTTGTAATCAATGAAACACACGAATAATGAACTACTAGTACTATTGACACAAGAATGCTATAAAGTAAGTCTGCCACGAGAAAGAAGTAATATTATGCAATCTACTTCACATGATGGTAACACTGAGAATGAAACATTGAACATCTGTACAGATATAAGTGCATAGTAACTATGAAGGAAACACTTCATATGCGAGTATAATTATGGGTTGGTACCACTGAGCCACAAGAATGTCTGTAAGTTGGGACCTACGGGTCACCAACCGATTTGAGAATAAGCAAAACAAGAAGGATCAATAATGCGAGGCTTTACTTACATTTATTTACCATATAATTTATGCTTAGTATTTTATTTGCATAGACGTTGCATGGTCATGGACAACTTGTGCACAAGGTTTGGTAAGTTTTTTTGAACTAGATGCACCGAGGCATCGGGATCATTCGGCCTAGGAGAAAACATAGTGCTTTGGTAGCACCAGGTATAAACGAGACATTCATTGGGGATCACAACCTCATGTGTAATGACCCATTCCGTTCAAGCGGATAGCCGATTTAAACGGCGCAAGTGCGATGACCCGACCCATTTTGCTCAACGAGAAGACTCGCTTGAGGCAAATGATTTCAGACTTGGCCCTTCAGGAGTTCAGACTTAGACTTTCAAAGGTGCGCTCGGAGTATCGCTCAACCGACGTGAATCACCGCTAAGGTGGGTGTCTACGATAAACTTGTCTTTGCTTAGCATGCACACTTAAAATATGAACGATATATGCTAGTCGCTAGGTGAATCATCCATGCATGCTAATAAAGAATACAACGCACCTAGCTAAGAGAATAATCCCATCTTGTATTGCTTATGTTAGAACATGGAAATGAAATTTGACTTATAATTAGACCCTCGTATGCTGCCTTAGCTTTGTGCAAGTAGACTCAGCTAATGCTTCGAGTAGATCATTATATACTCTTCGTAGTGCACTGCTTCACTTGTTTATACTGCTCGCCTTATGGATTATTTCGTCTGATATGTCCCTGTACGATTTTACTCCTCGCACTATCCCTTAGACCCGTGCAAATGTAAATGCCAGGCTTATGTTCTAAAGTAGACTATGTCGCAAGTTTCCTTCTGCTTATGTTTCAACACAATTTTAATGCTTGGCTGCTTTACATATTCGCTATGTGGCGTGCTGTCGTAGGCACCAAAAAATAAAACCTTTACTCTTGAAATAATATGTAGTAGTTAGAGTAAGGATCGTTCCCACGAAGAGTAATTAGTTGATCTTTATACTATGTGAAATAGGATGGGGGGAGAGTTTTGGATCAAAGCAAATTAAAAAGAGCTAAAAACAATTAAAGTATTAAAATAATTAAAAGAAAAAAATGTTGGTCTCAGTCAACATCCACCATTAGAATCTTAAAATTGATCATTGATGCAAACATAAATTATCATACTTTGAATATTCACTGTTGGAAGTATTTCCTATCTCTCTTAGGCTTAGATAATTAGAAACAAGCGATCTAATTAGCTTTAATTACTAAATAATCCAAGACAAGCTCTGAAAATTTAATCTAGTAATTTCTTAAAGAACAAAGAGATCGATGAAGCAAAATAATACAAGCACAAGCGGTTGCATTTAATTTTGTCAAAAGTTTTTCTCCTAAGATCTAATAAAACAAAAAAGTTTATTAAATCTTGGTTGCTTCATAAATTAGAAAAATCAAACAATTATGGATTTGATGTCTAATTTAGCAGTAGATCGAAATGGATAATAGACTAGTAGGCCTCCTAGTAACTAAACAAAACAATCATGAAAGTAGGCATAGAAAAACATTCAATACTCAAAGCATAAATAAAACATATGAAAATAATTTAGATCTCACAAGTTTATTGATTCCAAGGCTTCTATTTCCTTCGACCAACAAGACTTTTAGCTCCACACGTTCATGAAAACTTCAAATGAATATTGGAGAAGAAGAAGAGGAGTTGTGTGTTATTTTTCATTTCCTCCTGATCTCTACCCCTTTTATAGACTCTAAATTAGTTGTTTGAAGATCACAATATCTTTCCACAAATCCTCTAAGAGTTACAACAACCCAAATAATAAAATAAAATCTTTGAACAAGTTGAGAAATGGTTAATTCAGCTCCACTTTTCGTGCACAACATAGTTGACTCAACTTCAAGCCTGATTTGTTCTATGATGCAGCCAGAATCTCGAAAAACTCAAAACAGAAAAATTGTATCTCTATCACTTAGATTTCTGAATCAATTTGGATTAGCTCAATTGGACTTCGGATGAGCAAGTTATGACCATTTTGCTAAAAGGTGTCAGAACTGTCCAGAATTGATAATTAGCTCCATTTTGCATTTAGTGACTCCAATTGCATCCTAGATCAAAATATAAAAATAATAACTATCTTTAGACATCAAATGAGCATAAAGGAGTATAAATTAAAATATGATATTTTATGTTCTCATCAAATACCCCCACACTTAACCTTTGCTCGTCCTCGGGCGAAACTCTAATTTATTTTTCCAAAAAGAAATCAAGGTCGCAATCTCATAAATAAAAAAATAACCAAGCTCTTCAAAACTCATAACATATCATGAACATATATTTTTAAACAACTTCTAATTACTTAGTAGGTATTTTATTTGAAAATGGAGTAAACTAAATAGGTAGACCCTCACGGGAATAAACACTCAACTCTCATGTGTTTGAAGGTATATATTTCACTTAAATTCATCCAGAAGAAATGATCTACCATAAGCTTGCATATCTTCTCATTCTCCACCACTGGGATCACATGCATAACATAAATCATAAGGACTTTTTATGGGTTGTAACGTGGCTTAGGATTAAGGTGGATATATTTGGGAGTGTAGCTCAAAAGCCATCAAAACTAGTGGAACAAAAATGAATCAACTCAAGCTCAATATAAAATATGTAAAATCAATCACTCCATTTAACTTCTTCTTTAATTTGGCTTTTAAAGCATTTAAACAATGTAAAACAACTTCCACCATTTTTTTTCTCTTCTTTTCTCTCACTCATTTTTTTTTACAAAAATGGAACTTAAAAAATTTGAGGATGAAAATATGTTCCAATTTGTTGGTTGTAACCAAACCACAAATTTAGACACCCCCACACTTATTTTTTTTCGTACACCCATACATATCATAATGATCAACAATGCTCCACTAGCATTGTGACTTGGGTAAAGGTATAAATATTATAGATTGAAAGCTTGTAATGTGGGTATACCAAGAAAAAGACAATAAAGCTCAAAGGGGTTCAACAAAAAGAAAATTAATTATAAGGTGGGCTATTTGTCTTATGTAACACATAACAAAGATGGCCTTAATCATGTTCATGCATGAATGTGTCAATGTGACCTCGAAAAGAATCAAAGCAAGTTCTAGAGAAATCAATCAGTGGAAGAATATCTCTCATGAAAGAATAATGAGACTGATGTGTCAGTCTAAAGGCTCAAATTCTCACTGGCTTTTGTCTACTAATTTAGATACTACCATTTTCAATAAAAAATAACTAAACTAATTAATTCTAAGTTGAAAAAAAATTACTTATTTAATCATGTTATGAATTTTTTAAATTTAGTTGAATCTTACTCATGACATACACAACCAAAAATCATTAAAAATCAAAAAGCAAAATTCTTTTATAATTTATTATTATTATTATTATTATTTTTTTTTAGAAAAATAGCAAACTAAAAATGCTTAAAACAAAGTAAATCCCCTCCCCCACACTTAAAACTGATATTGTTCCCAATGTAAGGTGAAATACAAGGAAAAGACAAAATAAAATAAATAAATAAATAAAAGAATAAGAATAAGAACAAACTCCCCTTGGGTTGCCTCTGTTTATTGTCGTGGATGTTTTCTCCTTCAATTGGTACAAATTGGATCCTCAAGGTCCAATTCATCCACATTCTCTACTTTGAAACCTTCATAGAAAAGCTTGAGCCTTTGGCCATTTACCTTGAACACTTTGGAAGTTGCTAAACTTTGAATTTCAACTGCACCATGATAAAAAACATTAGTAACAATAAAAGGTCCAATCCAACGAGAACGCAATTTACCCGGAAACAGACGAAGTCGTGACTGGTATAGAAGGACTTTTTGACCAACTTGAAACACCTTCCTAGAGATCATCTTGTCATGAAAATCCTTCTTCTCTTTATAAATTCTAGCATTCTCATAGGTATCATTGTGAATTTTGTCCAATTCTTGTAGTTATAACTTCCTATGTTCTCCATTTTCATATGCCTTTATATTGAAACTTTTGATAGCCCAATAAGCCTTGTGTTCTAACTCAACAGAAAGATGGCATGGTTTCCCAAACACCAAACGGTAAGGTGACATACCGATAGACGTCTTGTATGCAGTTCTATACGCCCACAAAGCATCATCCAAGCGCAAACTCCAATCTTTTCTACTTGGATTGACCGTCTTTTCAATGATGGACTTGATCTCTCTATTTGACACTTTTGCTTGTCCACTTGTTTGTGGATGATAGGCAGTTGACACCTTGTGGGTCACATTGTACTTTCTCAGCAACGTCTCCACGGTTCGATTGCAAAAGTGAGTTCCTCGATCACTTATTAAGGCTCTTGGAATCCCAAACCTGGAGAATATGTTGGATTTGATAAAATCTGAAACAACTTTAGAATCATCAGTGCTAGTAGCTTTAGCTTCTACCCATTTTGATACATAATCAACAGCAAGCAAAATATAAACATAACCAAAAGATACAGGAAACGGTCCCATAAAATCGATGCCCCAAACATCAAAAATTTCACAAAATAGTATAGGATTTTGTGGTATTTCATTCCTTTGAGATATATTACCTGTCTTTTGGCAATTGTTGCATGTTTTACAAAAAGAATATGAATCACGAAATAAAGACGGCCAATAGAAACCACATTCTAATACTTTTTTTGCCGTCCTCTTAGCTCCAAAATGTCCTCCACATGCATAAGAATGACAAAAGATGAGAATTAAAATAATTTCATTTTCATGAACGCACCTTCTTATCACTTGATCTGCACAGTGCTTCCACAAGTATGGGTCATCCCATACATAGTATTTAGCATCACTTTTGATCCTATCTCTTTGAGCCTTTGACAAGCCAGAAGGAAACATATTAGTAACCAAATAATTTACAATATTTGCATACCAAGGCAATGTCACACTTGAAGCAAACAATTGCTTATCAGAGAAAGTTTCTTGCAGACAAAGTTCATCATCCATATGAACTAAACGACTTAAATGATCTGCAACACGATTTTTTGTCCCTCTTTTGTCTTTGATCTCCAAATCAAATTCAATTAAGAGAAGTATCCATCGAATTAACTTTAATTTTGCCTCTTTCTTCGTTATCAAATAGCGAAGAGCTACATGATCAGAATAAACAATGACTTTAGTACCAAGAAAATAAGATCAAAATTTTTTTAAAGCAAAAATAACAGCTAAAAGTTCTTTTTCAGTAGAAGAATAATTTTTCTGCGCATTATTCAAAGTTCTTGAAGCATAATAAATGGCGTGAGATGCTCTTCCAATCCTTTGACCCAAAACAACACCTACTGCATAATCACTTGCATTACACATTATCTCGAAAGGTACTTTCCAGTCATGGGACTGGATAACTGGGGTAGAAGTTAATAGTTTCTTTAGTGTATCAAATGCCTTTTTACATGCTTCATCAAATTTAAAAGCTACATCCTTTTGTAGCAACTTGCAAAGGGGTAACGCTATTTTGGAGAAGTCTTTGATAAATCTTCGGTAAAAACCTGCATGTCCAAGAAAAGAACGAACTTCCCGCACACTGGTGGGATAAGGTAAAGATTGAATAATATCAATTTTGACTTTATCTACCTCAATTCCCTTAGATAAAACAATATGACCCAAAACTATACCTTGGTCAACCATAAAATGGCATTTTTCAGAGTTTAACACAAGATTAGTTTTTATGCATCTTTGAAGAACAAGTGTAAGGTTATGCAAGCATTTATCAAAAGAGTCTCCATAAACTATAAAATCATCCATAAATACTTTTATAATATGCTCAACATAGTCTGAAAATATGCTAACCATACACCTTTGGAAAGTAGCTGGGGCATTGCAAAGACCAAATGGCATACGACGATATGCAAAAGTTTCAAATGGGCATGTAAAAGTTATCTTTTCTTGATCCTCCGGAGCAATTGCAATTTGAAAATAACCTGAATAACCATCAAGAAAATAATAGTAAGAATAACCAGCTAATCTTTCAAGTATTTGATCAATAAAAGGTAAAGGAAAGTGGTTCTTTCGGGTTTCAGCATTTAATTTTCTATAATCTATACAAACCCTCCACCCATTCTAAACACGAGTGGGAACTAACTCATCATTTTGATTCTTCATGACAGTTATCCCGGTCTTTTTAGGAACCACTTGCACCGGGCTAACCCACTGGCTATCCGAAATAGGATAGATCACTCCAACTTCAAAAAGTTTTAGGATCTCCTTTTTTACTACCTCCATCATGGGTGGGTTCAATCTTATTTGCGGTTGACGGGAAGGTTTTGCTCCTTCCTCAAGTAAGATGTGATGCATGCATGTAGACGGGATAATTCTTTTTATATCCGCAATTGTCCAACCAATAGCCGTCTTATGCTCCTTAAGGATCTGAACAAGCTTTTCTTCTTATGGTGTACGAAGTTTATTGGAGATGATCACTGGTAATGTTCCTCCATCTTCAAGGAATACATACTTGAGGTGTCTAGGGAGAGGCTTCAATTCTGGAATAGGGGCCTGCAAAACAGAGGGTAAAGGCCTCTTGTTAGAAATTGGTAATAAAATATAAGAAACGTTACCTGATTGTTGTATTTTTGAAAAATTATTCAATGCTGCAACAGTTTCCTGCAAATCAGAACTCAAAGCTAACTCCTTATGCTCTTTTTCAAGATGCTCACTAATGGCAACTTTTAATACATCTTTGCCATCAAGTTCAAAAATATCCTGTGCTAAAGAATCAACCACATCAATAGAATAAGCAGTATTATTATCATCAGGATATTTCATGGCATCATAAATATTAAATTTAACAATTTTACCATCAAATTCTAAAGTAAGTGTGCCACTATGAACATCTATCTTAGTCTTGGATGTCTTTAAAAATGGTCTTCCTAATAAAATTGGAGCAGTTTGATCGTCATTTTCCATATCAAGCACATAAAAATCAGCAGAAAAAAACTAAATTATCAATTTGTACAAGAACATCCTCGACTACTACCTTAGGATAGGCATTAGATCTATCAGCCAATTGAATTACAACACCAGTTTTATTCAGAGGTCCAAGATTTAAAGATTCATATATAGAATATGACATGACATTGATAGAAGCTCCTAAATCTAATATGGCTTTCTCATATTTATTGTTACCTATCTTACAAGGGATAGTAAACATTCCAGGATCTTTGCATTTTATAGGAAGTTTTCTTTGAATTACTGCAGAAACACTCTCCCCAACTTTTACCTTTTCATATCCTTTAAGCTTTTGTTTCCTCTTTATTGTACACAATTCTTTTAAAAATTTAGCATAGCGAGGTACTTGTTTGATAGCATCTAAAAGTGGAATATTTTCCTCACATTTACGAAAAGTCTCATATAACTCATTATTTTGTTCAATTTTTCTAGATTCTGTTAAAGCTTGAGGAAAAGGAGGTACTGGATTATAATCACAAAGGGGTGGAAACTTACAATTGGGTACCTCATCATCATTGGGGACGTTCGTGTCTGCCACGGTGCTTTTCTCTTCTTCTTGTTTTGATGTTGCAGGTGCTTCTTTTATTGGAATGTCAACCTCTTTACCGCTTCTCAAAATGATTGCACTTGCATTTTCTTTTGGATTTACTATCGTTTGATATGTTAGTTTTCCAGAACTTTGTGCCTCTAGCTTATTAATTGTTGTAGCCATTTGGCTCATTTGATTGTCCAAGCTTTGAATGCTAGCCCTTGTCTCCTGTTGAAATTATAAATTATTAGTTGCAAGAGACTTAACAATATCTTCTAAAGACATACCAGAGTTATAAGTTTGGTTTGGTTGTTGTTTAGGATATGGCTGCTTGTACTGTTGGTAGCTTGGGCGATTTTGATTGACAGGATAATTTGTTTGTGGATTTCCATAGTTGAAATTGGGATGATCTCTCCATCCTGGATTGTAAGTGTTTGAATATGGATCGTACTTCCTTTGCGATTGTCCAGGGAAAGTACCTACCACATTCACTTATTCATTGGACTCCTCTTGAAGAGTTGGACATATGTCAGTTGGATGTCCTGCTACTGAACAAATCCCACAAGCCTTTGATGTTTGCATGTTACCTACAGCTATTTGACGAACAAGAGACGTTAAACTAGCAATTTGTTGTTCTAGGGAAGAAATATTTACCTCGTTAGCATGCCTAGATGGAAGATCTAGCCTAGTGCCAAATTATTGAGAATTTGCCGCCATATTTGTAATTAAATTTCTTGCGGCCTCAGGAGTTTTATCTACCAAAGCTCCTCCACTAGAAGCATCTATCAGTTGGTAAAAGGCCTTCGTAGAAGTACTAGATAAGTAGCTGCTAGCTAATTTGATGATGGGGGCAACTTGCACATAATTTTTTAAAACGTTCCCAGTACTCGTGGAGTAACTCTGTATTTTGTTGCCTTACCCCACAAATTTCTTTTCGGATATTGGCCGCCCTTGAAGCAGGAAAGTACTTCTCTAAGAATAGTCTCTTCATTTTGTTCCATGTTACAATGCTCCCATAGGGTAGATTAGAGCCAATCCTTAGCCGAATCCTTTAAAGAAAACGGAAAGGCTCGTAATTTGATTTGCTCTTCGGATACCCCCGTAGGTTTCATAGTTGTGCATACCACATGAAGCTCCTTTAGATGCTTGTGAGGATCTTCACCTGTAAGGCCATGAAAAGTGGGTAATAAATGTATTAGTCCAGATTTTAATTCAAAACTAGTAGTAGCATCTAAAGTAGGAAATGTAATGCATAAAGGGTGTTGGTTCAAATCAGGGGCTGCAAGTTCTTTCAAAGTTCTATTTGCAGCCATGACTTCCTCTTCTTCAGGATTAGATTTATAAGAGAGTAAGGAATCCGTAGCAGGGTCGTTCTCGTTAGAGTTTCTTTGGGCTTCCTTTCTTAACTTGCGCAGAGTTTTTTCTATTTCTGGATCACTCTGGAAATCACTTTGATTAGAAGATCGAGTTGCAATCATAAACAAGTAATAAAATGATAGCAAGCAATCCAGAAAAGTATATAAGAATAATTTTGTTTTTGTTTTTGTTTTTTTTTGTTTGTTTTTTGCTAATAAACAAAAATAATTTAATTATAAGAAAAGATCACAAAAAACACAAAAATTAACTAAAATTACTACCCGACAACGGCGCCAAAATTTGGCGTGCTGTCGTAGGCACCAAAAAATAAAACCTTTACTCTTGAAATAATATGTAGTAGTGAGAGTAAGGATCGTTCCCACGAAGAGTAATTAGTTGATCTTTATGCTATGTGAAATAGGATGGGGGAAGAGTTTTGGATCAAAGCAAATTAAAAAGAGCTAAAAACAATTAAAGTATTAAAATAATCAAAAGAAAAAATGTTGGTCTCAGTCAATATCCACCATTAGAATCTTAAAATTGATCATTGATGCAAACATAAATTATCATACTTTGAATATTCACCGTTGGAAGTATTTTCTATCTCTCTTAGGCTTAGATAATTAGAAACAAGCGATCTAATTAGCTTTAATTACTAAATAATCCAAGACAAGCGCTGAAGATTTAATCTAGTAATTTCTTAAAGAACAAAGAGATCGATGAAGCAAAATAACACAAGCACAAGCGGTTGCATTTAATTTTGTCAAAAATTTTTCTCCTAAGATGTAATAAAACAAAAAAGTTTATTAAATCTTGGTTGCTTCATAAATTAGAAAAATCAAACAATTACGAATTTGATGTCTAATTTAGCAGTAGATCGAAATGGATAATAGACTAGTAGGCCTCCTAATAATTAAACAAAAATAATCATGAAAGTAGGCATAAAAAAATATTCAATACTCAAAGCATAAATAAAACATATGAAAATAATTTAGATCTCACAAGTTTATTGATTGCAAGGCTTCTATTTCCTTCGACCAACAAGACTTTTAGCTCCACACGTTCATGAAAACTTCAAATGAATATTGGAGAAGAAAAAGAGGAGTTGTGTGTTATTTTTCATTTCCTCCTGATCTCTACCCCTTTTATAGACTCTAAATTAGTTTTTTGAAGATCATAATATCTTTCCAAAAATCCTCTAAGAGTTACAACAACCCAAACAATAAAATAAAATCTTTGAACAAGTTGGAAAATGGTTAATTCAGCTCCACTTTTCGTGCACAACATAGTTGACTCAACTTCAATCCTGATTTGGTCCATGATGCAGCCAGAATCTCGGAAAAATCAAAACAGAAAAATTGTACCTCTATCACTTAGCTTTCCGAATCAATTTGGATCAGCTCAATTGGACTTCGGATAAGCAAGTTATGACCATTTTGCTAAAAGGTGTCAGAATTGATAATTAGCTCCATTTTGCATTTAGTGACTCCAATTGCATCCTAGATCAAAATATAAAAATAATAAGTATCTTTAGACATCAAATGAGCATAAGGAGTATAAATTAAAGAATTAAAATATGATATTTTATGTTCTTATCACTATGCTCGTCACATGAATTCATGTCACGACCCCCGGTAACACTATCTTGTCTAGCATTTATCTAAATTCACCGGAAGACTATCTAATAGTCGTTCCGTGCAAGTATAAACCTGAAAGAATCTGTGACCGTACTAGGAGATTGCATCAAGTCATGTAAAGCATGAATCACGACTCGTGGAGCAATACTCGTTCAGAACAAGAATCAAGGATTATCATGTCATGTCGTGAATCTGGAAGACCCAAGACTTGCATGTCGCGGACAACTTATGCACAAGGTATTTTAATCTGTTCCTGCGGACGGTCTCCGGGGCACTGGGTGTCACTACCACATTTCCAGATAAGGGCATTTGTGTAATTTCACTATTTGGAATAATTATGTGTTTAATTAATCTGCTGAGTTTTTAAAACTATTTATATGTTGTAAGTGATATTTGATTTTAGGTCAAACCCTAGAACGCATTAGGACAAACCCTAATGACTAAACCCTAATTTGAAAACCCAATTCTAGTGAAACCCTAGAATTCTAATTTTAGGGTGGAACCTCAAACCCTAGAAGGCCTGAACCTGAGTTATTTGAGTTCTGCATGACCTAACCTGGGGGTTTAACCTAAAACTATGCATTAGAAACCCTAACCTAGTTTTAATATAAAAGGGAACCCTCTCTTCCTTCATGTAGAAAGGAGAAACCCTAGCCTCCATCAAGAAAACTAATTCCCCACCTCCAGATTTCGAAATCCAGACCTAGGAGATCCCTTTTCCTCCTCCAAAGCAAAGAGAAGCAAGGGGTTGGGTCAAGAAGCCTTGGAGAAGAAGAACCTCCATTGAAGAAGCCATCTTCCTAGGTAAAATCCTATTTTTATTCAATTATTCTGTGAATTATTGCCCATTAGGAAACCCCTTTTTTTGTAGATCTCGATTTCTAGGGATCCTCCTTAAAGCCCTAGGAGAAATTAGGGTTTAAGTGTCCCCAACGTTGGTTCCCCCCAATTTTGTGAACCCTAACCCTAGGGGTTTACATGTAGGCAGATTTCATCTCCAACGTGTAGTTGGATCTTGATTAGGTTTTGATTTGGGAGTATTCTGTGAATTAGGGTTGAGTTGAGGATTCAGGGGATCTCAATGTGAAACCGAGTTCAGCTCTAGGTGTTTGTAGAAATGTTTCTTAGGGTTTTGCCTATCCTTGTATTTTAATTTCTGCATATTTTGACATATAAATCTATATACATAGCTATATTTGCATTGTGTAATAGTTGGGTGCAGTAGGTTTTTCCTGTGCAGTCGGGTTTGAGAGGAACCTGTGCACAGTATCTGTGTGTTTGGAAATTTACTGTGCAGAATTTCTGTGTGTAGCAGTAGGGTGTAGTGATATGCCTGTGTGTTAGACCTGGGTCTGTGTGTAGGTGTGTGAGGAGTTCTCATCTTAGAAATTTCTGTGAGTAAGTATATATATATATATATATATATATATATATATATATATATATATATATATATATATATATATATATATATATATCAGTAGCAGTTGCAGTGAAGATTGGGTTCCTCACTTAGTAGTGTATTTGTCAAGTTCATAGGTTAGTCTCAGTTTTGACATTGAGGGTTAGTGACTGTTATGTTAGTCTCAGTTTTGATACTGTGTAGTGGTGTGTGTAGGCATGTGCAGTGTGCAAAGTTGAGTCCTGTGTGTGTGAGAACTGTGTGAGAATCAGTAGGTAAACCTATGCCTGTGTGTGTGAGTACCAGTGTGTCTAGGACTGAGTGAGTGAGTGTAAGAGAATGTAGTGTTATGTGTATCCCTTAGTATCAATTTCAGTAAGTTGACTATGTATTTTAATCAGTGTGGGGGAGCAGTTAACTGAGCAGTGATAGTTGTGTGTATGGGTATAATAGAACCTATGTGACTGTGTGTGAGTGAGAACCTAATGTATCAGTATAAGCCTAGAACCCTAGTGTGTGTCTCAGTGAACCTGGGAGTGATTTTACCTGAGAGTAAATTCTGTGAAGAGAAGTGCACATATGTGTGTGTGTGTCAGTTTAGAACTGTGCTGTGCTGTGCTGTGTTGTGTTGTGCAACATGTGTGTGAGTGAGCCTGGAACCTAGAGCAGAGTGTGCCTTAGATCTGTGTACCTGTGTGTCTCAGTTGAAATATTTTATTTTGCATTGTGTGAATGTGTGTGAGTTTTGTCTGTGTAGTGAGGGCCTGAGTTATGAGATCTGTGTGTGATTCAGTAGGGTATAAGTATCAGTGAGTATGAACAGTTCAGTGAGGTATGTCTGTGAAATTTTCTGTGGGTGAGTGTCTGCCTGAGTTGATGGCTGTGTGTATGAGTTCCTGGCTTCAGTCTATATACCTGTGTGTGTAGTGACTCTGTGTCTATGTGTGAAACTGTGTGTGTATCAGTTCAAACTGTGTCTTAGCATTCCTATTAACTGAGTGTAGGTATTTGCTATGGCAGAGAGAATGTGTGTGAGCTCCTGAATTTAGTGTGTAGTTTTAATGTGACTGAGGGGCAGAGGAATTGTTTCAGTAAAGTTCTGTAGGTGTGAGAGTAGCTGGGTGTCCCAGAAATCTGGGGTATTGTTGTGTGCAAACTGAGATAGGGAGGCTTGAATATGAAGTAAACTTGGGATCAGCATATACACTGTGTGAGCCAGTGGATACACAGTTATGTGTATCAGTTCAAATCCCAAGTAGCAGCTAGATGAGTTCATAACTGAAGGCAGAAGCTAGGAGTGTCAGATATTGACCATGAAGGGTATAAGTTTTGTGTATCAGTTAGCTGATACAGTGAATCAGTTAGCTGTGTTAGAGCAGTGTGTTGCCTATGTGTTGATATGTGAGTGTATAGGATTAAGAAATCAGTGAGTAAGGTGAGTTGAGTTGAGTATTGGTTTGGGTATGAGGATAGGTTTTGAGATACCAAGGTAAGGAGCTAATTGTTTCCTAAATAGTAGATACTTATATACCCTAAGTTAAACTATTAGCTAGGAGTAGTGTCATGTGTATGCATTATATGGGTAGGTATAAAATGATGCAGTGTATACAATGTTGGTTAGTATGGAGATCTCTACAAGTATTATATATATATTAGCAGTAGTTAATATAGTTGGCAATGACTAGTATGGTTAAGTATGGCATAGACAGCTCACCAAGGACCTAGAAATGACCCTGTACCTAGCATAGAACTAGTTATGCATGTAGCCTTTTCAAAACACTTTTTGATATGGATATTTGATATTTTAGGTGACTGTGATTTCATCTTGGACAACGATCCTCACACCTTGCTCAGGACCACAAGCGAGTACATTCTCTGACAGTTTTTATTGTTGATTATTTCTATAATCTAGTTGTATTACATACTTGATTCCGACACTATGGATACACGGGTTAGCACCCTAGATCCCCATCATGAGGAGTCGTGATTGGAATCCATCGTGCTAGCTGGGGGATGGGGAACTATTAGTAGATTATGTGATCATACCCAACTTTACATGCATCATAGCTCACCCCACATCTCACGTCGGGTGCGGCCTGACCATTTACATGCTTCATAGCTGTTACGTGTGATTAGCCTGACCTCTACATGCATTATAGCTAACCAACGGTTAGCCTGACCTTACATGAATCATAGCTAATCACATGTAACCAGCCTGATCTAGTCCCAAGCCGATCACATAATAAACTGATATTTCAAACACTTAGCTAGATGTCTATTTTATTCAGATTCACTTGTTCTAGCATTCACTGTTTATTTTTTCATTTCTAGATGTTCTATTGTCTATTCATTTCTCCAGTACTTCACATTTTCAGCATATGTTCTCATCTTGTATTTCTTACACTGTTTATAGTTTTTGTCAATTTAATGAAACTGCTGTTAGTGCTTGTGCTTCGCTCCAATCCTGACTGGATAACATTTTTCAGAGGACCTGGAGAACCTTTGCCCCACTCATTACGGCCCAGGTTCAGAGGGAGATTTCACTCCGGAAATCTCAGAAGAATTGCCTATCCTAGAGGAGATCCTACCTGGCTGTTCTTAGATTATTTTTCTACATTTGTTGTTTTAGACTGAGACTGAGTTGTATTTATTATTTTGTGACTTTGTGAGGTCATCTAGACCCAGGATTTGAGTTGGACTTATTGTGGTTGGTTTATATCAGAACTCTTTTCTATTCTCATCGTGCCATTATTTCTTATAGCTTGTGATTGAGTATACTATAGAAATGTGGATTTTTTATTGTCCTCCGTTCGGAGTTGAGACTATTGACAGGATATATTATGTTGAGACCTAGACAGCGTTCTACCGCCGATGCTACGGCGTAGGCTGGACGTACCCACGACTCATGCCCAAATTCTGGGTGCGGGTCGTGACACTGGGGCCGTTCCGATCCAGACAAAACATATGTTAGTCTGTCTGTTCGGGCATGATGGCGTAGCGCCTCGTGAACCTTTCCTTCACGCCATTCTCGCTCTTAGACTAAGTAGTCGTCTATTTGGGCAGGATGGATGTGATCCCTCATTCCTTGAGTCACAAACATTCTCGCTTTTGACTACAACCTGTTATTTATGGCCATGCCAGCGACTCCTGTTCATATAGATAAGTCGTCCTCGCTTAGCGGCAATCCATGTGCGAGTTATTTTATCGCACATGGAACCTGGAATACTGAACCGATATGAGTATTAGACATCTGTGCATACTTGTACATAATTGAATACTTGAATATCTTTTGCAACACACTTGAGTATCCGTGTAACTCGTGCACCTGAGTCAGAACCCCGCTCGTAACATTGTGTTTGCTTATGCGATTTTCGTGGATTTCATTATATAGATACTCGTACTTGGTTTAACTTGGACAGGAAAGGATGGATGGTAAGTTGGTAAGTATCGCCATGTTACTCATATATCATATGGCACATCGCCACACAAGTTAGGCTTTACATCATTGCCATGAAAACTGATCCTAAGGCAAGACTAGAAAGATAACTTAATAGATGGTGCACGAAACCTATATAACGTGTTTGGATTTGTCAAGCGGGCGAGAAGCCTCCCCACTAGTGTATTCATGTACTAATAACCTACCAGATTGCTTACAAGGTGTGGCAGGACCTCGTTTGGTGCGAAAATCCTTCCTACGAGCTAAGATGTGGATTTTGCTCTGGAGCCTTAGAGCGTCGCATTCAAAGCTGAAGCATATATACATGACATATTGTTGGAACATCGCCTATGTATCATTCCATACTTGTAGCCACTTGGCACATTTTTATTGTTTCGAGATAGAGAGGACTTGAGCGACTTGTAATCTCATCCTAGCGCCGCTTGTAACACTGATTCAATATCAATAAAGTGCTTATTTTATATCTATACTTATGTTCATTTCAATGCTTTCTCTATGAAGACTCTGTGAACTTGTTACCAATTGCCTATTCGTTTCTTATTCCGTTGTATTCGGACTATCTGTGCGACTCTATGGCTTAGTCTTTTTACCGTATGTTCGAATAATGTCCTTGCACGGACGCAGCTTGTGCTCGTGCGACATCACGTCCAGATGGGAACGATCGTCCTACGGGAGCGCTAGCGCGGTGATTCGCGCCTAGCGGGGACGTCCGATTCTGCGGGAGATCTGGACGTGACATATTGGAATCAGAGCATCGAATTTACGTCTTTGGACTTTATATTGAATCTCAGTTTTGAAATCTTGTTCATAGGTTATGTACGAAATGCTCTCTCTCGTTGACCCGTTGGGATGTTCTATACAATAAGTCTAAATAATTTTAAAAGTGCATGTGTATGATATGATTGCTTGTACTAGATAGTTATGCAAAGACCCTTGTTCTGACCTATGTTAGACTTTGTGGGGATAGACTTGTGCTAGAATTGGCAAGTTATGTGCGAACCCAAATACCAATACGTGATTACCAAATAGATTAATGTGTGGCATAAAATATCATTCAGACGGTTATCTATACACACAGCCTTTCGACTAAGTTGTATTGAGTATCACACGCCAAGAACCTTTGGTGCTAGCAAATTTGCGAGCAATATTGGGATATCGTTCAGATAAGGATAAGTCAGACTTAGATTGGCAACCGATAGAACATTATTAGTTTACCGCTAAGGTGAATATGGTAGATCGTGCTTGGATTTTGAGAAAATAGCTTGGACGGTATTTCGTGTCGGTAGATACAAATCAAATATGGTTTACTTGGATGACTATCAATAAGGATATATAAGAGACTAAAAATTATTAAGGCGATGCTTAGGTATAGTGTTGGAGTTCTAAGGAACGAATTGGATATGCGAGTGAGCGATTCGAACACGATTGGTGATTTTAATTGGATGAATCAATTCCTGAGTGGTGTATGGATTATTTTAGAAATGTTCAAGAGAAATCAGAGATCTCGTGCGATAGTTGGTTTGAACGATTGAGAATGTGTTGAACAAGTGCTAAGGCTTATATCGAATAGGGATTCAAGGTAATGGAATCAATATCTTGGTCGAGAAAACTTGGTGGATCGTACGAACAATTTTGAATTGAATCAAATTAGATCAAACTTGAGTATGGATATTGTAGTTTTAAATTAATAGACTTGGCATGGTATCGATAATTGAAAGATAGCACAAATTAATACAAGTAAAGGAATATTATGGTTCGATAAAAGAGGTAAGAGATATCAGATTCCATATAGAGTTTGGAAGAACGATCTTGAATCTAGTTCAAAAGATAACCCTCGACAATCAGGCTCGACCGAGAACGATTATCCTGTGGGAGCGCTAGCATGGTGATTTCATGTTCGGCGGGGATAATCGAACTCACGGAAACATATTTGATGATTATTCAAAACAAAATCGATGAATGGAACGTAACGAAGTGGTTAGACTTTGGCTTGGGATTTGAACTTAGTTGTTTTAGGAATGCTAGAAGTGGACTACGGATTGATCGAACGGTAACATTGAAGTTGGACGATTTGGCTAGACGAATTATGATTATGGCATGAATGAACATAACTTAGTATATATATATATATATATATATATATATATATATATATATATATATATATATATATATATATATAAACTTGGATGGAGCAAAGTGTAATATTAAGGTATCTCGATTGTCTCGATGATAACCATAATATTTGGCGTTCTTGTCTTGTGCGAGCGTAACTCCATGCTCGTACATGCGTCATGTCAGTATTAGGATGATTATCCAGCGGGAGAGTTAGCGTGATGATCTCACGTCCAACAAGGATGATCGAACTTACGGGAGACCGAAGCGTGACAATTAAAGGATCCTCTTGACTTATAGTTTGACACAATAAGACGAGTTTGAGAATACAAGTGAATTAGAAGTGTTTCAAGGATAAGTTAGTCTAGAATATTGAGTTAGACACGCTTGATGGTTTCGTGAACGGATACATGAATCATGTTGGACGACTTAGAGTTATGATTGTGATCGAAGATTTAGAATTGAATCGTGACTTGGTGGTCTAGAATTAGAATGGATATAGGTTATATCAAACATGTTTGAGGAGATAGACTATGCAAATTGCTAAGCTTGACATGCGACATGGATATATCATGTATTTGACTGAACAGACTCAGGCCCTGTACAAACGAACATATTAATGTGAGTAGGATAATCTTTGCTCAAAATTTAGAAATTTGAGTGAAACGAGCTTGAATAGAATATCCCGTACAAATGAACAATTTTTTATCCTTAGGAATTGGGGCGAGCATCGTGCGTCGAATTTGCACGATGAGTCGTGAGCATGAACTATACCTATGACCTTGTGAGCTGACCTAGTAATTAGGCAGATGACCCTGTGCCGAGTGAAAGAACTTGTGTAACCGACTTTAGAGTATTGCTTGGGCAAGCCATATAACTGGGACATCAAGAATTAGAGTTAGATTTGGAACGGTAAGTGTGTGCTATGTTTGACACGAATGGAATGGATGATAGGGCATGGACGCTAGTCGGTAGATCAGATAGATCGTGCTTAACGGTAGTGTAATGCTTGGTTTGAGTGAGATTGGAAAGAATTGGATTTTAATTGACCCTGTTGGAGGATCATCATAATTTGTAAGACAAGAACCCTTAAGATTTTTGCAAGTAGCTTGTCCGACTTCACTATCAATGAGTTTGGTTGAATGCATATGTTTGTGGGATGCCTTGAACGTGTACACGATCCAAGACTCAGTGATATGTTGAACTAGAGTGCAAAGACTTCGCTATTGCTAAATTGGTTGACATGCATATATTTGAGGGACGCTTTAAATATGTGCACGCAGACTCGCAATATGCTGATCTCGAATGCTAGTGCAAGTAAATATGTTAGATTCGTATGGATGGGTATGAAAATTTGGATAAGTTTTCCTCAGACTTAGATCATCAATCAAGATGGATTATATCATACCTCGGGTTATATGTTCCGTGCTAAGGAGAAGTAGAGACCGAGTCAGATCTTGGATCGAATGATTGAGTCATTCAATGAGACAGACCCAACACACATATGACACATATTGTTGTGCTTGAAATAGATTTGATAGTATACGATAGATCGGTTTGCGCTCAGGAAGTCTCGAGGACAAGATTTTTTCTGAGTGATGTATAATGTAATGAACCATTTTGTTCAAGCGGATAGCCGATTCAAACAGCACAAGTGTGATGACCTAACCCGCTTTGCTCAGCAAGAAGACTTTCTTGAGGCAAAGGATTTTAGACTTGGCCCTTCAGGATTTCAGACTTAAACTTTCAAAGGTGCGCTCGAAGTATCGCTCGACCGAGGCGAATCATCACTAAGGTGGGTGGCTACGATGAACTTGTCTTTTCTTAGCCTGCACACTTAAAATATAAACGATACATGCTAGACGCTAGGTGAATCACCCATGCATGCTAATAAAGAATACAACACACCTAGCTAAGGGAATAATCCCATCTTGTATTGCTTATGTTTGAACATGAAAATAAAACTTGGCTTATAATTGGACCCTCGCATGCTGCCTTAGCTTCGTGCAAGTAGACTCCGCTAATGCTTCGAGTAGATCATTATATACTCTTCATAGTGCACTGCTTCACTTGTTTACACTGCTCTCCTTATGTATTATGTTGCCCGATATGTCCTTGTACGGTTTCACTCCTCGCACTACCCCTTAGACCCGTACAAAAATAAAGGCTAGGCTTATGTTCTAAAGTAGACTATGCCGCAAGTTTTCTTATGCTTATGTTTCAACACTGTTTCAATGCTTGCCTGCTTTACATATTTGCTATGCTCATCACATGGATTCATGCCACGACCCTTGGTAACACTATCTTGTCTTGCATTCATCGGAAGACTATCTAATAGTAGTTTCGTGCAAGTATAAATCTAAAAGTATCTGGGACCGTTGGGTTTCCAAACATTTCCCCGAACTAGGGGAATGCATCAAGTCATGTAAAGCAATAATCACAGCTCGTGGAGCAATACTCGTTTAGAACATGAATCAAGGATTAACATGTTATATCGTGAATCTGGAAGACCCAAGACTTGTATGTCGCGGACAACTTGTGCACAAGGTATTTAGATCTGTTCCTGCGGACGGTCTCTGGGGCACTGGGGCCGATCCGATCCAGATGGAACATCTATTAGTCTGTCTGTTTGGGCAGGATGGCGTGTAGCACCTCATGAACCTTTCCTTCACGCCATTCTCGCTCTTAGACTAAGTAGTCGTCTGTTCGGGCAGGATGGATGTGACGCCTCATTTTTTGAGTCTCATACCATTCTCGCTCTTGACTACAACCTGTCCTTTATGGCTATGCCAGCGACTCCTGTTCATATAGATAAGTCATCCTCGCTTAGCGACAATCCACGTGCGAGTCATTGCATCTCACCTAGAACCTGGAATACTGAACAGATATGAGTATTAGACATCTGTGCATACTTGTACATAATTGAACACTTGAACATCTTTTGCAACACACCCGAGTATCCGTATAATACGTGCACCTGAGTCAAAATCTCGCTCGTGACACTGTGTTTGCTCATGCGATTTACGTGGATTTTATTATATAGATACTCGTGCTTGGTTTAACTTAGTTTACCTTGGACAGGGAATGATGGATGGTAAGTATCATCGTGTTACTCATATATCGTACGATGCACCGCCACACGAGTTAGGATTTACATCATTGCCATAAAAACTGATCCTAAGGCAAGACTATAAAGATAACTTAATAGATAGTGCACGGAACCTATATAACATGTTTGGATTTGTCGAGTGAGCGAGAAGCCTCCCCACTAGTGCAGTCATGTACTGATAACCCACCAAATTGCTTGCAGGGTGCAGGATAATATCATTTGGTGCGGAAACCCTTCGTACGAGCTAAGGCGTGGAGTTTGCTCTGGAGCCTTGGAGCGTCGCGTCCGGAGCTAAAGCACATATATAGAAAATAATGTTGGAACATCGCCTATGTATTATTCCATACTTGTAGCCACTTAGTACGCTTTTATTGTTTTGAGAGAGAGGACTTGAGCGACTTATAATCTCGGCCTAGTGCTGTTTGTAACACTGATTCAATATCAATAAAGTGCTTGTTTTACATCTATACTTATGTTTATTTCAATGCTTTCGCTATAACGACTCTGTGAACTTGTTACCAATTGCTTGTTCGTTTCTTATTCTGTTATATTCGAACTATCTGTGCGACTCTATGACTTAGTCATTTTATCGCCTGTTCGGATCATGGCCTTACACAGGCACAACTTGTGCTCGTGCGGTATTACGTCCAGATGGGAATGATCGTCCTGCGGGAGCGCTGGCGTGGTGATTTGTGCCTAGCAGGGACGGTCGATTCTACGAAAGATCAGGGCGTGACATCATGAATGATGCTTCGTACGCCCTTCGAAGTCCTATATGGCATGTCCCTCATTGTGCGAAAGCATATCATCAATGACCCTCATGTAGTTAGGTTGCATACTAACAAGAATACTTATGCAGGCTTAATATTATATTTATAAGAATGATTCATATTAATTATGATGTGGCTAATCCTTGTTTTGCAAGGATAAGAATAGCGGGCTGTTGGTAAGAGTCTCTATTGAGCGATATGTACAAATTTTATATATATTCAATGTATACTGTTGTTTCCAAAATATGTTTCATTATGTTGCTGAATACTCTGATTATTGAAATGAACCTAGTTCTTAATAGAAAGATTACTAAATTAATGTGCATGCTTTTCACATGATTACTTAGTGTTGGTTTAGGCTAGTGGACTAGTTTCTGCTCACCAGTACGCGATATGTACTGACCTATGTTTATGGGCATCCCCAGGTTGTTGGCATTGGGGACTGGCTGGAACGGTTCCGAGGAATCGAAGCATTGTTGGGGCGCGCAGAAGCTTTTCGTCCATTGGAGACATCTTTTGCTATAAAGGGCATAATGTATGGAGCATTGTTTTTCAGTCGCACCAGTGAGATTATAAGCCAAGACGACAAATATGAATGTAAGCCAGATGGCCAAGTATCAGTTGTAATTGAGAAGCCTTATAATTTGTTGAAGGCCTTGTACTCAATTATCATTATTAATAAAGAGAAGCTTTTTATTATATCATTGTGACTTCAATTTGTCTACTTAATTTTGCTGCGATATCGTTATTTCTGAGATGTACCATGCCTTGTCTATCTTCTTGCCTTGTACAAGTATAATCTAGGCTTGTACGACATCATGTTCGTGGCTACTTTCGGTTCTTCAAAATTGGGACATGATATGTGTCACGCCCCGATCTCTCTCAGGCTAATCGACCGTCCCCGCTTGGCAAGAATCACCGCGCCAGCGCTCCCGCGGGATGATCGTTTCGGCCCATCTAGGCATGATGCCGCACGAGCGTGAGCCACGCCCATGCAAGGCCGTGGTTCATTGGCTGGTGGTAAGAGATCTAAGCCACAGAGACGCACAGATTATCCGAGTGCAGCGGAATTATAAACGCATAGGCGATTGGTAACAAATTCACTGAGTCGTTAATAGCGGAAGCATTGAATAACACAAGTTAAAGTAAAAAAAACTCTTTATTGATATTGAACAAGTGTTACAGGCGGCGTATCACCGAGGTTACAAGTTGCTCAAGCCTCTCTCTCTGAAACAGTAGAAGTGTGCTATGTGGCTACATTTATGGAATGATATACAGGCGATGTTCCAATATTATGTATTGTATATGTGCTTCAGTTCCGGACGCAACGCTCCAAGGCCTCAGAGTGATCACCATGCCTTAGCACGCACGAAGGAGGCATCCGCACCGAACGGGGTTCTTCCGTACCCTGCAAGCAAACTGGTGGATTATCAGTACATGAATGCACTAGTGGGGAGGCTACTCGCCCGTTCGATAAATCCAAACACGTAATACAGGTTTCGTGCACCTTCTATTCAGTTATCTTTCTAGTTTTGCCTTAGGATCAGTTTTATGGCAAAGATTGAATAGTTTATCTCGTGAGGCAGTGCGCCGTACGATATAAGAGAAAAAACGGCGAGACTTACCAACTTACCATTTTTCCTTCTCTGTCCAAGGCAAACAAGTTAATACAAGTACGAGCATTCATATAATGTAATCCCATAGCACTAGCATATGTAAACACAAGTATTGTGAGCAAGACTATGTATCTGGTGCACGAGTATACAGGTTATCCGGTGTGTTGCCTAAGATGTTCGAGTGCTCCATATGTACAAGTGAGTTATACTCATAATCGTTTAGATGTTCTTGATACGATGCAATAACTCGCACGCGGATAACCGCTAAGCGAGGATCCCAAGTGTAAACCCCCTCGACCAAAAATTAGGCGTACTTGTCTTAGACAGAGACTAGGGCTAGTTTGAATCCAATTAGAAATAGAACACGATATTTTAGATGAATTTGTAATATTTATATCACTTAGTGCACCTTACCTTGCTTCGATAATTGGAGCACTACACTATCCATTGTCTTCCTATAAATTTCATATCCTTATCCTAGACATGCCCGCCTTCTATTCTGACCTTTGTGTAACTTATAATTATGCTCTCTTGTGCTATATTTTAGTCGCACAATATTCGTCGCTGTAACTTATAATTTATTTATAATTCTATATAAATTTAACTTTGTATCCTTGTGCGTTCCAATCGAAATTGGAGACACAATCTTGATCCATTTTGTACAACCCAATTTATGATAATATTCTATTCTGAGCCATCTACGTCCATGACGCTTGTGTTCCACCTAATTTTAGCCCCATGTACTTCTAATTAATTTTAGAACACCAATTATAATAATTTTAAGTAATTAAATCCAATTTTCATCTTTGTGTATTTTTTCAATTTTTGGGCACTTTTATGCAAAAGTGCATTGAGGTATCCACACCATTGGACACAACACATGAAGAAACCTATTTTCCCTTCATTATTTGGTCATGTAAATTTTACCCATGAATTTTTGGAATGTGCAACACACAAACATCACCCCCTCATCAAATTCTAGCCATGCATTTTTAACAATGCAATCCTAGCCCTCCAAACATCTCCATGTGAAGCCAAGCCCATCCCAAGGATGTTGACCAACCCAACTTCCTAGGTCAACACCCAAACCCAAATCCTATATACACCTATAAATACAACTTTTCCTTTTCCCTTATTTTTCCAATACCTAAACCCTATTCCTAGCCGACCCCTTCCCCATCTAATGTTCTTCTCCTTCCTCCTCTGCACCTGCCGAGCCTAGCCACCTTCCCGCTGGAGCCGATCACCACCTGCCTCAACACTCAACTCCACCATCTCTTCTCCCTATTCTCTCCTCCTCCCCTGCCTGAACCGAGCATCTGCAGCAGTCCTCCACCTGCACGACTGCCTCCTTCCACAGAACTCGCCGGAGCTCGACCTCCTCCAACGTTCATAGTCATCTCCACACCATGACGTCGTCTTCCCCGGTCATCTCCCCGAGACCCTACCTGAACACCACTTCTCATCCTCCGTCTCCATTGACGCTGGAGAAACCACCACTCACCACCACCTCTTCCTTCCTTCCCGACCTCGACACGGAAACTCCGGTCTCCAACAGCCCACAGCCGAGCTTCCTCCGGGAGCACAACCCGACCACCACCATTCTCTCCTCTCCTTCGACCACAACAACAACTCGACGACCCCGTTGAATTCCTCGCCGGACCTCCGCCATATCGACCTCCCTGTTCTCCTTCTCGACTCGCCCAGAGCACCACCACCCCTCTCCCTGCTCAACTTCTCCTCCTCGACTCGCCCAGAGCACCACCACCCCTCTCCCTGCTCAACTTCTCCTCCTCATCTCCTTCCCCGATCTCCTCCACCACTTCCCTCGACTTTACCTCCCTCGCTGGACCTCGATCCTTGGTGTAAACCCCCTCGACCAATTCAGGGATTAACTTGAATTGAATCAATAGACTAGGATTAATTTGGAATTAACTAGGATTATTGAGCATAAATTATATGTCTTAATATACCTTGGCGTTGCTTCGAGGTTGGAGCACCACACCAGTAGTCATCTTCCACCCAAGGTCGCAAACATCTCCTAGACATGCCAGACTACCCCCTAACCATTGTGCAACCTTAGATACTCGTCATTGCATCTCACCTTAGCTGCATAATGTCCGTTATTTCGCGTTGTGCATTAATTATTAATTTAATTAGTTTGGGGGCCAATTTCACCTCAAACAGGACCTGACCCAGCCCATGAACACTTCCACGTGGACCAGCCCCCACCCCCTCGAGCCCTGGCCGGCCCAAACCCCGAGGACAGCCCACAAATCCATATCACCTATATAAATATGCCTTTCCCCTCATATTGAAAACCCTAGAACACCACCACCACCCTTATACCTAGTCGAGCAACCCTACTCCATATTCCGATCAGAAACTCGGCAACCCCGGCCCTGACGACCGCCCCCAGCGCCGCCTGTACGCCGGTACCGCCATCCCCGACCGGACAACCCCAGCCGCCTGACCACCCAACCGCGCACGCTGCACCACCATCTCCTTCACCATCCCCGACTCCCTCTAATACTTTCGACCGCCTCCAATATTTTCGACCACCCCTGAGCCGCCGTACCCGACTGCCGCTGCCGCTGCAGCCATGGTTGCTGTACGCTGCCGCTGCTGCCGTGGTTGACTGAATGCCGGCCGGAGATCCGCCCCGCCAGAGGAGAACCGTCAACAAGCACAGGTCCCCCGTCCACCACGCCTAGGTAAACGACCTATTTTTCCTTCTTCCATGGATCGTGTTATATATATTCGCATTGTTACGTCGTGTTGAGTGTCGGAATCACGGACACAACCCGAACCTTACATAAACCCTACATGTATGAATATTGATGATTAACAAGATTTAGCATTCATTAATAACCAATAATTTTCTTAATGATAGACTTGAATATAAAGACTTATTTTTACCTAAAAACCTGGACATTTACAGGTATACTCAAGCATGGAAAATAAGGACATATTTGTACTAAAACATAAACAGCTTCGTAACCCATAACGCGGCAATTTATTGTCCAGAGATACATAGTAGCCGAGGACAGAATACGTGTACACCCTAGCTACGTGCACACGCGTTACTGTAGTCGACCAACCATGATCTCACGACAGTACCTAGAACAGCGTCATAATTAAGCATATATTTCCCTTAGTGTCTGATGTTAGATTGCTATATTATATTGGTGTATTTAGGATCATTTGAGCAGCCAGGAGATACCGCATGAGCAGGTTTTTGGGATTCACAGCTTGAGGACTCAGGCAAGATACCTTGCCATATTTACTGTCTAATCTAAATAGTGCATATGTTGTATTTTATCCTTGTTGTTTTTATTTTATATAAGTGTGCGCGTTCGAGATTGACTCGAGTTCAGTCGATGGATACATCGATGATTAGTATACTTGACCTAGTCTTTAGCAGACTCACCCCTTTGGAGGATACTCTGATATCTTCCGAGACCTGACACTCCTACACGTTAGTAGTGACAATTTCATGTTGGGATGCGGGTTCGCGTGCTCGACTAGCTATCAGCGTATGTGACATGCATCACGGTTAGTAAGTAATTCAGGATTATTTCAGTGTAGAGACTTGGCATTTAGATATGGGGTATGCATGTCGAGTATTTGACTTGTATATCTACATTGGGCGGGGAGGACGACTAGTAGGTGTATGGGACACCCACTCCTTTATACAGACACCGCACTTGACGGAGTGATACAGACATATTTATATATTACTGATACCACGTTCTTTAGAGTGTTGGACGTTACTTGGTGATATTACAGATACCACACTCTATAGAACGTTGGACGTTATTGAATTCCTGCGCCAGTGTTATAGGGGGCATGTGTGGCATATACTAGCCGGTTGTCACGACTGGTGAATTACGTCAGTATATGTCTAGCCCACACCTTCCCATATACTCACAGTTGTCCTCACATTGCATTCACTTAGATGATTAGCACACCATTTTATTTTATTTACTTTATTCAGTATTTATATATGGCATGCTTCTATGTATCTTGTTACGTCCCTCTGAGGACCTGGTACCTTTTGTCACGCCCCAGTCCCAAAATACCGAGGGACCGGACGCGTGGCAATGGCCAGCAGCACACACCGATGGACAAACCCAATTTAATGGATCCATCGGGGCATGCTTAAGCTGTAATATAATAATAAGTAGGTCCAATGATACAAACCACAGTCTATACTAATCTCATCCAAAACAGATAATCATAGATCAAATGCCAGAATAAATACAAAGGAAATAACTAACAATCTCAATAACAGTGTCTCGGAGAACAATCCGAGAACAAGTCTGATACAACAATGCAATAGACTAAAAATAAAGAAACTGGAAATAGAAATAAATGAGTATCACCAGACAATACTCAGAAGAAGTCCTCTAGCACAATCCCGTTCTCAGGTGTCGGTACAGCTCCTGTATCAGCTCCTGCTAATGCTCTTGTACTGTATAACTCTGGGTGGATCTCCTCTACTAATCCTGGGGACATAATCCGGATCCAGGTCCTCAGGGGACAGCAAGGTACAGAAAATACAAGCCAAAATAAATGCAGTGCAGCAGAGAATGAAATAAATAGGGTAAGCTATAACCATCTATGTGAAATGCAAAAGAGAGAACATCAAAAGTACTCAGGTTGAAACAACTACAAGCTCTGTGTAGGGGAGCCGGTAGCAGTGATATCATGAGGTGGTCTAGCTCAGCGGGAGACTGAGTAGCCGGCATAATATAGTCAACCTGTAGCTGCGGGTCTCTCCAGCAATAGATGGAACAATAAGGGAATACTAAAATAACCAGCTAAGTGATATGCAAGATGAGAGCAGCACTAGAACTCAGGCTGAAGCATACTACAAGCTCTGTGTAGGGGAGCCGGTAGCAGCAGTAATAATGAGTAATGGGCCAAGCTCGGGCTTCAGAGTCTTGTGCCTCACGATAATAGGGGTGTATATATATATGATCAGCCTGTAGTCTGTGTGTCTCTCCCCACCCAATGTAATCACACGTCTCATGTCCATGATGCCTCATGTCCATGTTACGCATGATCGTATCTAATGCAGAAGTCATAGAGTATCTAGGAATATAATGTCAATGCCATAAAGTCTGTATCCTATACAGAATCACCATGAATATCTCAGGAAGATCCTGTCTCATGAATAGTGTCAAGTGTCCTGGGTTATAGTGTACTTGGTAAGACAAGTACGAGAATGTAAAGGGGTCACGAATGTCCATCTCTAGGTGACAATACACAACACCGCGTACGGTGTTGGCACCCGACTGATAATCGGACGCTAAGTACGTCACACGGTCCTAGGTCAACCATGCACAGCAATATAATGAATCAAGAAAATGCAACAAGAATTATAAAGTTGGCAAGGTATACTTGCCCACTGATGCATAACTAAGTCAAGGAAATAAGTAGCAAAGACTGCAGGATTTGGCAAGGTACACTTGCCTGGGGTCCTGGCTCCAACTGTAGCTCTGGTCTCAGTGTGATCCGCAGATACTGCTCCGGTTGCTGAAATAAACATCACCATTAGATTCAGAAAATATCAAATAGCTAAAAATGCCTGTCCTTGAGTCCAATTTGGAGACAAGGGCAAAACGGCAATTTTGGGTCAAAACAGGGTCCACATGTGGGCCACTTTGCACCGAAAAGCGTATCAGGGTCAAAAGTCTCCAAATCGGTCAAACTTAGTGTCAACAGGTCAGGAACGATGATACGAACCCAACGGAACTTCCAGAATTGGATTCCGATGAGCCGGTCACAAAATCGCCCGTCGGGTGGAACCTGTGGGGCCCACGACACACGATTTTGTCAACGTTCTCAGAATCGAACCAAACTTGGCTCACAGGACCAGCGTATTGCTACGAGTCCGATGGCGCTAGTTTCGTCTCGATCCGACGTGTGTACACAAAGTTACAGCGTATTCCAGAACCGACGGATACGGGGTGGTGTCGGCGGATACGCGTTGATTCCGGTGTGCACGCACATCCGAATCGGCTTCTGCGAAATCCCACACGTCCGTATCAACGTCACGCACGATTCGGTAAAGACCACGTGCGACCAAGTCGTCCCGTTTGGCGGGGCGTACTCAATTCCGGGGTGAAACAGGGTCTGGTTTTTTCCTATTTTTGGATCGCGGTGTGCGATCACCACAGGATGCGATGTACCGAGCGAGTTGCACGGGCACCGAGAGGGTCATACAGTCTACGAGTAGCAACTGACGGAATCGAAAACGGAGTTGCGAGGAGGAAGAAAACGGTACCTGAACAGGGCCTCGTGAATCTGAATTCCTGTGTCCGAGACGTGTCCTACGTCTCGATTTGCTGTGTCCGCGTGTCTGCTGCGGGATCCTGCTGCTCTAGGGTTAGGTTTCTGTCGCAAGGCGCCGGGCTCGCCGGAGTAGGACGGAGACGTCGACGGGATCGGGGGTGACGGGCAGGGCACGGCGAGGGGATCGTCGTTAGGAGGAGATCGAGATGAAAGAAGGCGGCGGGTCGGCAGGGCTTTGGGGACGAAGGGAAATCCGAGGTCGGGGCCGCGTGAGGGGTTCGTCGAGGGCTGCGGATTCGAGGCTGGGTCGGTGCAGCGGCGGAGGGCGGCGACTGAGCGGGGTCGGTGCAGCGGCGGAGGGCGGCGACTGAGCGGGGTCGGTGCAGCGGCGGCGTGGAGGATGAGGAGCGAGGCGAGGCAGCGCTGTCGGCGGAGACGGGCCGAGGGGGAAGTCGAGGTGAGCAGCGGGTGGCCGGAGTCGGAGTGGACGCGGGCGGTGCGCCGCCGGAGAAGGGTCGGCAGGGGCGGAGGAAGAGGCTGCTTAGGGTTAGGGTTAGGTTAAAATAGGGATTAGGGATTAGAAAATTAGGGATTTAGGATTTTGGGAACTTTGGGATTTGGGTTCTTTTATTTTTCTTTTTCTTTTGTCTTTGTTTGTGGAAAAATTAGGGGAACCTGTATTTATACATGCAGAAATTAGAATAGGGTTAGACCTAGGATTCGGGCTGGGTCAACGGGTCAACGCTCCTTGGGCTGGGCTTCGGCTCTCATGGGGATTTCGGGCGTTGGCACGGATTTAAATTCGGTTTAATTCTAAATTGGTTTCTAGGGCTTTAAACGGGTTTTCGGAGTCCAATAAATCCGCAGAAAATTACCCTATGTCCGGTTTTCCATTTTACACCATAAAATATTATTTTTATAATATTTTAGTAGGAATTAACCGCAATTAAAAATCCTTGAATCAACAAAGGCCTAGGTCACGATTCCCAAAAATTCAGATAATTTGGGGAAAAATCCAAATTTAAAATTCTAAAAATCAGGGGGCTTACAATCTACCCAACTTATAAAAATTTCGTCCTCGAAATTAAAATAGAGTAGGGTTCAAAGAATTCCTCTCAAGTAACCATTGCGGTCTCTACCCAACTTAGATTTTACCCATCTATCATCTAAGGCTATATATCTAAGAAAGCTATGCCCCAACTTATTGAATCATGTTATTGAATCCTCAAGTATTTAACACCAAACATACCACCTATGGTATTCCCTTAATCATATATAAAAGGGTCGTCACAATGCGACTGGCCTGTGGGGTATATCTAGTACTGTCTATATATCAACTTATACTAGGCACGAGGTTTCGTCTTTCCGAAGTAAGGGAAGACGAAGATCAATAATAAAGAGTTCAAGGGCGAGGTAATAGAATAGAAGTATCAGGATCAAGGAGTTTAACAAATTCAAATGGGATTTGTCAAGACAATTGTGGATTGAAATCCTATTATGGTAATCCTTTGTTTGCATGCTCGTATTAGTACAGTTATGTAACTGATACGATATGCTCAGATATATCTAGAGGGCAAGTATACTAGTCAACTATATATCTCAATCCACGTGAAGTAGTCGTGCGAAGAGCGAACCAAAATGTACTAAGGTTGATCAGACCGTAATACACTGATTCTGAATAGACAATTGTATTAGTGTGTCGACCCACTAATACGGATGTCATGAACAAGCTCGATAAAAGGATAAGCTTGCAAAACTAGGCTATATTAGCAGCATAAGTCAAGGTGGTACAACAAATGTAAGTATGCTAGATGATGATGAAAGGGGGTACACTTAATTCAAGTTCTCAAAACAACACAAAATAAGCACAATAACAAAAGGCTCTATAATCTCTACAGTTATCAATTATAAAAACATTCTAGGTTATAAATTATTAGCAAGTTCAAAATTACATAGGTTAGGGCTGGGGTCACGAACCAATAGGCACGAGATAAAACAAATCGATAAACAGATAACTACGACAAATTATGCGCATTAGCTACTCCATGGGTCTGCGCGTCTTCCAAAGTCATCGCTGGAGCTTGTTCACGTTCTTGCAGTTGATTCCTCTGCTGCTGTTGAGCCTGCTGGAAGAGTGTTGCTTGTGGTGCCAGGGGTGGCCTCGGCTGATTCCCTCCTGGGACTGGTGGTCTGACTCCTTCAACTCTCGTTTGCGGTGCTTCCAATGCTGGAGAGGCTGGCGTTGGTGCTGGTGACATTAGCGCTTTTTCTCGACATTCGGGGCATTCCTTCAGTGAATGCTGACTGGATCCGCAAGCTAAACATACTTTCCTTTTTCGTCTGCACTCGTCCTCAGTATGGCCTCGCTTGCGACAATATGGACAGACAGGTATTATCTGTGGAGTTGCTTCTGGTGGCTGGTGTACTTGAGGTCTTTGTGTAGCTTCTTCTTGTGGTGCTCCGGCTGGTGCTGATGTGGCTGGTTGTTGAATCATCAATGCTTTCTCTCGATGCTGAAGACAATCCTTGGCTAAGTGTTGACTGTTTCCGCAAATCAAGCATAATCCTAACTTGCGTCTGCATTCTTTTTGAATATGGCCTATCTTGCCACAGTAGTGACAAGTTGGAAGAACTAAGGCTCTTGGTGCTGCTCTCGGTGGTGGATTCATCTGTGGTCGCTTTGCAGCTCTTTCCTGTTGTGCTTGGTCCGGTGCTGATGCATACGGCCGCTTCTGGCTGGACTCTATCCTTGTGTTGCACTCCATGGGTCGTGCTGTAGCAAGAACATTCTCGTCTAAGGTAGTTGTAGTGGGGCTGATTAATCTCCGTAGCTCCGAGCTAAATCTGTCGATGAACTTCTCCGCTTGGATTTGCTGGGCTTCTTCCTGAACCTTCTGTTGGGCTTGCATCATCGCATAGAACATGCGAAACATCTGTTGTTCGTCCATAGCCTGCCCTTGTGGAATGGTAGGCGTCGGTGGAGCCAACTGCGTCGATGGTGGAACGTCATCTTCCGGGATTCTCGAGGCATGCTGACTTGCTTGCTGTGATGATGGACCTTCACTAACTTGTGTCACTTCATCTCCGTTGGTTACCACATCATCTCGTGGTGATCTGGCAGGAGTCTCGTTGTTTGTTCGTGAATCCATAACTCTGCAACCAAAATAAACAATAAGAGGCGCACAAGAATCGGCAGGATGCGAGTCAAGAATTTAAATTCGAATCTGATATAGATATCAAGAACGTTTCAAGCAAGTGGATGAGATCCTAGAAACTTATCCTATTCTTATTGCAGGCTTGCTCGGTCCCTAAGTTGAAACCGAACAATTTAGTCGTAGACCTGCATGGGCCACCACAAAAACCATGTCACGCCCCAGTCCCAAAATACCGAGGGACCGGACGCGTGGCAATGGCCAGCAGCACACACCGATGGACAAACCCAATTTAATGGATCCATCGGGGCATGCTTAAGCTGTAATATAAGAATAAGTAGGTCCAATGATACAAACCAGTCTATACTAATCTCATCCAAAACAGATAATCATAGATCAAATGCCAGAATAAATACAAAGGAAATAACTAACAATCTCAATAACAGTGTCTCGGAGAACAATCCGAGAACAAGTCTGATACAACAATGCAATAGACTGAAAATAAAGAAACTGGAAATAGAAATAAATGAGTATCACCAGACAATACTCAGAAGAAGTCCTCTAGCACAATCCCGTCCTCAGGTGTCGGTACAGCTCCTGTATCAGCTCCTGCTAATGCTCCTGTACTGTATAACTCTGGGTGGATCTCCTCTACTAATCCTGGGGACATAATCCGGATCCAGGTCCTCAGGGGACAGCAAGGTACAGAAAATACAAGCCAAAATAAATGCAGTGCAGCAGAGAATGAAATAAATAGGGTAAGCTATAACCATCTATGTGAAATGCAAAAGAGAGAACATCAAAAGTACTCAGGTTGAAACAACTACAAGCTCTGTGTAGGGGAGCCGGTAGCAGTGATATCATGAGGTGGTCTAGCTCAGCGGGAGACTGAGTAGCCGGCATAATATAGTCAACCTGTAGCTGCGGGTCTCTCCAGCAATAGATGGAACAATAAGGGAATACTAAAATAACCAGCTAAGTGATATGCAAGATGAGAGCAGCACTAGAACTCAGGCTGAAGCATACTACAAGCTCTGTGTAGGGGAGCCGGTAGCAGCAGTAATAATGAGTAATGGGCCAAGCTCGGGCTTCAGAGTCTTGTGCCTCACGATAATAGGGGTGTATATATATATGATCAGCCTGTAGTATGTGTGTCTCTCCCCACCCAATGTAATCACACGTCTCATGTCCATGATGCCTCATGTCCATGTTACGCACGATCGTATCTAATGCAGAAGTCATAGAGTATCTAGGAATATAATGTCAATGCCATAAAGTCTGTATCCTATACAGAATCACCATGAATATCTCAGGAAGATCCTGTCTCATGAATAGTGTCAAGTGTCCTGGGTTATAGTGTACTTGGTAAGACAAGTACGAGAATGTAAAGGGGTCACGAATGTCCATCTCTAGGTGACAATACACAACACCGCGTACGGTGTTGGCACCCGACTGATAATCGGACGCTAAGTACGTCACACGGTCCTAGGTCAACCATGCACAGCAATATAATGAATCAAGAAAATGCAACAAGAATTGTAAAGTTGGCAAGGTATACTTGCCCACTGATGCATAACTAAGTCAAGGAAATAAGTAGCAAAGACTGCAGGATTTGGCAAGGTACACTTGCCTGGGGTCCTGGCTCCAACTGTAGCTCTGGTCTCAGTGTGATCCGCAGATACTGCTCCGGTTGCTGAAATAAACATCACTATTAGATTCAGAAAATATCAAATAGCTAAAAACGCCTGTTCTTGAGTCCAATTTGGAGACAAGGGCAAAACGACAATTTTGGGTCAAAACGGGGTCCACATATGGGCCGCTTTGCACCGAAAAGCGTGTCAGGGTCAAAGGTCTCCAAATCGGTCAAACTTAGTGTCAACAGGTCAGGAACGATGATACGAACCCAACGGAACTTTCAGAATTGGATTCCGATGAGCCGGTCACAAAATCGCCCGTCGGGTGGAACCTGTGGGGCCCACGACACACGATTTTGTCAACGTTCTCAGAATCGAACCAAACTTGGCTCACAGGACCAGCGTATTTCTACGAGTCCGATGGCGCTAGTTTCGTCTCGATCCGACGTGTGTACACAAAGTTACAGCGTATTCCAGAACCGACGGATACGGGGTGGTGTCGGCGGATACGCGTTGATTCCGGTGTGCACGCACATCCGAATCGGCTTCTGCGAAATCCCACACGTCCGTATCAATGTCACGCACGATTCGGTAAAGACCGCGTGCGACCAAGTCGTCCCGTTTGGCGGGGCGTACTCAATTCCGGGGTGAAACAGGGTCTGGTTTTTTCCTGTTTTTGGATCGCGGTGTGCGATCACCACAGGACGCGATGTACCGAGCGAGTTGCACGGACACCGAGAGGGTCATACAGTCTACGAGTAGCAACTGACGGAATCGAAAACGGAGTTGCGAGGAGGAAGAAAACGGTACCTGAACAGGGCCTCGTGAATCTGAATTCCTGTGTTCGAGACGTGTCCTACGTCTCGATTTGCTGTGTCCGCGTGTCTGCTGCGGGATCCTGCTGCTCTAGGGTTAGGGTTTCTGTCGCAAGGCGCCGGGCTCGCCGGAGTAGGACGGAGACGTCGATGGGATCGGGGGTGACGGGCAGGGCACGGCGAGGGGATCGTCGTTAGGAGGAGATCGAGATGAAAGAAGGCGGCGGGTCGGTAGGGCTTTGGGGACGAAGGGAAATCCGAGGTCGGGGCCGTGTGAGGGGTTCGTCGAGGGCTGCGGATTCGAGGCTGGGTCGGTGCAGCGGCGGAGGGCGACTGAGCGGGGTCGGTGCAGCGGCGGAGGGCGGCGACTGAGCGGGGTCGGTGCAGCGGCGGCGTGGAGGATGAGGAGCGAGGCGAGGCAGCGCTGTCGGCGGAGACGGGCCGAGGGGGAAGTCGAGGTGAGCAGCGGGTGACCGGAGTCGGAGTGGACGCGGGCGGTGCGCCGCCGGAAAGGGGTCGGCAGGGGCGGAGGAAGAGGCTGCTTAGGGTTAGGGTTAGGTTAAAATAGGGATTAGGGATTAGAAAATTAGGGATTTAGGATTTTGGGAACTTTGGGATTTGGGTTCTTTTATTTTTCTTTTTCTTTTGTCTTTGTTTGTGGAAAAATTAGGGGAACCTGTATTTATACATGCAGAAATTAGAATAGGGTTAGACCTAGGATTCGGGCTGGGTCAACGGGTCAACGCTCCTTGGGCTGGGCTTCGGCTCTCATGGGGATTTCGGGCGTTGGCACGGATTTAAATTCGGTTTAATTCTAAATTGGTTTCTAGGGCTTTAAACGGGTTTCCGGAGTCCAATAAATCCGCAGAAAATTACCCTATGTCCGGTTTTCCATTTTACACCATAAAATATTATTTTCATAATATTTTAGTAGGAATTAACCACAATTAAAAATCCTTGAATCAACAAAGGCCTAGGTCACGATTCCCGAAAATTCAGATAATTTGGGGAAAAATCCAAATTTAAAATTCTAAAAATCAGGGGGCTTACACCTTTCCAGATTTGGACGGGGTCTATTACCCCACAGTGTACGGCCCAGGACAAGAGACGAGGTTCGCTACCGTAGAGGAGTTAGAGGTGTTACCGTCAGAGTTTCCGTGATCACTTGGTAGGCCTTCCGCCTAGGATTGGGCGCATCATTATCTAGTCAGCCGATGCCCTAGTCATTACTCTTTTATATATCATTTCAGTACATTTATTCCGTCATAGTAGTGGGTTTGTTCCCACCAGATATTATTGGTTGTACTATGATATCTTGAGACTGGTGTTTATCTTCCAGCAGTTTATTTAGTACTTCTTGCTGTTTATATTATGGATGAGATTAGTTTACCTGTTGTTGACTGATATTAGACATGTTAGTATTTTAGGACATCGTAGCACTCTTCGTTAGGATCCATTAAATTGGGATATCCTCGGAGACGTGACAGCTGGCTATTGCCACATGGCCTGGTCCCGTGTACTTTTGGGACTGGGGCGTGACATAGTTTTAGTGGTGGCCCATACAGGTCGACTTTATCGCTTGTGGTATGATAGCATGCCCAACGAGCCTGCAATAGGATAGAAATTACTAGGTCTCATCCACTCTGATTACGTTTCTGAACTTCCTTCGTGTTACTTCTAAATATCTGCATCCTGTTTGTTTGATTCCGTCCTCTTTTGATGAAGTCCTATCTCTTGCAGCAAAATGAACTTGTGCAGTGGACGAGGAGCACCCAGTGCCGCGGTGCCAGACAACACCACCCAAAGAGATGAGGAACCCCAAGGACAACCCCCGCTACAGACCCCGCTGATACATTGGCACGAGACTTCTCAGGGCAATCCTACACCGCAGCCCGAGGGACAGACTTTCCAGACGATTCCCATGCAGCATTTTGAGGGACAGACTTCAGGAGCCATACCGATGCCGCAAACTGAGAGGCCGACATCTGAAGAGACGCCTACTACACAGCCAGAGGTTCCATTACCACCACCTCCACCCTATACACCCCAGATGCCACATCTAGACGGACAACCACAGATGCTTCAGTTCTTTCAGACCATGATGCAAGCACAGTGGCATCAGACAGAGACATTGAGACAGAGTTTGATGGCAGTACTAGAGAGGACACCTATCCCAACACCCGTATCAGCACCTCCACCAGCCCAGACAGGTGGCACTGTTAGATGGTTTCGACAGATGAGACCAGATACTTTCTCAGGCAATGAGACTGTAGAACAGATCTCCGATTGGGTCGCCAATACAGAGATGCTATTAGAGGCTTCACAACTGCATCCAGACCTTTAGATAACCACAGTGAGGGCCCAACTAAAAGGCAACGCCCATCACTGGTGGGATTCTATTGAGCGCAGTGTAGGCAAGAACCAGACTTGGGAACAGTTCTTAGAGTACTTCAATGCGAAGTATTTCCCAACTACAGTCAGAAATGCCCTGTACTCCCAGTTCCTACATCTAGAGCAGGGAAATATGACTGTTGACGCCTATGACGCGGATTTCAGCCGCCTTAGCAGATTTGGTGCCGTCCTGATACCCAATGAGCTCGAGAAAGCCCAGAGATTTTATCACGGCCTCAATTTTGAGCTACAGAAGTATACCACCACACAGGCGAGGATTTCTTATGAAGAGGTTCTTGCAGAGGCGAGAACCCAGGAGGCCATCGTCAGAGGAGCTAGACGTTCCAGCACGACTACACCAGCCAGAGCCCAGCCCGGAGCAGGAGGACCGATCCGACATCCCGGAGCACAGACACAGCAGAGGGCAGCACCATACCAGCCGAAGGAGCTCCCGACTTGTCACTATTGTGGCAAGAAGGGACACGTCATTAAAGATTGTCGGAAGAAGCTAGAATTGTGCATGATATGTGGAGCAAGTCAGTACCTTGTCAGAGATTGCCCACAGCACAGAGAGACAGCACCGCAAACAGGACAGAGGCCAGCAGCACCAGTCCCGAGGATACTACCCCCACCAGGAGGCCAGCGCCCACCAACACCCGAAGGATTTCAGAGGGGACCACCCTTGGCCCCACAGGAGGTACAGTTCGACCGGACCCGACAGCAGACATAAGGACAGAGGTATGGACAGGCCTTTGCGCTAGCAGCTAAAGAAGAGGAAACATAAGGGGAAGCTATCACAGGTACCATTTTAGTTGCATCATTACCTGCAACTGCATTGTTTGATTCTGGTGCTACGCTATCATTTATATCTAGTAGATTCGTAGCAATGCATAGAGTAGCGACTTCCCCCTTACCTAAGAGTTGGAAGATTCTTACCGGAGGAAGTATCGTGCCGGTTACCAGCACTATCAGAACGTGCTCGGTAGTCGTATGTGGTAGAAAGATGAGAGCGCGATTCTTGGTACTGCCTATGCCGTACTTTGATGTTGTGCTAGGCATGGAATGGTTAAGCCAGTATAACGCCGTACTGAATTGCTGGAAGGGTAGCATCACATTTAGACTGCCAGATCAGCCAGAGTTCGAGTACATGTGAGGGACTATCGAGCAAGGAGTAGGACAGATAGATGGAACTTGCATGGATATTGAAATGGTACCCCCACCCATAGTTGCTGAATTCGAGGATGTTTTCCCGGAAGAATTGCCAGGCTTACCGCCAGATAGGGACGTGGAGTTCACTATTGAGCTAGTACCCGGAGCAGCACCAGTATCTTCTAATGTATACCGATTGGCAAAAAAGGAGCTAGATTAACTGAAGCTACAATTAGAGGAGTTGCAGAGCAAGGAATTTATTCGTCCTAGTGCATCACCTTGGGAAGCACTAGTGCTGTTTGTACCTAAGAAGGATGGAATGGTACGCATGTGCATTGATTATAGAGCCCTTAATGCTTTGACTATCAAGAACAAGTACCCCCTGCCGCAGATTGATGATTTATTCGACCAGTTGACAGGAGCAGTGGTGTTCACAAAGATTGACCTGAGATCGAGTTATCATCAAATGAAGGTGCAAAGAGAAGACATTCAAAAGACAACATTCTGGACTCATTATGGACATAACGAGTTCTTAGTGATGCACCAGAATACACTAAGATGTCTTTATGAACTTGATGAACAGAGTATTCCACCAATACTTAGACCGATTCGTGGTAGTCTTCATCGATGACATCTTAGTGTATTCAAAGAGCCACGAGGAGCACGAAGAGCACTTGAGACTAGTGTTAGAGACGCTGAGGAGAGAGAGGCTTTATGCCAAGCTGAGCAAGTGCGAGTTTCTCCTAGATCGTGTCGCTTTTCTTCGATACGTCATCTCAGGAGATGGTATTTCAGTAGATCTGGCGAAGATTTCATCAGTAGAGAAATGGCCAACCCCTTCCAATGTTTCAGAAGTAAGAAGTTTTCTAGGACTTGTCAGATATTACCGGAGGTTCATGGAGAACTTTACAAAGATTACAGAGCCAATGACCCGCTTGACCCGTAAGGAGCAGGAGTTCACCTGGACAGAGGAGTGTCAGAAGGCATTCGATGAGCTGAAGAAGCGTCTGACTACATCACCTATCTTGACCATACCTTCTGGACCCGGAGGATTCGTGATCTATAACGATGGATCCGGGAAAGGACTATGATGCGTCTTGATGCAGCACGGGAAGGTTGTAGCCTATGCTTCTAGACAGTTGAGGACACACGAGAAAAACTATCCCACTCACGACTTGGAGCTTGCAGCAGTGATCTTTGCCTTGAAGCTTTGGAGGCACTACCTATATGGGGAAAGAGTAGAAATATTCACTGATCATAAGAGCCTGAAATACGTCTACACTCAGAAGGACCTGAACTAGAGACAGAGACATTGGCTCGAGGTGATGACAGACTTCGAGATTAAGCTGTAGTACCACCCGGGAAAGGCCAACGTAGTAGCTGACGTGTTGAGTAGAAGACCCATGGCATTCTTCTTGACTACCCAACAATATCTGTTGAGAGATCTAGAACAGATGGGTATATAAGTCATTATGCCCGGAGTAGACGGACAGTTGTCGAGTTTTCAATTGCACTCGACATTAGTGGAGAGGATCAAGGCTGCTTTGCCAACAGACGCCAGATTTCAGAGGCTTAGACAGATGACAGAGGCTGGAATACAGACAAGACTGCTGTAAACGCCCTAAGATTTTTCAGATATTTTTTAAAATCAATTTTTGGATTTAATATGCAATTTACATAGGACCTGAAGTGAGTTTATAATTTTTAATTTCTAATAAACAACATAAAAATGAAATGAAAATAAGATTTTATGGTGTGAAATAGAAAACCAGACTTAGGATAATTTTCTGGGATTTTATTGGGCCTCAGACCTATTTTTAAAAGCCTAAAAACTATTTTCTGAATTAATTAATTAATATAATTATTATTATTATTACTATTTTTATATTTTCGGTTTTGGGCCCGGCCCGGCCCAGTGGGCCGAGCCCGTTAGCATCCCAGCTGTTAACGGGTCGGGCGGGTCCGCTCACCCGGAGCCCGCCGCCCGACCCGACCCGCTTGCCGGTCACCCCTGTCCCCCGTCCCCCCCACGATCCGATAACGCCGGCGCCGACGCGAAATTCGGCCGCCACGACCGCCTCCCCTCCGACCTTTCCGCCACGACGCCCCGGCCAACCCAGGCCCCAGCCCCCTTTAAATAGCCCCCTCCTCCGCCTCCTTTCTCCCCTAAACCCTAGCCCTAACTCCACCCGTCCGGCGACCTAGTTCGGGCGAGCCCCGTCCGGCGACCCCGACCCCCTGCGACCCTCCGGCCTTCTCTCAAACCCTCCGTCCACCTCCCTCGCAGCCACCAGCGAGTCCCCCAGCCGCCGAGAGCCGCCGACCTCTCCTCCTTCCTCCCCTCTTCTTCTCAAACCCGCCGCCGGCCTCCCCTGCGAGCCGACCTCGCCGTAGCCGCCGTCCGACGACCCCGCCGGACCTCCCAGGGCCTAGCCGACCTCCGCCCGGTGCCGTGCAGCGTCGGCACCCTCTGCTCAGACCCAGACACGCCGCTGGACACGCTGACACGTCCAGGACACAGAACCGCGTGTCGGACTCGAAATACCCCGGTTCCTCGGGTCCCCTTCAGGTACTCGTATCTTGCAACTCGGATCTCCGTTTTCGATTCTGTAAATTTCTACGCGAAGCCTGTATGACCCTCTCGGTGCCGGACAAACTGTTCGAGGCATCGCGGCCTGTGGCGATCGCACACCGCGATCCAAAAACAGGAGAAACCAGACCCTGTTTTACCCCGGAACTGAGTACGCCCCGCCAAACGGGACGACTTGGTCGCGCACGGTCTTCACAGATACGTGCGCCTCGTTGATACGGACGTGTGGGATTTTGCGGAAGCTGATTCGGGTGTGCGTGCACACCGGAATCAACGCGTATCCGCGGACATCGCTCCGTATCCGCCTTTTCTGTAATTTACCCTAACTTCGTGCACACACGTCGGATCGAGACGAAACTTGCGCCATCGGACTCGTATCGATACGCTGGTCCTGTGGGTCAAGTTTGGTCCGATTCTGAGAACGTTGACAAAATCGCGTGTCGTGGGCCCCACAGGCCCCGCCCGACGGGCGATTTCGTGATCGGCTCATCGGAATTCAAATCTGAAAGTTCCGTTGGGTTCGTATCAGCGTTCCTGACCTGTTGACACTAAATTTGGTGAATTTGGAGACCGTTGACCCTGACACATTTTTCGGTGCAAAGCGGGCCCACCGGTGGACCCCGTTTTAGCCAAAATTGCCGTTTTTGCCCTTGTCTCCAAATTGGACCCAAGGACAGGCGTTCCTAGCTGTTTGACACCTTCTGAGCGTGATGGTACTATTTATTTCAGCTTTCGGAGACATCTCTGGAAATTTTCAAAACCAGGACCTTAGTGGAATTCAAACCTCAGGCAAGTGCATCTTGCCAATCTTGCAGTCATTATTTTCATAATTTCTGATAAAAATACTCTGCTGGATGTCTTGTGAAATTCATATAAACTATTTTAAACTGCTTAAACCTAGGAAACGTATGACGTACCTAGCGCCCGATCATAGTCGGGTACTGACACCGTACGCGGTGTTGGGTTCGTCATTTAGAGATGGATTTACGACCCCCTTATTTTGTACTTGACCTCTCAAGTACCCTACAACCCAGGACACTTGACACTATCATGGACAGAATCTTCCCGAGTTATTCGTGGGGATTCTGAATAGGATACAAGACTTGACAGAGTTATTTATTTATAGACAGTATGACTTGTTGCATTAGTTATAATCCCGCTGACATGGACATGAGACGTTATGGTCATGGCTTGCGTAATTACATTGGGTGGGGAGAGACACACAGGCTACAGGCTGATCTATATATATCTACTATTATTGTGAGGTTGTAGACTCTCCAGCAGAGCTAGACCCTTTACGTGTTATTACTGCTACCGGCTCCCCGACACAGAGCTTGTAGCGGTCTCAGCCTGAGTACTAGTGTTGCTCTCATTTGCATATCACATAGATGGTTACTTAGTTTACCCTGCTGTTTCATTATTTATTGCACTGCTTATTCATTTTGGCTTGTATTATTTGTGCCTTGCTATGTCCACTAAGGACCTGGAATGGATTATGTCCCCAGGTTTAGCTGAGGAGCAGTATCCTGAGATATACGGGACAGGAGCTGAAGCTATTGCTGGAGCTGAACCAAACACTAAAGACGAGGTGACTGCCGAGGACTTCTCCTGAGTGCCTATCCCAGCACTCATTTATTTATTTCATGTTTATATCTTTGTTCCTGGCCTATAGAGCCAGCTTATTCAGACTATAGTCGGATTGTTTCTCCGACTGACTTGCTGTGATGATGTTGCTACATATTTCCATTTGATTATGTAGTTTATTTCCTTATCTTTATGGATGAGATTAGTGTGACTTGATGTAGTAGACCTTATTTATAGCTTAAGTACGCCCTGATGGTTCCATTAAATTGGGTTATCCATCGGTGCGTGCTGCTGGCCATTGCCGCGCATCTCCAGTCCCTCGGCATTTTGGGACTGGGGCGTGACATGGTTTTTGTGGTGGCCCATGCAGGTCCAAACTAAATTATTCGGTTTCAACTTAGGGACCGGACAGGCCTGCAAAAAGATAGGTTATAGGATCTCATCCATTGATTTAATCGTTTTTGAACTCTATGTCGAATTCAATTAAATTGCTTGAACTGCATCCTGTTTTGATTCCTCTGTGCGTTCTCATTGTTTTCTTTTGATGCAGAGTTATGGATCCCAGACGTGGTGACGAGACCCCCTTGGGAACACCGACTGAAGCAGGGTTTACTTGCGAAGCTGGAATGACGCCAGATACCAGAGGACAATCCTCTCAGAGCAATCAAACTGGCCAGCCAAGTTCCATGTTCAGGCGTGATGACATCCCGCCTCCTCCCCAGTTCCCTCCTGCGATGCCTGTCTTTCCCCCAGGACATGCAATGGACGGTCAGCAAATATTCCAGATGTTCTACGCCATGATGCAGGCACAACAACAGATTCAACAGGAGACCCAACGCCGAGAGGCCGAGAACCTAAGGAACAGCCTGGTCGCAGCATTGGAGCATGCAAATCCACCAAATAGGAGGCCAACGACGGGATCTATTACGGATTTCCGTCAACTCAAGCCCCGTACCTTCTCGGGCAAGGAAGGACCAACTGAAGTACATGAATGGCTTACAAACACACAGCATCAGTTGGAGGCCGCCGAACTACCAAGGGACAAATGGATGACTGCCGTCAGGATGCAACTGACGGACAACGCACATCATTGGTGGCTGTCCGAAGAAAGAAGGCTCGGACATGATCAGGTTACCTGGGAGGAGTTCTCCAGACTCTTCCAGGCAATGTACATCCCTGCTGTGGCTCGGTCAGAACTCTGAGACAGATTCAACCGCCTGATCCAGGGCAACATGACGGTGGAGGAATATAACGCCGAATTCATTCGCCTGAGCCGTTTCGCCCCTTCGCTAATTCCTACCGAAGAGGAGAAGGCGGAGAAGTTCTTTGATGGGCTCAGGTTCGAGCTTCAGAAGTTGATCGGATCAGTCGCGCCCACCTCTTACACCGACGTCCTAGCTGCAGTACGTCGGCTGGAGCGCGTTACTCGGAGAGAATCAAGCCTGAAATGTCCCTTCTCCTCAGCACCGTCCAAGTCATCACCAGGGGAATCTGCTAAACGGCCCCAGAAGAGCCCGCCTCCAAGAGCAGCAACTAAGAACCTGCCTACTTGCCATTACTGCAGCAAGGTAGGACATATTTAAAAGGAATGTCGACGCAAGCTGGGACTCTGCCTGATTTGCGGATCTGGACAACACTTCTCAAAGGACTGCTCGGAACGTCGAGAGGGAGTTCCGAATCGACCAGCTCCACCTGCAGCTCTTCCAGCTGGGGGAGCAACTCAGACAGGGCCTGGAGGAGCCAGGCCACCTCTACCACCTCAGGCAGCATTGTTCCAACAAGCTCGTCAGCAAAGGGGTCCCGCTCAGGGACGAGGTCAGGCATATGCACTAGCAGTCACTGAGGAAGCTACTGCAGGCGAAGTGATAGCAGGTACCATATTAGTAGCTTCAATTCCTGCTGTAGCATTATTTGATTCTGGAGCTTCGCATTCATTTATTGCTGCTAGCTTCGTAGCCACACATAGAATAGCTACCGCACCTCTCTCGAAGATGAAGAGAATACTAACGGGAGGTGGAATTATCCCGGTTAGTGATACTTGTAGATCATGTTCGGTAGTAGTCTGTGGCCGAGAGATGCGAGCCCAATTTCTGATCTTTTCTATGCCTGATTACGATGTTGTACTTGGTATGGACTGGTTAAGTCAGTACCATGCGACACTGGATTGCCGGCTTGGAAAAGTGATATTTAGACCCCCTAGCCTTCCTGAGTTTGAATTTCTTCGAGGAGCTGTAGAACAAGGGGTCCAGCCAACTCTTAGGGTATTGACTGTAGAAGAAGATTCAAGTTACCCAAGAGTCATAACGGAATTTGTGGATGTATTTCCCGACGACCTTCCAGGTTTACCACCTGATCGGGAGATAGAATTCACAATAGACCTAACTCCAGGAGCCGAACCTATCACTTCATCGGTATATCGGCTAGCACCTAAGGAGTTAGTGGAGCTGAAAATACAAGTTGACGACCTTCTGGAGAAAGGATTTATCAGGCCCAGTGTTTCACCATGGGGAGCTCCTATACTTTTTGTACCCAAGAAGGACGGATCAGTACGGCTGTGCATTGATTACAGAGCCCTTAATGCTGTCACTATTAAGAACCGGTATCCACTACCACGCATTGATGATTTGTTTGACCAGTTGAGTGGTGCTAAGGTATTCTCAAAGATTGACCTTAGATCCGGTTATCATCAGATTAGGGTGAAGAAGGAAGATATCCCAAAGACGGCCTTCAGAACTAAGTATGGGCATTATGAGTTCCTAGTTATGCCGTTTGGTTTAACCAACGCACCCGCCGTATTTATGAGTTTGATGAACGGGGTCTTCCATCAGTACTTGGATAAGTTCATGGTGGTGTTCATTGATGATATCCTAATCTACTCTAAGAACCACGAAGAGCACGAGGAACACCTTAGAATTGTGCTAGAAACCTTGAGAAGGGAGAAGCTGTATGCCAAACTCAGCAAATATGAGTTCTGTATGGACAAGGTGCCATTCTTAGGACATATTATCTCGGGTGAAGGACTGTCTGTGGACCCAGAGAAAGTCACTGCTATAGAAACCTGGCCTACCCCTACCTCTGTTGCAGAAGTGAGAAGTTTTCTTGGACTTGCTGGGTATTACCGGCGGTTCGTAGAAAATTTTTCAAGGATTGCTGAACCTATGACAAAGCTGACACGGAAGGATCAGGAGTTCATATGGACGGAAGAATGCCAGAATGCCTTTGAAGAATTGAAGAGGCGTCTAACAACAGCACCAGTCTTGACTCTTCCCTCAGGGTCAGGAGGTTTTGTTGTATATAGTGATGCGTCCGATAGTGGACTAGGTTGTGTCTTGATGCAACATGGCAAGGTTATCGCTTATGCATCGAGGCAGCTGAAGGTCCACGAAAAGAACTACCCGACGCACGACCTGGAGCTAGCTGCAGTGATTTTTGCATTGAAGATCTGGAGACATTACCTGTATGGAGAAAAGGTCGAAATATTCACTGATCATAAGAGCTTGAAGTATATTTATACACAGAAGGAGCTCAATATGAGGCAAAGGCGTTGGCTGGAGTTGATGGTGGACTTTGACATCGATCTGCAGTACCACCCGGGGAAAACAAATGTTGTAGCCGACGCCCTTAGTAGAAAACCCTCGGCTTATTTCTTAACGGAGCAGCCTCAACTATTACAAGATTTGCAAGATCTTAAGATAGAGGTGGTTCTACCTGGACAAAATAGGTTGCTGGCTAACCTTGAAGTGAAGTCATCGCTGGTGGAGAGAATCAAGGAAGCTTTGCCTAATGATGCCAGATTTCGAAGGCTGAAAGAGAGAACAGAAGCAGGCTTGCAGACGGGACTTCGCATCCACGGGGACGGAACATTAAGGTGCGGAAATCGCCTATGTGTTCCAAATGGGGAATTAAGACAGGAGTTGATGACAGAAGCCCATAGCTCCATATACTCGGTTCATCCAGGAGGAACCAAGATGTACCGGGACTTGAGACAATATTACTGGTGGCATGGAATGAAAAGGGAGATTGCCCGCTTTGTGGCAAAATGCTTAGTCTGCCAGTAGGTGAAGGCCGAGCACCAAAGGACTGCAGGTATGTTGCAGCCACTTCCCATCCCTGAATGGAAGTGGGAGCATATTACCATAGACTTCGTCACTGGATTTCCAAGAAGCCCTAATGGTAAGGATGCAGTATGGGTCATCGTGGATCGGCTCACTAAGTCGGCTCACTTCTTGCCGTTCAGAGTCGGACAATCCACGGAAGTACTAGCCGACATGTATATGCGACAGATCGTAAAATTACATGGAGTGCCGGTTAGTATCGTATCAGATCGAGACTCAAGATTTACATCTCACTTCTGGCGAAGCATGCAAGAGAGTCTCGGCACCAGACTCAAGTTCAGTACTGCCTATCATCCTCAGACAGATGGCCAGTCAGAGCGCACAATTTAGATCCTAGAAGATATGCTGCGATCTTGTATACTGGACTTTGGAGGATCTTGGGAAGATCATCTGCATTTAGTGGAGTTCTCCTACAACAACAGCTATCAGGCAAGCATTCAGATGGCACCCTTCGAGGCGTTGTACGGAAGGAAGTACAGATCGCCTGTATGCTGGAGCGACGTTGGCGAACGTCAAATGCTGGGTCCAGAGTTGGTAACGGAGACAGTGAAGAAAGTAAAGCAGATCCAGAACCATCTCCGTGCAGCCCAGGATAGACAGAAGCATTGGGCCGATGCACACAGACGACCCCTGGAGTTCAAGGAAGGAGAGCATGTATTTTTGAGGATCTCGCCCACTAGAGGTATTATCAGATTTGGCAGCAGAGGCAAGTTAAGCCCAAGGTACATTGGGCCATTTGATATCTTGGAGCGCATTGGTGAGGTGGCTTACCGTCTTGCATTACCCCCATCCTTAGAGGGAGTGCATGACGTATTCCACGTCTCACAATTGAGGAGGTATGTGACGGACCCAAGTCATATAGTTGATCATTCTGAGATTTCAGTGGGACCTAGCCTGAGATACGAAGAGCAGCCAGTGGGGATACTCGACACCAGTGAGAAGACACTGCGAGGGCAAATAATCAGGCTGGTTCGAGTAGCTTGGAAGCAGCACTCTCCTGGCGAATCAACTTGGGAGCGAGAAGATGTTATGCGGCAGCGTTATCCACACCTATTTGCAGAATCAGGTAGAACCTAAGCATTCTTTAATTCTGTAAATCTTGCCTTATAGTTTACCCTTCGATTGCGAGGACGCAATCCTCTTAAGGGGGGTTGATTGTAAACGCCCTAAGATTTTTCAGATATTTTTTTAAATCAATTTTTGGATTTAATATGCAATTTATATAGGACCTGAAGTGAGTTTGTAATTTTTAATTGCCAATAAACAACATAAAAATAAAATAAAAATATGATTTTATGGTGTAAAATAGAAAACCGGACTTAGGGTAATTTTCTGGGATTTTATTGGGCCTCAGACCTATTTTTAAAAGCCTAAAAACTATTTTCTGAATTAATTAATTAATATAATTATTATTATTATTACTATTTTTATATTTTCGGTTTTGGTCCCGGCCCGGCCTAGTGGGCCGAGCCCGTTAGCAGCCCAGCTGTTAACGGGTCGGGCGGGTCCGCTCACCCGGAGCCCGCCGCCCGACCCGACCCGCTTGCCGGTCACCCCTGTCCCCCGTCCCCCCCACGATCCGATAACGCCGGCGCCGCCGCGAAATTCGGCCGCCACGACCGCCTCCCCTCCGACCTTTCCGCCACGACGCCCCGGCCAACCCAGGCCCCAGCCCCCTTTAAATAGCCCCCTCCTCCGCCTCCTTTCTCCCATAAACCCTAGCCCTAACTCCACCCGTCCGGCGACCTAGTTCCGGCGAGCCCCGTCCGGCGACCCCGACCCCCTGCGACCCTCCGGCCTCCTCTCAAACCCTCCGTCCACCTCCCTCGCAGCCACCAGCGAGTCCCCCAGCCGCCGAGAGCCGCCGACCTCTCCTCCTTCCTCCCCTCTTCTTCTCAAACCCGCCGCCGGCCTCCCCTGCGAGCCGACCTCGCCGTAGCCGCCGTCCGACGACCCCGTCGGACCTCCCAGGGCCTAGCCGACCTCCGCCCGGTGCCGTGCAGCGTCGGCACCCTCTGCTCAGACCCGGACACGCCGCTGGACACGTTGACACGTCCATGACACAGAACCGCGTGTCGGACTCGAAATACCCCGGTTCCTCGGGTCCCCTTCAGGTACTCGTATCTTGCAACTCGGATCTCCGTTTTCGATTATGTAAATTTCTACGCGAAGCCTGTATGACCCTCTCGGTGCCGGACAAACTGTTCGAGGCATCGCGGCCTGTGGCGATCGCACACCGCGATCCAAAAACAGGAGAAACCAGACCCTGTTTCACCCCGGAACTGAGTACGCCCCGCCAAACGGGACGACTTGGTCGTGCACGGTCTTCACAGATACGTGCGCCTCGTTGATACGGACGTGTGGGATTTTGCGGAAGCTGATTCGGGTGTGCGTGCACACCGGAATCAACGCGTATCCGCAGACATCGCTCCGTATCCGTCTTTTCTGTAATTCACCCTAACTTTGTGCACATACGTCGGATCGAGACAAAACTTACGCCATCGGACTCATATCAATACGCTGGTCCTGTGGGTCAAGTTTGGTCCGATTCTGAGAACGTTGACGAAATCGCGTGTCGTGGGCCCCACAGGCCCCGCCCGACGGGCGATTTCGTGATCGGCTCATCGGAATTCAAATCTGAAAGTTCCGTTGGGTTCGTATTAGCGTTCCTGACCTGTTGACACTAAGTTTGGTGAATTTGGAGACCGTTGACCCTGACACGTTTTTCGGTGCAAAGCGGGCCCACCGGTGGACCCCGTTTTAGCCAAAATTGCCGTTTTTGCCCTTGTCTCCAAATTGGACCCAAGGACAGGCGTTCCTAGCTGTTTGACACCTTCTGAGCGTGATGGTACTATTTATTTCAGCTTTCGGAGACATCTCTGGAAATTTCCGAAACCAGGACCTAAGTGGAATTCAAACCTCAGGCAAGTGCACCTTGCCAATCTTGCAGTCATTATTTTCATAATTTCTGATAAAAATACTCTGCTGGATGTCTTGTGAAATTCATATAAACTGTTTTAAACTGCTTAAACCTAGGAAACGTATGACGTACCTAGCGCCCGATCATAGTCGGGTACTGACACCGTACGAGGTGTTGGGTTCGTCATTTAGAGATGGATTTACGACCCCCTTATTTTGTACTTGACCTCTCAAGTACCCTACAACCCAGGACACTTGACACTATCATGGACAAAATCTTCCCGAGTTATTCGTGGGGATTCTGAATAGGATACAGGACTTGACAGAGTTATTTATTTATAGATAGTATAACTTGTTGCATTAGTTATAATCCCGCTGACATGGACATGAGACGTTATGGTCATGGCTTGCGTGATTACATTGGGTGGGGAGAGACACACAGGCTAAACGCTGATCTATATATATCTACTATTATTGTGAGGTTGTAGACTCTCCAGCAGAGCTAGACCCTTTACGTGTTATTACTGCTACCGGCTCCCCGACACAGAGCTTGTAGCGGTCTCAGCCTGAGTACTAGTGTTGCTCTCATTTGCATATCACATAGATGGTTACTTAGTTTACCCTGCTGTTTCATTATTTATTGCACTGCTTATTCATTTTGGCTTGTATTATTTGTGCCTTGCTATGTCCACTGAGGACCTGTAATGGATTATGTCCCCAGGTTTAGCTGAGGAGCAGTATCCTGAGATATACGGGACAGGAGCTGAAGCTATTGCTGGAGCTGAACTAAACACTGAAGACGAGGTGACTGCCGAGGACTTCTCCTGAGTGCCTGTCCCATCACTCATTTATTTATTTCATGTTTATATCTTTGTTCCTGGCCTATAGAGCCAGCTTATTCAGACTATAGTCGGATTGTTTCTCCGACTGACTTGCTGTGATGATGTTGCTACATATTTCCATTTGATTATGCAGTTTATTTCCTTATCTTTATGGATGAGATTAGTGTGACTTGATGTAGTAGACCTTATTTACAGCTTAAGTACGCCCTGATGGTTCCATTAAATTGGGTTATCCATCGGTGCGTGCTGCTGGCCATTGTCGCGCATCTCCAGTCCCTCGGCATTTTGGGACTGGGGCGTGACAACTGCGTATACATGAAGACGAAACTTTGAGATGTGGAGATCGTCTCTATGTTCCAAATGGATAACTTCATCAGGAGTTGATGATAAAAGCAGGCAATTCAACCTACTCTATTTATCCAGGAGGCACAAAGATGTACAGAGACTTGAGACAGTACTACTGGTGGCATGGAATGAATAGAGAGATAGCACGCTTTGTGGCCAAGTGCCTGGTGTGTCAGAAAGTCAAGGCTGAGCATCAGAGATCTGCAGGATTGCTTCAACCGCTCTATATACCGGAGTGGAAATGGGAGCATATCACTATGGACTTTGTTACGGGCTTTCCGAGGAGTCCTATTGGTCGAAATACAGTATGGGTAATCGTAGATAGACTCACCAAGTCCGCACACTTTTTACCCTTCAGAGTTGGACAATCTACTGAGGTCCTAGCAGATATGTATATGAGGGAGATTGTACGACTGCACGGAGTGCCAGTTAGCATCGTGTCTGACAGGGATACAAGATTTACCTCTTACTTTTGGCGGAGTATGCAAGAGAGTCTCGGTACCCGCCTAAAGTTTAGCACATCGTATCACCCACAGACAGATAGCCAGTCAGAGCACACCATTCAGACATTGGAAGACATGTTAAGAGCGTGCATGCTTGACTTCGGAGGATCTTGGGAGGACCATTTGCATTTGGTCGAGTTTTCCTACAACAACAGCTATCCAGCAAGCATCCAGATGGCTCCCTATGAAGCGTTGTATGGCAGGAAGTGTCGTTCCCCCGTATGTTGGAGCGATATAGGTGAGAGACAGATTCTTGGCCCCGAGTTGGTTGTTCGTACCATAGAAAAGGTAAAAAAGATCCAAGGACACCTACGAGCAGCACAAGACCGACAGAAGCATTGGATGAATGCACATCGACGACCCTTAGAGTTCCAGGTTGGTGACACATATTTCTAAAGATCTTGCCTACTCGAGGGACTATCAGATTCGGAGGCAGAGGAAAGCTGAGTTCGAGGTACATCGGACCATTCGATGTGTTAGAATGCGTCGGAGAGGTTGCTTACAGGTTAGCCTTACCACAGACTTTGGAAGGAGTCCATGATGTCTTCCATGTATCTCAGCTGATGAGGTACATACCGGATCGGAGTCATGTACTTGACCGTTCCGAGATCATAGTCGGCCCGAGTTTATCCTACCAGGAGGAGCCTATTGAGATCCTGGACATGAGCGAGAAGGTACTGCAAGGTCAGACTATTCCCCTAGTTCGTGTCGTATGGAGACATTATGCACCAGGCGAGTCGACCTGGAAACGCGAGGAGGATATTCGATAATGCTACCCTCACCTCTTTGAAGGACCTGGTACCTTTCCAGATTTGGACGAGGTCTATTACCCCACAGTGTACGACCCAGGATAGGAGACGAGGTTCGCTACCGCAGAGGAGTTAGAGGTGTTACCGTCATAGTTTCCGTGATCACTTGGTAGGCCTTCCGTCTAGGATTGGGCGCATCATTATCTAGTCAGCCGATGCCCTAGTCATTACTCTTTTATCTATTATTTCAGTACATTTATTCTGTCATAGTAGTGGGTTTGTTCCCACCAAACATTATTGGTTTTACTATGATATCTTGAGACTGGTATTTATCTTCCAACGGTTTATTTAGTACTTCTTGCTGTTTATATTGTGGATGAGATTAGTTTACCTATTGTTGACTGATATTGGACATGTTAGTATTTTAGGACAGCGTAGCACTCTTCGTTAGGATCCATTAAATTGGGATATCCTCAGAGACGTGACAGCTGGCTATTGCCACGTGGCCTGGTCCCGTATACTTTTGGGACTGGGGCGTGACACTTGGCCCGCCTGAGTTCCCCTTGGCCGGAGCAGCAACCTCCCATCATCTTCATCATCATCATCACCACCAATATCATTCTCATTATCATCATCATCCCCTAATCATAATCACTATCACTTAATCATCATCTCGTTATCTCATCATCATCACCCTCATCATCATTATTATCCACCCTAATCACCATCATCATCATCATCACCTTAATCAATATTATCATCATCATCATCATCATCATAACCTAGGACACGTGAGCATGCCAGCCGTATGAATATGGCACTCTACTATATAGAAACCATATCACACGTACGCTGTAATATGAATAACAATTCACCAGCGGTATAAACCATCATAAATCACAGGGTATAATCTAATCTCATCCACAGAAAATCAAATATAATAAATAACCAATATCTGTAACCAGATCCCAAATGAAGTATCTAGAGATGATAGTCGGATGGAAACAAATCCACTGCCGAACTAGAATGAAGAATAAATAAGATAAATAATATAAATACAACCTCTAACAATCACGAGGCTCGAAGAGTAGACCTCTCGCAATATAAGTAGCCAGTCCGGATCTGCGCTCCTGCAAATACTCATGAACAATACACCTGGAAAGGGACCAGGTCCTCAGAGGGACATAACAAGATACATAAAAGCATGCCATAAAGTAAATACTGTAAAAACTCCATGGTGATCTAACCATCTAAGTGAAATGCAACTTGAGTATAACTTGAGTGTATGGGAATGTGTAGGCTAGACATATGCTGACGTAATTTACTAATCGTGACAACTGGCTAGTATATGCCACATATGCCCCCTATAACACGGGCGCAGGAATATAATAAAGTCCAACATTATCTAGAGTGTGGTATCTGTAACGTCTATCATTCCGAAGAATAAGGTATCTGTAAAATTACCAAGTAACGTCCAACACTCTAGGGAACGTGGTATCTGTATAAATAATAACGTCTGTATCACTCCGTCGAGTGCGGTATCTGTATAAAGGAGGTGGGTGTCCCATACGCCTACTAGTCGTCCTCCCCGCCCAATGATCTATGCATGTTGTATCCACAACACGCTTCAGCTACTACACCGGGGCATCGTAACTCTGGCTCATACTCTAACGCTAGAACAATAGCCCAACCTTACAACCAAACAAGGACAAGGATCGGGCCATCGTATCACGACAGTCTATGCTCCGCCTACTAATAACTGCTAAGTCTTCTAATATGCATCACTATTAGCAGTTATGCCCTATCCGTCGCACGCCTACACGTACAAGTCGCCAACCACATACGCAAGTCCGTGCCCTACATGAGACTCACAACACGTGTAAGAAATGTGTCAAGGCCTGGGAGTCATACCAATAACTCCACAACTTTAGGTGGGTCTACTAGACACTAGGTCAGACACAAGTCCTAACGTCAACGCCTCCGTTGACTGCACCCGAGTCTCTCTCGGACGCGCACAGTTATATGATATAAACATGCAAATAATAATATAGAATTTAAATAGTACAACAAGGCAAGGTATACTTACCTGGCAAGAGAGCTGTAGAGTGTAATATCTAGATGTCAAACACCAAGAGTCAGAAACTACGGTCTCAGAATGAACGTCTTCGGATGCTAAAATAAATATCACCAACGTTCCTAGAATAAGCAAAATAGTTAGAAAACACTCCCCTTTCGTCCAATATGGACACAAGGGCAAAACGGTAATTTTGGGTCAAAACGGGCTCCACATGTGGGCCACTTTGTAATAAAAAGCGTGCCAAGGGTAAAGATCTCTAAATGGAAAAAATTATAGGTCAAACAAACTCTAAATGTCAATACGAACCCAACGGTATGTCCAAATATAAATTCCGGTGAGCCGAACATAATTTTGCCCAAAAAGTCAACTGTAGGGCCCGCCAATTGGTGACTTGGTCAACTGTCTCAAAATTGCCTGAAAACTGGATCACAGGACCAGCGCGATACCACGAGTCCAGTGGTACAAGTTTCGTCACAATCTGACTAGCGTGCATAAAATACACACGACTTTCGCAAAAGTTATGACACGGAGTTTGTCCGCGGATACGGGCTGATTTCGACGCGCACACGCGTCCGAATCAGTTTCCGTGAACTCTCACGTGTCCGGGTACACTGCGCGCACCTTTTGGTACACTTGGTACACGGTGGGGCGGTCACTTTTGGCGGGGCGAGCTCCGTTTCACAATTTTTGGAAATATAGAAAAAAATGTATTTTCGGGGTTTTTCAACGAATTTAATTCTACCTACAGTAGTTAATAATCTAATATTAATTAATAAAAATTAAACTAGGTCAAGTGGTCTCCGAATACCAGAAAGAAAAATCGGATTCGGATTTCTGTGGTGGGAGATACGAATCCGGGAACATAGGTGGTCACCGCAGTTTTCTGCGATATCCAGAAATTATCATTTTTCTGCCAATTTTGACGCTATTTTACCCCAGGGTTACGTGCTGTTCGAGGTCAACTATCATGTAGGTATTGAAGAGGGTTAAGGGGTGAGCGTACCGGTGAAGACGGGGTCGAGTTTGGTTGAGCGGTGGCGTAGGAAACGGAGCATGAACATGGCTCCGCTGTTGATCAAAATGTTGTGCACGCGCGCTTGCGCGGGGGCGCATACGTTGATGGGCGGGTGTGCGGCTTGGCTGGACGGCGGTCTCGCTGGCTGAGGGCGGCGGAGTCGAAGGCAGCGCGGCGGTGGTCTCGAGGGGAAGAGGCGAGTTGAATTAGGGTTATGGTTTTGATGGAGGGAAGCGAATATATATATATATATATATATATATATATATATATATATATATATATATGTTGAGAGAGATGGAAAGAGGGGGCGAGTTTTCAATGCCAACGGGTGTGAGAATTGTAATGTTGCAGCGGCTGCTGCTAACAAAGGGCCGGGTGTGGGTTAGAGTTATGGGGTAGCGGGTAAGCTAATGGGTTAGGGATTTGGATCCGTTAGGAAATGGGTAGTGGGTAGTTTAGGGATTTGGATCCAATAGTTAATTAAAAACCTATTTTTCTTTTCTTTTCTTTTCTAATTTCTTTTCTTTTCTTTTTTTAAAATATATATTCACAAACACCTAAAATAAAAATTTAAATAAAATCTATTTCCCCTAATTTGCTCATAATTACTACAATTAATTTAATAATTAATTAAAAAAATTAATACGATTTTTAGGATTAGGGGTTTTATATTCTACCCAACTTATAAAAATTTTATCCTCGAAATTAAAATTAAGCCATGGTAGAAAGTCAAGGATAGTATAAGATTTGCATTGTTTAAAATGCAAGGGTAGGTTTAAAGGAGTGGGCGATGTTGCGCGTAGCATATTCCAAAGATCATGGAGAAATCTACATGAACGAAAAATAGGTTTCTTCATGTGTCACGTCAATGGTGTGGACACCTAAATGCTCTTTTGCATAAAAGCGCCCAACCATTGAAACGTTGCACAAAGATAAAAATTGGATTAAATTAATAAAAATTAATGCGCATGGTGTTCGGGAATTAATCAGAAGTACATAGGACTAAAATTAGGTGGGGCACAAGTGGCATGGGCATAGAGGGCTCAGGATAGAATATTACCAAAATTTGGGTCATACGAAACAGGTCAAGATTGTGTCTCCGATTTTGATTGGAACGCACAAGGACACAAAGTTGGAATTATCTTAGAATTAAGAAGTAACATTCACGACGAATATTGTGCGACTAAAATGTAGCACAAGGGAGCTTAATTATAAGTTACACAAATGTTAGAATAGAAGATGGGCACGTCTAGGATAAGGTTGTGGAATTTGTGGGAAGGCAATGGCTAGTGTAGTGCTCCAATTATCGAAGCACGGTAAGGTGCGCTAAGTGGTACAAATATTGTATAATTAAATAAAATACCGTGTTCTATTTCTAATTGGATTTAAACTAGCCTTAGTCTCACTATCTAAGCTAAGTAGGTCAAATTTTGTGTGAGGGAGTTTACAATCTACTCAACTAAAAAAACAATTTCTTTCTCGAAATTAAATAAGGCATAATTTGCTAATTCCTTCACGTTCGCATATAAGGCAAGTCACTCACAATCTCTTCGAAGATTTAAAATATATTCTAATCCATCGCAATCACCTTCCGAACCAAGGTAGCCTCTTGTTTAATCAAAATTCACATATTGGAATCTCTTCTCGATTTTTAAATCATCAACATCCAAATTTAAATTAATCCATATAACATCTTCAAGGTTTAAATAACCCATATCGAATTTATATTACGATCTCCATCTATCATAATCTCCTAAAAAAAATGATTCTAATCAAATATTATTCCTATTTTTTTCACTTAAGAATTTTTGTACTCTTCAAATTTTTGTTTCAATTTACATCCTCAATATTCAAATAGGTAATCCAGCAATCAAATTTTAACTCTTAATTCAAATCATCAAATTATTAAAATTTTAAATTCAATCCACCAATGTTCAAGTCTAAAATTATATATTTATCCTCAAAATTTGAATTGATGATTTACCTTTAATATTCAAACTTTAAATCATGCGCTCAAAGTATAGATATTTGGTCCTCACTATGAAGATTTCAAAATTCATTAAATCCTCATCATCTTAGTCATTCTAAAAAAAATTCTTCACATATAAAATGACTTAATCTCATAGTCGAATCTTACTTGGTCACAAAATAAAAATTTCTCTCAAGTTGATAATGCAACTTATACCCAACTTAGAATTTACCCATCTATCATATAAGGCTATACACTTAAGAAGAATATTCCTTAATTTATTTACTCATGTCATTGAATCCTTAAAACTTTAACACCGATTATATCATATATGATAGGCCTTTAATCAATTATAAAAGACAGTTACCAAATAATGCGATTGGTCTATGGATATATCTAGTACTATCTGTATATCAAACTTATACCAAGCATGAGGTTTCGTCCTTCCAAAATAAGGAAAGACAGAAAACAATTATAAGCATTCAAGGGAAAGGTACTAGAATAGAAATATGGAGATCAAGGCGATTAGAGAATTCAAATGGGAATTGTCAAGGCAGTTGTGAATTAAAATCCTATTTTGGTAATTCTTTGTTCGCATGCTCATATTAGTACAGTTATGTAACCGATACGATACGCTCAGACATGTCTAGAGGGCAAGTACATTCGTCTACTAATCACTATATATCTCAATCCACGTAAGTAGTTTTGCGAAGGGCGAACCAAGCGCACTAAGGTTAGCTAGACCTTAATACACTGATTCTGAAATATATTAGTATATGCATCCACTAATACATATGTTGTGAAGAAGCTCGATAAAAGAATAAGCTTGCAAAACTAGGCTATAAAATAGCAGTATAAGTCAAGGTAGTATATAAATGTGCTCGATCATGATGAAATAAGGTACAAATAATTCAAGTTCACAAAATAAAACAAAAATAAGACTCTACCGTCTGAATAAACACTATCGTCTTATACAAGCATATAGTTAATATCGTTCAATTATACTACAATAATAGATCACAAGGACTATGTGATACTAGGTTAAGAGGCATACTACCCAGATAATAAACTAATACTATGACAGTCTTAAGGAAAATCTACAAAATAATATTGTCCTTGTAAATAAAGCATAAACTCTTATTGGGGTTTACGAGAAAATCATGCTATTGCATTATATCGGTAATGGTCACCTTAAGTTTTAAATCATAGTGCTCATAGAACAAGTGTCAATAGTAAGAATGAAAAATTTACTGGCCTCAAGAGAAAAGTGGATATAACTCGTATCGAGGTGGGGGTACATGTTACGCAATTTGAAAACTAAGGGATAATCATCAGGTCGCAACCTACAAGAATAACTTAAACTGTCAAGTTCTAATTACCAATCACATAATTCAAAATTCAAGAGTAACAACCAAAATCCTAGCAAGCTATATATCCTAACATAGAATAAAATCACTTGGTCTATAATCAGAGGTGTCAGGTGACGCGAGTTGAAAGATGAAGAAAAAAAGAACATAATTTAGTCGTCTCGCAATTAACGAACATTAAGGTCACAGAGAACAAGATATAAGATTAAAAATAGGAAGACTCTAGATAAGATCATGGTTTCTTAAGGGGAAAGTAATATGCTAATCTCTGTGCTCAAGATATGATTGAGGAATTTCTATATTCATTCCTCTCGTCTTCCTAGGGTACTGTCTGCTAATATCCAGACAAGAATCTAAAGGTATAGTTCTATAATACTATCTCACTATAAAATTTAGGGTTGGTCCTAACATTCCTCCTTGGATTTCTATTGGCTCCTCAATGCTAGGGTAAACAGTATGGTCAACTTTCTAACTAACTCTAGTAGTGTCCATGCTGCTCTCAAGTCATTCATAATTATAGCAAGGGACAATGGTAAACCAGTCTATAGATAAGGAAATTCTAGGGTTCACTAGATATTCTAAACTTAGTAGTGTGTCAACACTCTAGTGTTACTCTTAATAGGAAGGTTACCTTACTTATCATCTAACAACATAGACTTATATGTTCTAGGAGAGGGCTATACTCAAGGAATTATTAGGAAAGCACATGAATCAAGCATGATGCAATAGTTTAAATAGGACAGATTGAAAGGAATATGAATCATAGTCAATAGTGGATGAGATCCTATATTCTAATCCTATTTGCAGTTTTGCTCGGTACAGTAATGTAACCGAGACAATATGCCCTCGACCAATTAAGGTTTAACTTGAATTGAATCAATAGACTAGGATTAATTTGGAATTAACTAGGATTATTGAGCATAAATTATACGTCTTAATATACCTTGGCATTGATTCGAGGTTGGAGCACCACACCAGTAGTCATCTTCCACCCAAGGTTGCAAACATCTCCTAGACATGCCAGACTATCCCCTAGCCATTGTACAACCTTAGATACTCGTCATTGCATCTCACCTTAGTTGTGCAATGTCCGTAATTTCGCGTTGTGCATTAATTTAATTAGTTTGGGGGCCAATTTAACCTCAAACAGGACCTGACCCAGCCCATGAACACTTCCATGTGGACCAGACCCCACTCCCTCGAGCCCTGGCCGACCTAAACCTCGAGGACAGCCCACGAATCCACATCACCTATATAAATATACCTTTCCCCTCATATTGAAAACCCTAGAACACTACCACTACCCCCATACCTAGCCGAGCAACCCTACTCCCTATTCTGATCAGAAACTTGGCAGCCCCGGCCCTGACGACCGCCCCCAGTGCCGCCTGTATGCCGGTACCGCCATCCCCGACCGGACAACCCCAGCCGCCTGACCACCCAACCGCGCACGCCGCACCACCATCTCCTTCACCATCCCCGACTCCCTCCAATACTTCCGACCGCCTCCAATATTTTTGACCACCCCTGAGCTGCTGTAACCGACTGCTGCTGCCGCTATACCCGACTGCCACTGCCGCTGCTGCATATATTGCCGCTGTTGTTGCTGCCGTGGTTGCTGTACGCTACCGCTGCTGCCGTGGTTGACTGAACGCCGGCCGGAGATTTGCCCCGCCGGAGGAGAACCGTCAGCAAGCACAAGTCCCCCGTCCGCCACACCTAGGTAAACGACCTATTTTTCCTTCTTCCATGTATCGTGTTATATATATTCGCATTGTGACATCGTGTCGAGTGTCGGAATCCCGGACACAACCCTAACCTTACTTAAACCCTACATGTATGAATAGTGATGATTAACAAGATTTAGCATTCATTAATAACCAACAATTTCCTTAATGATAGACTCGAATATAAAGATTTGTCTTCACCTAAAAACCTGGACATTTACAGGTATACTCAAGGATGGAAAATAAGGACATATTTGTACTAAAACGTAAATAGCTTCATAACCCATAACGCGGCAATTTATTGTCCAGAGATACATAGTAGCCGAGGACAGAACACGTGTACACCCTAGCTACGTGCACACGCGTCACTGTAGTCGACCAACCATGATCTCACGACAGTACCTAGAACAACGTCATAATTAAGCATGTATTTCCCTTAGTGTCTGATGTTAGATTGCTATATTATATTGGTGTGTTTAGGATCATTGGAGCAGCCAGGAGATACCGCATGAGCTGGCTTTTGGCATTCACAACTTGAGGACTCAGGCAAGATACCTTACCATATTTACTGTCTAATCTAAATTGTGCATATGTTGTATTGTATCCTTGTTGTTTTATTTTATACAACTGTGCGCGTCCGAGATTGACTCGGGTGCAGTCGATGGATACGTCGATGATTAGTATACTTTACCTAGTCTTTAGCAGACTCAGCCCTTTGGAGGATACTCTGATATCTTCCGAGACCTGACACTCCTACACGTTAGTAGTGACAATTTTATGTTGGGATGCGGGTTCGTGTGCTCGACTAGCTATCAGCGTGTATGATATGCATCATGGTTAGTAAGTAATTCAGGATTATTTCAGTGTAGAGACTTGGCATTTAGATACGGGATATGCATGTCGAGTATTTGACTTGTATATCTATATTGGGCGGAAAGGACGACTAGTAGGCGTATGGGACACCCACTCCTTTATACAGGCACCGCACTCGACGGAGTAATACAGACATATTTATATATTACTGATACCACGTTCTATAGAGTGTTGGACGTTACTTGGTGATATTACAGATACCACACTCTATAAAACGTTGGACGTTATTGTATTCCTGCGCCCGTGTTATAGGGGGCATGTGTGGCATATATTAGCCGGTTGTCACGACTGGTGAATTACGTCAGCATATGTCTAGCCTACACCTTCCCATATACTCATAGTTGTCCTCACATTGCATTCACTTAGATGGTTAGCACACCCTTTTATTGTATTTACTTTATTCAGTATTTATATATGGCATACTTCTATGTATCTTGTTACGTCCCTCTGAGGACCTGGTACCTTTCCAGATTTGGACGAGGTCTATTACCCCACAGTGTACGGCCCAGGATAAGAGACAAGGTTCGCTACCGCAGAGGAGTTAGAGGTATTACCGTCAGAGTTTCCGTGATCACTTGGTAGGCCTTCCGCCTAGGATTGGGCGCATCATTATCTAGTCAGCCGATGCCCTAGTCATTACTCTTTTATCTATCATTTCAGTACATTTATTCCGTCATAGTAGTGAGTTTGTTTCCACCAGACATTATTGGTTATACTATGATATCTTGAGACTGGTGTTTATCTTCCAGCAGTTTATTTAGTACTTCTTGCTATTTATATTGTGGATGAGATTAGTTTACCTGTTGTTGACTGATATTAGACATGTTAGTATTTTAGGACAGCGTAGCACTCTTCGTTACGATCCATTAAATTGGGATATCCTCGGAGATGTGACAGCTGGCTATTGCCACGTGGCCTGGTCCCGTGTACTTTTGGGACTGGGGCATGACACTTGGCCCGCCTGAGTTCTCCCTGGCCGGAGCATCAACCTCCCATCATCTTCATCATCATCACCACCATTATCATTCTCATTATCATCATCATTCCCTAATCATAATCACCATCACTTAATCATCATCTCATCATCATCACCATCATCACCCTAATCACCATCATCACCCTCATCATCATCATTATCCACCCTAATCACCACCATCATCATCACCTTAATCAATATTATCATCATCATCATTATCATCATAACCTACATCATCAACATCATCACCCTCGTCATCACCAATCATCACCCTCGTCATCAACATCGACATCATCATATTCATTGTGGACCCGTCACTTCACCAAAGAGGACCTGCAGCAGTCACCCTTGATCCTCGTGCCCGTGCACGCTAACCCCGAGGTTCGAACCTGTCCCCCTCCATTTATTTTATATGCGTGTTTGTGTGAATAACATCTAGGTTAGCATATCGGTTCAGTTTAGTTAGTTGGTTAATTTCAGACCGTGTCGGTGAACCCAATGACTTGTATGCGTACACGTACGCGTATTATAATTAAATTGATATATATATATAAATATATGGATGTATTATATAAGTAATTATATGCTAGTAATAGTTATGACATATGTATATATGTACTACATTACCCTAGTATAATTACGGATATCCCGTATTGACTATATGACTCTGAGGATTGCAAGTTGACTGCCTTGTGTACATTAACGTACTGGCTTAGACACATGTTAGTTGACTTTTTGATTGTGCGCAACATTTGAAGACGTGACACCCGCGTAATTAGACGCGCATTTGACCCTGTTAGACGACCAGTGTCATCCCTAGCGTACCCTCTGAGTCCAGTATAATTATGGTTGTGTATGTGCTAGTGTAATGGCTGATGTTGTATTATATTATATTATATGTATATAGGACCTATTGGATTGTTCTGTGCGACTTCAGGAGAAGACTATTGGTACTACGCAGCTTTCTTGCCAGGCAAGTATACCTTGCCATTGTACTGTAATTTATATTCCTTATGATGCATGCATTTTATTTCTGTCATTTAGTTCATATATTTTAACTGCTATATAAACTGTGCATCCAAGGAAACTTGGGTGCAACGACAGTGGTGTCGTATTCTGTTTTTATTATGTATATGCATGTGACCTAGTTTATGAGACCACCCCATTATCATGAGGCATCATTAGGTTTCATTGGCCGCGACACATCTGTTACACGAGTGTGAGTCTCATGTAGAACACGAACTTGCGTGACAGGCTGGCCTCCTGTACGTATGGGACGTGCGTTAGGGATAACTGCTGTTAGAGATTTGTATGCTATAAGACTTGGCAGTTATTAGAGGTATTATCGTGTCATGGATATGACATGCTTAGAGCATGGGGTGAGGAGAACAACAAGTAAGGCGTTTGGGCTCCTTTGTACTTTCCTTTTTGTAACCCGTACGCTCCGTCGGAGATACGTGGCGGTGATGACCCCTATATATTACTGGCGACCTATGGCGTTCAAAAGATGACATGCTTTGTAGGCCCCTAAATCTCTAAGAGAATTATGCCAATCCCATTTATGGCCAGATAGTCCACTTGTTGGAAAGTTATTCTCAAACTGCATTCACATAGATGGTTAGGCGACCCATTGGATGTTTATTTTTCAGTACTTTATTGGCATACTTCTATGTATCTTGTTACGTCCCTCTTAGGACCTAGTCCCTTTCCAGGTGTAGATGTTCATAACTATTAGCAGAAGCGCAGATCCGGACTTGCTACTTATATTTCGAGGAGGTCTTCTCTTCGAGCCCCATGATTATTAGTTGATGTACCTATATTATTTCTTTTATATTCTAGGTTGGCAGTAGATTTGTTTCCACCCGACTATCATCCGTTGATACTTCATATTGAGATGTAGTTACATAGTTATTGGTTATTTATTTCTTTATAATTTCTGTGGATGAGATTTAGATTATGCCTGTGACTTGTGATAAGTATATACCACTTATGAATTGTTATTCATATTACAGCGTACGCATGTGTTATGGTTTCCATATATTGGAGTTGCTATATGCATACGGCTGACATGCTTACGTGTTCCTAGTCCTACGTATTTTGGGACTGGGGCGTGACACCAAGGCAATACGATTTGAGTCCGTATTCGACCATGGTAGTGAGTGAAAGAAGAAAAGATGAGGATCCAAGAAACTCTTAAATTCCTTGTTGACTTATCTATATGAACAATTGTCGCTGGCATAGCCATAAAGGACACGATTTAATCACGGGACGGAAATGGTGTGCAACGCGATGGCGAGCCCCGCTACATACCATTTCTTCCTCCAACATTACGATTATTGTTTAGTTTAGGAGCTAGGATAGAATGAAGAAAAGGTTTACAAGGCGCCACACACCATTCTTGCCCGACATACAGACTAACAGACGTTCCGTCTGGATCGGATCGACCCCGGTGCCCCGACGACCGTCCGCAGGAACACATTTAATACCTTGTGCACAAGTTGTCCGCGACATGCAAGTCATGGGTCATTCCAGATTCATAACGATAATTCTTATTTCTTTACTGAACGAGCATTGCTTCACGAGCTGTGATTCATTTTCTTTACTTAACACAATTCTCGTTCAGTGTTCCACTTGACTCGATGCAATCTAAGGCAATACGAGCATGAGACAATCACATAGCATGATCTGTCTTTGCAAAATCTTCCTGATCCGTTAGATTGAGTACAAGACGAGTATCACTTTTTCTGAAGTGTTGCGATGTTATCTTGCTTGACTGTCCTTGATGCAGTCCTCTAGTTCAGGAAATGCCTTGGCGACCCAACGGTCCCAGATACTTTCAATGTTCATACTTGCATGAAATGACTATTTGATAGTCATCCGGTGGTTTGAATGAATGCAAGGCAAGATAATATTTACTCGATAGTGGAATGCAAACATATGACGAGCATTGTATCGAGGCAACACATAAGCATGCAAGCATGCATTTGTATAAATAAAAGCATTCACATTAGCTCGGGCCCGAAGGTAAGCCGAGGAGTAAAACCGTAAAGGAACTTTTTGAGCGACATAGCTAGGGTCGTACAATGTAAACAAGTGAATAATGTACTAAGAAGAGCATATACATATCGTTCTACTCGAGGTATAGCGGGATCCAGTTGCACAAGGCAAAGGTAGCATGCAAGAGTTTGTATATAAGCAATGTTTTATTTTTATGTTTTAATACAAGCAATACAAGTTGGGATTATTCCTTTAGCTAGGTGCATTGCATTCTTATTAGCATGCAGGGGGTGATTCACCTAGCAACTAGCATGTAACGTCCATATTTTAAGTGTGCTGGCTAAGCAAAGACAAGTTCACCGTAGCCACCCACCTTAGCGATGATTCGCCTCGGTTGAGCGATACTCCGAGCGAGCCTCTGAAAGCCTAAGCCGAACTCCTGAAGGGACAAGTCTGGATATCCTTTGCCTCAAACGAGTATTCTCGCCTGAGCAAAGCGGGTCGGGACGTTAAACTTTTACCGTTTTGAATTGGCAGTCCACTTGAGCGGAACGGGGTGTTACATCATACACCACTCAGAAAAAGTCTCATCCTCGAGACTTCCTGAAGGCAAGTCATTCTATCACATTATCGAATCTATCCCAAGCGTAGCAATCGGTACCACTAGATTCAATTGAACACAATCTCCTACTCGATCCTTATATCTTATCGAGTGTATGCTGAGTCAGTCTCATTTGCGCCTTAGCGCTAGACTTATTTCTTAATGCGGGTACATTTTAATCGATCTTGATTAATGATCTAAAGCTGAGGCAAATTTATACAAGTTGTTATACTTGTTTAGGCGGATATTCACTTGCACTAGCATCGAGATCGGCATATCGCGAGTCTGGATCGTGCGCATATTCGAAGTGCACCTCTAGCATGAGCACGCCAACCAATTCGGTGATAGCGAAGTCTTAGCACTCAATTTTCATATCTCATTGAGCCTTGAATTGTGCACACGTTCAAGGCGTCCCTCAAACATATGCATTCAACCAAGCTTAGAGATAGTAAAATCGGACAAGCTACTTGCGAAAATCTCAAGGGTTCACGTCTTACAGAATCCCAATAGTACTTTCGATAGGGTCAATCAAAATTTAAATCATTTTTTCATTCCAACCAAATATTTGCACTATTGTTAAGCACGATTTATTCGGTTTACCGACTAGCGTTCAACAGTTCGGGTCAAACATAACACATGTTATCGTTCCCAGTCTAACCCTAAGTCTTGCTGCCCCAGTTGTGTAGCTTGTTCAAGCAATATGGTAAAGTCGGTAACACAGTTTCATTCACTCGGCACATGATCGTCTACCTAATTGCTAGGTCAGCTCACATGGTCATAGGTACATGTTAATTCACACGATACATCTTACAAATTTGTCGCATGATGCTCGCTCCAATTCCTAGGGTCAAACCATTGTACATTTGTACGGGGTGTTCTACCCAAGCTCGTTTTACTCAGATTTCTAAACTTTGAGCACAAATTATCCTACTCTTAATAACACGTTCGTTTGTACGGGTGACGAGTCCGTTCAGTAAAATCTACAATATATCCAAGTTGCAGGACAAGCCTAGTGATTTTTATAGTCTATCCCTCCAAACATGTTTTGATAGAATCCCTATCCATTCCAAGTCTAGTCCACCAAACCAAGATTCAATTCTAAACCTTTAGTTTAACTCCAATTCGTTCAACCTGATTCATGTATCCGTTCACAAAACTATCAAGCATGATTTATTTCAAGTTCTAGGCTAATTTATTCATAAAATATTTCTGATTTACTTGCATTCTAAATTCGACTTATCGCGTCGAACCAAAAGTCAAGATGATCCATAAGTTATCACGCACCGGTCTCCCGCAAGTTTGATCACCCTCGTTGGACTTGAGATCATCACGCCAACGCTCCCGCTGGATAATCGTCCTAATCTGAATGTGACGTATGCACGAGTATAGAGTTACGCTCGCACAAGAGAAGAATATTTGAATATTATGGTTATCTTCAGCACGATCGAGATACCTTATCATTTTCACTTTGCTTTATCCAAGTTATATCTATCGAGTCAAGTCCGTTCATACAGTGATTTAATCTGTCTAGCAAAATCATCCAACTTCAATGTTACCGTTCGGTAAATTTATAGTCTACTTATAACATTCCTTAAGCAACTAGTTTCAAATATTCAAGTCCAAGTCTATTTTATTTTTGATACGTTCCATTCATCGAGTTCGTTTGGAATAATCACCGAACATGTTTTCGTGAGTTCGATCATCCCCGCCGTACGTGAAATCACCACGCCAGCGCTCCCGCAGGATAATCGTTCTCGTTGGGACTGATTCTGAGAGTTATCATTTCGAACTTGATTTCAAGATTGTTCTTCTGAACTCCAAGCCAAATCCATTATCGTTCATCTCTTTCATCGAACCACAATATTATTTTCGGGTTAACTCTTATTCGAGCGATATTGTATTCAAGTTCAATCCGTTTGTTTCAATCCAAAATTGCTCGTATGATCCTCTAAGTTTCCAACAAGTTTAATTAACCAATATATCGATTTCTATTTTCATGAAATCCTAATTCGGTATAAGCCTTATCATTCATTAAAGACATTCTTCCAAATCGTTCGATTCGATTTATCGTACGAGACCTATGAATCCGTTAGGACATTTCTAAATGACTCATACACCAATCAAAATTGAGTCATCCAATTAAATCCTTAATCGATTTGTATCTTCCGACATGAAATATCGTTCGAGCTATTTCTCAAAATCCAAACACGATTCTCCTTAGTCGCCTAAGCGATAAATTCGAGAATATTTCTATCGGTTGGCATTCTAAGTCTGACTTGCCTTATTCCTGAACTATATCCATTCTTGTTGCAACTTAGCTTGCACCAAAGGGTCATGGCGCGCGATACTTAGCACAACTTAGCCGAAAGGCTGAGTGCAAAGCTAACCGTTCGGGCAATATTCGATTTTGCACTAACTAGTTGGGCAACATGTATAGGTATTTCAGGTTCGCACATAAGTCACGATTCTAGCACGAGTCCATTCATGAAGGGTCTGACACAGGTTGGCACAAAGGCCAATCGTAATACAATTTGTACAAGCAATCATATCATTCATATGCACTTTTTGAAAGTATTTAGACTCATTGTTGGAATATTCCGTTTGGGACATTGAGAGAGAGTGTGCACATAACCCACAAACGAGTTTTCGAAAATGAGAAAATTGAAACGAAGTCCAAAGGCGTATAGCCAAGCTCTGATACCAATATGTTACATTCCAATCTTCCGCAGGCTAATTGGCCGTCCCCGCTTGGCGAGAATCACCGCGCCAGCGCTCTCGCGGGACGGTCATTTTGGCCCATCTGGGCGTGATGCCGCACGAGCGTGAGCCGCGCCCGTGCAAGACCGTGGTTTATTGGCTGGCGGTAATAGGTCTAAGCCACAGAGTCACACAGATTGTCCGAGTGCGGCAGAATTATAAATGCATTGGCGATTGGTAACAAGTTCACTGAGTCGTCAATAGCGGAAGCATTGAATAACACAAGTTGAAGTAAAATAAACTCTTTATTGATATTGAACAAGTGTTACAGGCGGCGTATAGCCGAGGTTACAAGTTGCTCAAGCCTCTCTCTCTCTCTCTGAAATATTAGAAGCGTGCCAAGTGGCTACATTTATGAAATAATGTACAGGCGATGTTCCAACATTATATCTTGTATATGTGCTTCAGTTCCGGACGCAACGCTCCAAGGCTTCATAGTGATCTTTACGCCTTAGCACGCACGAAGGAGGCATCTGCACCAAACGAGGTTCTGTCCCACCCTGCAAGCAACCTGGTGGATTATCAGTACATAAATGCACTGGTGGGTAGGCTACTCGCTCGCTCGACAAATCCAAACACGTAATACAGGTTCCGTGCACCTTCTATTCAGTTATCTTTCTAGTTTTGCCTTAGGATCAGTTTTATGGCAAAGATTGAATAGCCTAACTCGTGTGGCAGTGCGCCGTACGATATAAGAGGAAACACGGCAAGACTTACCAACTTACCATTTGTCCTTCCCTGTCCAAGGCAAACAAGTTAATACAAGTATGAGCATTCATATAATGAAATCCTATGGCACTAGCATATGCAAACACAAGTGTTGTGAGCGAGACTATGTTTCTGGTGCACGAGTATACAGGTTATCCGGTGTGTTGCATAAGATGTTCGTATGCTCCATATGTACAAGTGAGTTATACTCATAATCGTTCAAATATTCTTGATACGATATAATAAATCGCACACGGATAGCCGCTAAGCGAGGATGACTTATCTATATGAACAATTATCGCTGGCATAGCCATAAAGGACACGATTTAATCACGGGACGGAAATGGTGTGCAACGCGGTGGCGAGCCCCGCTACATACCATTTCTTCCTCCAACATTACGATTATTGTTTAGTCTAAGAGCAAGGATGGTATGAAGAAAAGGTTCACAAGGTGCCACACACCATTCTTGCCCGACATACAGACTAACAGACGTTCCATCCGGATCTGATCGGCCCCGGTGCCCCGACGACCGTCCGTAGGAACACATTCAATACCTTGTGCACAAGTTTTCCGCGACATGCAAGTCTTGGGTCATTCCAGATTCATAACGATAATTCTTATTTCTTTACTGAACGAGCATTGCTCCACGAGATGTGATTCATTTCTTTACTTAACACGATTCTCGTTCAGTGTTCCACTTGACTCGATACAATCTAAGGCAATATGAGCATGAGACAATCACATAGCATGATTTATCTTTGCAAAATCTCCCTGAGCCGTTAGATTGAGTACAAGACGAGTATCACTTTTCTGAAGTGTTGCGATGTTATCTTGCTTGACTGTCCTTGATGCAGTCCCCTAGTTCGGGAAATGCCTTGGCGACCCAACGATCACGGATACTTTCAATGTTCATACTTGCACGGAACGACTATTTGATAGTCTTCCGGTGGTTTGAATAATGCAAGGCAAGACAATATTTACTCGATAGTGTCATGCGAACATATGACGAGCATTGTATCGAGGCAACACATAAGCAGGCAAGCATGCATTTGTATAAACATAAGCATTCATATTAGCTCGGGCCCGAAGGTAAGCCGAGGAGTGATACCGTAAAGGGACTTTCCGAGTGACATAGCTAGGGTCGTGCAGTGTAAACAAGTGAACAGTGCACTAAGAAGAGCATATACATATCGTTCTACTCGAGGCATAACGAGTCGAGTTGCACTAAAAATTGTAATGTGGGCAAGGAGGGGGGGGGGGTTCGGGAGGGTCCGATCCATCTAGGGTCTCCGTCTGGGTCGGGGGAGGGGGGGGGGGTCTGGGATGAGAGAAGAGGGGGGTCGGATCCGTCTAGGTCGGGGATATTGGAAAGGAGGACGGAGAGGAGGCACGAGTAAGGAAGAGGCGGAGGAGGAGGAGGGGGATGGGGATGGAGATGGGGATAGGAGGTGCAGTTAGGGAGGAGGAATGGGGGAGGGTGGGGGTTTGTGTCACCGGGAAAGGAGAAGGAGAAGGAGAAGGAGAGGGGGAAGGGAAGGGGGAGGAGGGTTGAAAAATAAATAAATTTTGGTTCGTTTGTAGATGAGAAAAATAAGTTGCATGCGGTTTTACATTTTTTTAACGACGAAAATGTTCCCTTGCTGAGACTTCACAGTTAATTTTGACGCCTTAGCGAATGAAAATGTGATCTTTTCTGGCCACATAACCGTCGTTGTGAAGTCACTCTTGTTGCTGTTGTCAGTCGCTATTTTGAACTATTTTTGTAGTGTTGCGCAATCTCCTTGGGAGTTGTGTTTAATCAATAGAATTGGTGGACACATGTGAAGTTCAATATTATTTTTTTTTCTCTGTACCTAGCCCTCAGATAATGTCACCATAAGGAATAATAGTAAGGACTTACATAGTATCTACATCTTTATCACCAGGATGGTTGAGAATGATGAGAACCTCTGTTTTTCGAGTATATTTTTAAAATATACATGTCACCATAAGGAATAATAGTCACGATTATAGTAATTTTGTGAAGTGACATGAACTTTAACATGACAATTGAATTATGCCAGTCAAACTTAGACACAAAAACGTTGTGTATCCAAGTTGCACATGAATGTCTCCCTTTGGATGAAGCTCGAATCACTTAAAATTTTGGTTTTGGCTAAGCCATGACTATCATTAGGGTTACGAAACTTGAGTCAGGAGAAAGAGCAACAATCTACAGGAGAGTGGTTTAAGACTCTAGAAATACTTAAAAAATACAAGTTTTTAACAGGATTCGTAGTATTGATATCGGAGTCGATATCGGATCCTTCCTATGAGTATCGGAATCGACAATTTTGTATCGGAATATCTGATTTTTTTTTTTCGTATCGATAAACAAATAATTATTCAAATTTTAGATTTTTTTTTTATATATTTAGGTAAAATTTTAAGTATTTGAGTAGCTTTGAAATTGAATGAAATAATATAAGTCATCCTTGCCAATTGGTTTACCTACGATAGATAAGTATTTATTGTGTTGTCTCTGAGTAGTTTTGAAATTGAATAAAATAATAGTCATCCTTGCGAGTTGGTTTACTTAAAATAGATAAGTTTTTATCTTTTACATGCTTTTACAATCTTTTTATGCTTTTATATCCTTGTTAACAAGTCTTCTTCGTTAATTTTCGTTGTCGATTTTACTGAAAAAGAGATAACCAATATCAATACCTTATCGGAACATGCCAAATCGTATCGATATCAGCTGTATAAGAATATCGGTATCGACCGATACTTCAAACTATGATTTTTAGTGAATCTGGGAATCGGCTGGCCCCTAGTCATCTTGCTCTTCCCTTGACTATTGTACTAAGAAAGTCATATATAAGTGTTTACATTATAACTAAGAATATGCCTACATATATTGATGTATAAAAAACAACAAACACATCAAATTAAGCCCAACTATGTAGGGGTGAGCAATTCTCGGGTTTTAACCGAAAATCGAACCGAACCAGACCGAAATTGAAATTCGGTTCGGTTTTAATCAACCGGTTCGGATTTCGGTTTTATCATTTGATTAATTTCGATTATCGGTTCGGTTTTCGGTTTTGGATTCCGAAACCCGAACCGAACCGAAAACCGAATCACTACATTATAAAAGAAAAAAAAACCGGTTTTTATGAATTTGGTATACACTCACCACTTGGTATAAAATTAGTTTATTGTTATTTTTGGTACACAATTTTGGTTTTTCTCAGTTATGTTTGATTTTTTTCGGTTTTTATGAATTTGGAATACACTCACCACTTGGACCTAAAAATCCGAACCGACCGAGAACCGAACCGATTTAATTCGGTTCGGTTTTTTTCGGTCTTTACAAATTCGGTTCGGTTTTCGGTTTTGCAAAAAGCGGTTTTCGGCTTTTTCAGTTTTTGGATATTCGGTTCGGTTTGAACCGAGTCGAACCGTTGCTCACCCCTACTACTTTGTAATGCTAAATTAAGAAAAAAATTATGATAGTACTTTTTCATGAAACATAAACTGGTGGTGCTTGATAGAAGAAAGGAGATTGAGTGTAGCTAGCTGTGGTGAGCTTATATGATCTTTGTCCTCTAAATAGAGATCACACATTTGTCGGCAATTTTTGCCATTTACTTGTACTTGAAGCCTCATACTTTCGATAGATCCAAGTAGGTTACACTCTGGTGAAGCAATATCATCTTTGTTGACAACAACATGATGAAATTAACTAATATCCAATTTTTAAAGTTGTTATATAGTCTCTAATATTTGCCTTTCAAAATACTCAATGCAATGCCTCCAAATGTTGCAATTGGAGTCCATTTTGGATTTATCACAAAGGACACAAAAGTAAGAGACAAAACATGAAAAATATAGTGCTAAATTTAAAATAAATAGCTAGGCTAAATTACAATTTGATACCCTCAACTATTGGAAATGTTCAACTTGATACTCTCAACTTTGATATGTATCAATTTGATATCCTCCCTCCTAACAGTGTTAACCGAAATAGAGGATGACAAAAATATCCTTCCCCAACTCCTTCCCTCTCTTTCCGGCATCCCCCCCTCTTTCTCCGAAGCCGGCAGCCGGAGAGGGGGGGGGGAGGGGGGGAGGGAGAGGAGGGGCACAGTCGTGAGCAGCAGTAACAATGTTAACCGAAATAGAGGATGACAAAAATATCCTTCCCAAACTCCTCTCCTCTCTCTCCGACAGTCCCCCCTCTTTCTCCGGCGCCGACAGCCGGAGGGGGGAGGGGGGGGGGGGGAGGAGGGGCACAGTCGCGAGCAGCAGCGGCTGCCACCGATAGCGCACGCACGGAGGAAGCGCGACGGGGGAGGGAGGTAGCGCACGTCGGGGGTGGCACGGGGCGAGGGTGGCTCACGACAGGGGAGGGGGTGACGAATGGCGGGCGCGCGGGGTGGTGCGCTGAGGAAGTGCTGCGGGGGAGGGGGAGGGTTGGGGGGGGGGGGGGTAGGGAGGGGTTGAGATGTTGGGGAGGGTAGTTTAGGAATTAATTTTTTTTTACGTTAAAACTAACGATTGGGTGACGGAAGGTACCAAGTTAAAAATATTAGCCGAGAGAGGATATTAAGTTAGTATCTAAGAAAGTTGAGGGTATTAAGTTGAACATTTCGAATAGTTAAAGGATATCAAGTTGTAATTTAGTCAAATAAATATTTTACTGTAATTGCAAATACATCAAACACCAAAAAAAATCATGACCAAGTCAAGAATGTGAACACTCAAAAGTTAATTTTTGTATTGGACAAATTTTGATCTGAATATAGAGAAGCAGGCCAAATTTTATTCATGACCTAATCAACAGTAGTCTTCAATCTTCACAAGGGTTCTCTTCACTTTAGACTCTAATTTTCTTGAATAATAAGCTAAACTCCAAATCAAAAAGTTTTTCCTATCATGTATATTTTCTAGACGAGTTTTTTTCTTGATTTATATTTTCTAGGACTAGCTTTTCTCGATTAATTGTCATGTTATCAACTTTTTTGATAAATTAGTACAAGTACTCCTTCCACTATAATCTTTGTCAGTTCTTAATATATGTTAGTCAACTTTTTCTTGAATATATATATTATTTCATTTCATTTTATTCTCAATTTAAAGCTAATCTTGAATTTTGTGAGGGATATATTTATTCTGTTTGTTTAATGTACTTCGCAGCTAATTAATTTATCTCAATTTTATTTTATTTAAACTAAAACTCATTCTTCGACACTTTTGCCACATAACAACAATATCTCCTTGATCGCTTTTTGTTTTTCTTCCTTGATATAGTAGATCCTTTTCGTCTATACTTTTATGTCCTTTGTTCTTCCACTTTTGCTTAGCTTTTATAATATATGATTAATTTGTTTTGAACTTCTCATTTAAAATTATTTGTGATATGTTGCGATTTGGTGCTTCCATTTGGAGGCTACATTAACTTGTTTAAATATAAAAAAATGGGTAGCTCCCTATTAAGAATTTAGGTGTTTCTTCCTTAAGTTTTTTAATTCTTTTTTTTTTTTTTCCTTTTGGACTGTTCGATTACACTTGATGGAACATCCCAGCATTGAGGAATAGTTCAATTTCGGCCAAGTTCATCTCTTAATCTTCATCTATAGATTTGTTTCTTTATTTTATTCGTTCTTTTGAAAGCAATGCTGCCAAAGAGGACTTCTAAATATTTTTTGTGAGGAGTAATTAGAATATATCAAATTAAATTGGTAGACTAAATTTATAAAGTGATTCCACTCAACTAAGTGATTGGATAGTTTTTTTTTTTTATGAATTTCCGACATGACGTTCGGGATCCGACGTAACGTTATGGACTTTGTACACACTGTATTACATGTCTTTGGGTACACTGCTCCCCAACTACCACCATTTATAAATGGAATGAATAATATGCCCTCGTGGCTCGATCCACTGATCTCACAAATGGTGGAAGTTGGGAGACAGTGTGCCCAAAGGCATACAATATAGTGTGCACAAAGTTCCGAATGTTACGTCGGATCCCGAACGTTATGTCGGGAATTCAAAAAAAAAAATTTACTATAAATTTTTTGAAGCTTCGATTCAAATAGAAATAGAGTTGTCTCAAAAATAAACTTTAATAAGGAAATTTTTTTTATAAGTTTGTGTCACCGATGTTGTTCCTCAAGCTAGCTAGTTATTATTTTTTTATAATATACGTTGAAGTTGGGACTTTAACCCAGAATCTTTATCATAATTCGTGTGAGTCACATTTGTTGGGTCCCCTAGTACGCAGTAGGGGTGAGAATTATTCGATTTCGAATCGAAAATCGAACCAAACATGTAACCAACGAATCCCAGTGATTTGAATTTTCTAACTAGTAGTAGTGAATATATATATATATATATATATATATATATATATATATAATTTTGTATGATTAATATATAAATATAAGTAGTATTATATTTGAGGTTCATTATTTTTAAGTAATATTAAGTGGGACACATGTTTTGGGTTAGTATTTGTGCACTTTGGTTGATTAATTTCAACATACTTTTACTAGTGCTAGTGACTAGTGTAGGCTACTTAAACCTATTCAAACCAACTCCATTTGAGACCAAATTTGACCCACATATACTAGATATGTTAGGGACCCAAACCATGTCCAAATTAGACTCATTTGGTGCACACAAACATGTGTGCACAGCCAATAATTGAACCCATACCTGGCCGCCCCCTATAGTCATCAGCCCACTCACTTGTAAGTTGAGGAAACCACCTCTCCACTCCTCCTTAAACTCCTCCTACTACTCCCTCTCACACTCTTCCACAGACAAAATCTTCATTTCCATTCATTCCTATTACTTTTCAACTCCAAACAACCCTCCAAACTCAGAATACATTCAGCTATATACATCCAGAATTCAGCAGGGTTGCACCTACTTCAACAATATTTTGCACCACCAAAACAGCAGGTAATAGCCTCAAGTTCTTCACAAAAATCCTTCCTCTGTCTCTTATCTTTCATTCCTATATTTGTCCATATTTTTTCTAGGTGTTTAACACCCTCAAAACTCTGTCACACGACAAAGTGTCCAAAATATGGTACTGTCCATGAATTCTGGGCAAAGAATTGGTTGTGCACGCCAAACCGTTAGGTAAACGTTTAAATATTTTTTTAAATCTCGTGGTACTATGAATTCCCTTCGATTTCATATATGGTTTACTATATTTTGATGCCATTTATCCTTCCGTACAAACATTTTCTGACAAGTGCGCAGACGGTGTTTTGGAGTGTCCATTGCGTAGCACTAACATTTACGTACTGTAAATAGGTAAGTGCCCTATGATTTTCTTGATTTTAAGATTTCTAACTTAGAGTACAACATAAATATATTAATACTTAGGAAGAAACCCTAATTAAAGCATGGAAAACCAATGTAAAAGATGTTGTACACGATTATTTGTACAAATGTTCAATTCTGTCCACTTCTTTTCGTGCACCTGTTCACACGTGTTGTTGGATTGTATCTCGTTTCTTGTTGAGCGCTCAAAGGAGCGTGAAAATGGAGTTGGTAATTTAGTCCCACATCGGATAGGAGGTGGGATCATGAGGTATAGATAATTGAGATTAGTTCAGGCCTTACCTGAGAATTTCCTTTTAAGGCATATGAGCCCAGTCCAATATCGCAACTCATGGGCCAACTCCGGTTCAGGTCACACATTGTTTCCAACAAGTGGTATCAAAGCCCAAGGTTACGGGGCTGGTTTGAGAGGCTCTAATTGGTTCAAGACAGATGGTGCAGAACGTTCATGGATTATACGGGCTCTTCTCAAGATGGAGTAGGAGCATCAACTACACAAATTGGCTTTAAAGGTGGATATGACGAGTCCAAGGTGGAGCAAGACATTATGGTTTCCACACAATGGTAGTGTAGATGAATATGTCAGGTTTGGTTCTGTGGTCAAACTGATCGAGATGACAATATATTGGATCTCCTGGGTGCTCGGTTAGCGGGAACGAACAAAGGAAGCCGGAGTATGCTAAGGTTATTCGGTTAGCGGGAACGAGCAAAGATAGCTGGGGTGTGCTAATGGTGCTCAGCTTGCGGGAATGAGCAAAGTTAGCCGGGGTGTGTTAATATTGTTTGGCTAGCGGAAACGAGCGAAGGTGGAGATTGTTAGATTGTATCTCGTTTTCGGTTGATCGCTCAAAGGAGGGTGACAATGGAGTTGGTAATTTAGTCCCACATTGGATAGGAGGTGGGATCATGAGGTGTAGATAATTGAGATTAGTTCAGGCCTTACATAAGAATTCCCTTTTAAGGTATAGGGGCCCAGTCCAATATCGTATCTCATGAGCCAACTCTGGTTCAGATCACACCATTTTTCCAACACATATTACACTCACTTTTTGTGCACGAAATCTTCACAAACATTCACCTATGATTGTACCCCAATGTATTCTATAATTATTGCATGATAGAAATGTGTTTATATAAGTGAAAATATTGCATTTTGTCGTATTTTAATTCAATTCCAGAATTGCGACACGATTTTGTGCGCAACATTTTATGTGTAAAGTTTTATCATTTCTGTCTGAAACTTTCACAAACAGAACCTTAGCTTCATCCTCTAACATGCCAATATCCTATTTTGTATTAATTTCATGCTTAATTAGGGTGGAACCCTTTTTTTGTCACAAAAAATACTAAATTCTAGAACTGAAATTCATTGCTAGAACGTGACAAACGCTATAATTTTATGTAAAAAGTTTTCTCGAAATGGTAAGAAACTTTAGTCACATATTTAACAATCATAACCCATGCTAGAGAATATTTTATATCCCTAAATAGATGTTCTTGACAGTTCATTTCAGCATATACGTTGATACTAAAAAAATGCTAATTTCACTTTTAAGCGTATGTCATGACATGTATTAGTTTATATTCTGATTTAGACCCCTTCTAGTAACATATTTTAACATGTTCTAGTAATATACAACTAGTTAGTAACCTATAGGAATAACCACATAGGGTTGGTACTTTCAAATGACACGTTGTAGACATCGACGTTCACTAGAACCTATGTAATCAACTTGACAAGTTGTAGGAATGAACCTAGCCAAACCTATCTATTTTTTAATGTCTTAGAAATATTAGGATTAATATTAATATGATTATATGACAAGTTGCTAGGTGACCGATAGACCAAACTAGTCCATTTTTTTACTTATGATCATAACATACCTTACGTGTTTATAGAAATGCTATTATGTAGGTGAATCAGACTCTAGGATAGTTGTTGATATAATATTATTACCTATATAGGTCTTGGACATCGATACAGACTCTGATTAATACTTTCAGTTCAGGGGCAAAGGCAAGTACAATTCTATGATTATTTTCAGTATATGATAGTTTCTATATTACATGTTTTTAGTAGTGTTTACTTGATTCCTGACACGTATGTTACACGTCTTGGTACTGTATGGATTCCTAGTCAGGAGATGTTGCCTTTCATGCTATTGCATGTTGTACCGGGATCATCGTGCTCGTGTTTAGTCCGTGCATTATGATTTACGTGTTGCGACGTGTCGTGATTCAGATCCATTAGTATTAGTCAGGGCGGATGAAGTATTAGTTGGATATGTGATCATACCCTGTAGACCGTGTAGTAGTGTAGATCGTGGCTACTAGCTGATCTTACACTTCACGTATGGTTGAGCTAGCTTCCTTTTATTTATGCTCCGTGTTAGGCCCAAGCCGATCACATATCAAACTAATATTTCAAAGCACTTAGAGTTAGTAGACTTATACCATGTTTATCTTGATTTCCTTATTTACTGCCATGTTTCTAGTTGTACTTATTTTATTACTCCTGTCACCTGTGTTTCTCAGTTCTTCTTCTTATATCATGTATGCATTAATTACTATATTCCTGTGTTATAGTCTCTGTTATTTACCTGAAACTGCTTTTATTGATTGTACTTTGCTCCAATCCCGACTGGATGTTGACATATTAGGCGACGACTTTGAGGACTGGTGTCCTACCTATTACGGGGCACAAGAGGGTATAGCTGAGTCTGGTCCTGCCCTTCATGAGGGTTAGACAGAGTTTTCAGCTAAGGTCCCAGATGTAACTGTTTAGTTTAGTTAGTTAGATTTTCTATTATCGGATTTGTCTCCGATTCTCTACTCTTTGCGTGTATATATTTATTTGGCTTGGACTTGTGATTGTCAGATTTGACTCTTTGACATTCTGTAACTTTATCTGTTATTTCCATCATCTACCTTAGTGTTGTGAGTATACATATTATGTTCATCTGCTTTTCATACAATTATGTGAACTGTGGATGTTTAGTTAGACAACGTTCTACCGTCGACTCTGCAGTGTGGGCTGGGCATGCCCACGTACTTGTACGCAAATCTTCGGGTGTGGGTCATGACAAAACAAAATAAGAGATTCAGTTCGGTTTAAAAAAATTAGTGTAGTCTCAATTTTTTTTTTTGAAAGAATTAAAATTTCTTATTCAGTTTTTTCATGACCCGCACTCGGTGTAAGGGCACGAGAATGTGGGTACGTCCAGCCTATGCCACAATATCGGTGGTAGAACGTTGTCTAGGTCATAACTAACTATTTGATATCTCATACAATATATAAATAAAACCTGTCAATGTCCCAACTCTAAATAGAGGACAAAATATAGTAGTGGAATGATACTCAATCACAATAAACTATAAGAAAGAAATGACACAATATCCAATAAGGAAAGGAATCTCACAAGTCACAAGCTAGAATAGTTATAACCAATATCCAAGTCTATAAGTTTAACAACATCAACACAAAGTTAGTGTTTGGAAAAAGTTATAGTGTATTAGGAGATCTTGGATTCAAATCCCCTCAATTCCTTTACAATAATTTTTTTTATGTATATATTCGTTTAAATATTGATTTTTCGGGCCTAGATACGAGCCGGGCTAAGCTGGGTCGGGCCTACGGACTGGAAGAGATAAGCCCAGTCCGAACCTGGTATGGAGTACGGACTGAACCTAAAAAATCAAACCCAGGCCGAACCCGTAATTGTAGTGGGTTTGCGGGCCGGACGGTGCCCAGGCTGACCCAGTCCGAGTTTGACCGTGCCTACACAACTTGGACAAGAAGCAAGATGGCATTGTCTTCTTCCTCCACTTTTGTACCAACTATGTGAAGTTGGTTCAAGTGTCTGTTGAACTTGTTCAAGTGTTTCAGTAGATTTTTACCTCCCTTCACCCTCAAGCCATATAACTGCTACTTCAACTAGAATCTTATTGTGGCAAACTTCGCTATATAAAACCTCTCCAGCTTTTTCCAAAGTCCGACCTCAGTTTTTTCCTCTACGATGTTGAAGAGAACATCACCGACCAAGCACAAAAAGATCTTTAACATTTCTCTACCACACCCCTAAGTTTCCTTTACCATTGAACTTCTCTTGTCATAGAATTCACCGCCATTGTCAATCTTACAGATCTTCAACTGAAGCTCTGATAACATTTTGTTGGGAATAAAAGAGATAACGATTCTGCAAAATATACGTCTGTGACGAACCGACACTCGCAAAACCAAATACGGTAACTCACTCTTGCAGAAAATAAAGATCACAATATACAAGACAGATGAAAAAATAAGTGAAAAGTCCTAAGCAGTAAAAACCATCAGGAGAACGAGATCACTACTAAATAAGATTATAAGGCTTTACAAAATCGCTACACAACTCCCGATACCAGAAAAAGTATACAAAAAGAACACAATTCTTTTCAAAGATTACATCCAAGAAGATTCGAAAACCCCAATCTCTCTTCTTCAACCTGGCTACTTCTTTCCTCTCAACCTATTGTGGCTATCCAACATTTCTTTTGAAACAATCATCTACAAGAAACTCTAAACTTCTAATGTTATGTCTCCATATATGAAATCAAATATTGAATAAACATGTCATTGATTTTCTTATTTAGAAATCCAATATGATTAAAGTTTTTACTAGAACGTTCTCTCCAATCCTACCACGATTAGCATATATGAGCCAAATCCACAATGTAGGATTATGTTAGGAAATTAGCAAAAAAGCCCAAAGATGGGAAGTATATATAAAAACAGTAATATACAATATGAAGATCTTGAAGTTGAGTTCCGAAAAATTACTGTATCATCTCATCATCAACTATGTCGTTCCCAGCATAGACTCTAGAGACTGCAGTAAACGTATATCAAATTGAACTGACCTGCAAGAACATATCGCATGTCCGGTACTGGTGCCACCAACACTAGCAATCTACTAATCTATTTGAACATAAAATTAACAGAAATCGCATAAATACCGTCTTCGACAAATGAGTCGATACAGATGGATACAAGTCATTATGTACTTATAGACCAATGTGCAGAAGCTTTTCTACTCTACTCCATTTTAAACCCAAAGTTGAAATGTATGAATAAAAAGTATAGCCAATTTCACTCAATGGATTGGCAAGAATCCAAAGTTTTTTGCTTTTTCCCCCCTTTCAACCACCTCAGAAGGAGATCAGGTCATCTTTCTGCGGCTTCTTTTTGGTGTCCTGATTCTCAGATGAACTCCCTCCTTTCTTACCAAAGATCATCTCGTCAAGGTCGTGCATGACGTCGTCAGCTTCCCCCGACCTCGTACGAGAGCCTACTGGTTTCCTGATCAGGGCTTCCTCCTTGCTCAGCCGCGGAAAGTCCTCGGGCTCCACAGCCACCGGTATCATGGCAGGCTCGGGCTCGGACTGCAGCACAGGGGGTCTTTTCAGCTCTTCGTACTTGGACAGCACCTTCTGGATCTCGTCATTAATGTTCAATGCCTCGAAGAGGACAGCTTCATCGTCGCCTCTTGTCTCGACGATACTTTGGATTGTATATTGGCATTGCTGGCACTGCTGAACCAGGGTGGTCGTCAAGTCATCCTGCTCAAAGAAATAAAACATATAAATATGCTATTTGCGGTTTCTTTCATAAGATTAAGAAGCATAAAAGTTAACTATAGGAAGGATGAGGTGTACATTGCACATAGAACTCAGTAATTACAAGATATTGAACACTTTCCACACTCACATATGAGTCATTTTGACAAGTTTCCAGATGGAAGGCATAAAATGTTGATAGGGTTTCTTGTAAGGTGAAGTTACCTTAATACAAGACTAGTGGTCCATCTACAATTAGAAGCTGCTTGATATGCATAAAGTAACTGCACACCCAATTTATGGGAAGACCTACATGTATCAATTATACTGCTTGTATGGTAAGTTCCACTTAATTTATCATCCTCAGCCATTGCAGGAATGCGATAGTAAATGAGCCGGTCAATGAATGATATAAATGCAAGAGTTAATGATCTAGTATGAACGAAAAGAAAATACAAGTCACATAATTTATCAACTAGGAAATAATCTACTAACGACTTCCACCGATGGAGGTTAACAAAATCTCTGATAAAGAGATTCTTCAAAACTGAAGTTTCAGCTAACTTTACACAGGTGAAAATGTCCTTCAATTGCTAATTAAGTTGTGGGGATACATTACAAATATGGACAAGACAAGGATTTGGAATATGACAATCCTTAAAAAATCTAGAGAAATTGAAACCCACACAGTTGGAAACTTTTCCTGAATTTAGAAAAAAATTGGAGACTTCCTCACTCCACAACATGCCACCTCATCTATCCTTGGTCCCACATATACATTTTAAATTATTACAAATTGATTATATAAATTATGAATTTGTTTATTGCAATAACCAAGTGTGGATGGATACAAAGTTTTTATAACATAAAGGGATTTCCCCATTAAACCTAATATAACTAAGTTTCTCTGCGCATAGAGAGAATGTCGAACCATTAATTTGTTTTTTAAGTTTTCATTTTGTTCACTCCCTTTGTATAATGAATTAAGTGATTGTTCTTTAGGGACTGGGAGTCTTCAAAATTTTGGTAAGAACTGATATAGACTGAAAAAGAAAATATCATGAGTTTGCAGCATGATGGTGATAAGCTGAGCCTGATCTCTTATGCGTAGAAAGTATCCAGATAGTTCCTTGTAATCTGGATTTGTTGAGTCGTGTCAAAAAATGTTTGGGATGAGTTTAGGTAAGTAGGAATGTACCTAGTACTGTAAATAGGTAAGGGCTCGTGTCAACCCCAGAGTTTGGGGTTGGGAAGTATTGGGAAATTTCTTGAGAAGATACTTCCCGATGCTTCATTTCCTGTTTCCTCTGTCTTAATGAACTTTTTGGAAATTTCTTGAGAAGATACTCAATTGCAATCAGATCCCGGATAAAAAATTACAATAAAAAATACCTGCCATTTCTCAAAAGTATTGGGACCCAACCAAACCCCAATTATACAATTACCTTCAAATCTAAACAAGGTTCTAAAATTAATTTGGATTGCATTTTAGATCCGAACAACCAAAAATATACTTGGGTTCTATTTTTATCACATCAGAACCCTATTAATTCATGAAATATGGCCACCATTTAAGGGTAAAATATCATTACTATACATGATGCACTGCATGTATGAGATCCAAACTGCCTAGCATGCTCTATATATCATAAAGCCTATGCATTTGAATCATCTTGAGATTGGATCTAATTAGAATATGTGTCAACTGATGAATCTATTCTTATGTCCAAATACTATTTGGAACAGATTTTTCTCATGGCAAATGCATGTCCAACTATATTTTTGGGGAGCCTACAGCAAGGTACTAAAAATCAGATGTTGAGTTCATGTTGGATTGGGATCTGATATGTCGGATATCGGAAGTCAGAGGACATGCCTGAGATAAATTAAAATATAAAGTCTGTTCACTCAAGGAGGCAGTCAAAAAGATAAAGTGGAGACCCTGGGTGTTATAATAGATAAACTATCATATAGTGACCCGCTAAACTAGACATGTCAATATAATCAATTTTAAGTTGGATCAGTACTTATGACTTAATTCAAGATATAGGAAGATGGGAGGCATCTACTTGCTATCTCCTAGTCCAATCTAGGGGCTTAGATTATCTGTACCAATTTGAACCATAGTTTAAAGTATCGGCCGATACCGATCCGATACGGCCGATAACGATACAGTTTGGCATGTCCCGATCCGATACCGACCGATACCCGATACTGACCGATACCGACATTAGAGGTCTCTTTTCCAGTCAATTCGGCAAAAAAATTTGAATTAAAAAGACCAATTAGAAAGGATGTAAAAGCATAATAAGGTTGTAAAAACATATAAAAGAGGAAAACTTATCTATCGCATATAAATCAATCGACAAGGATGACTACTATTTCATTCAATATCAAAAATACTAAGAAACAATACTGAAAATACTTTAAATTATGCATAATTGTATAAAATATATTTTTTAAAATGTTAATAATTTACTAATAGTTGTTTGCTTTCCGATACCAAAAAATCCGATACTCCGATCCGAAACCGCCGATACTACCGATACCGCTGATCCCGATACTCATAGGAATTGTCCGATACCGATTCCGATACCGATACTTTGAACCTTGTGGTAGGTGGTATAGCCAAGAATTTGGTGCTAGGTGGTAGAAGGCACTAATTGAATATTTAATATGAGAAATACTATAATGGTTATAAAGAACATGCAATTATGTTAGAAAATTAAGTGTAATATAAGATTTTCGAGAGAATGAGACACTATTGATATGGATAATATAATACAATAAAAAATATACATTTTCAGTTTTTCAAATAAGTACACAAAATGTCAACTACTTATGTATCATCATTATCTAAGCCTACTCCCATCAGAATGTGGTAGGGTATGAAGCACGAGAAAGCTCCACCAAAGAATTGATCCGACTGGTGGTCCAATTTGACGTCAATGCTCTGGTGGTGAAAACTCCTAACCAAGGCAATAATAAAAAAAGAGGCCTTGCTGTAAAACTACATGTAGAAGGCTAATTGGCAGGTAGATGGGCAAACCATTCTAGTCATGAGTTTAACCACATGTAACAAAGGAGCATAAATATGTAAATATTAATAACATAGTACTTTAGAAGAAAAAATTAACCAGGTAAATTTAATAGGGTTTTCAGAATGAGGGAAAGATACAATGCTGGTGGCGCTGGCGCGCTGGTGGAAGGATCCAGTATATGAGGAGAGGGGGGAGGGGGGGGGTGTAGTTGAAATCAGAACTCTAATAAGTAATAAATAATAAATATTTATAAAATTTTGAAAGAAACAATATCAAGAAACATAGTACCTTCTAAAGAAGCTTAGGGTCTGTTTGGCAATTGCAGGAGTATCAGTTATGAGGTATTTTTAGAGTACCGGTTATGAGCAGTCCGATTTGAGTGATTTTAAGTAGCAGCTTGTATAACCCATGCTTGGTAATTCATTAACAAGCGGTTCTGAAAGTTTTTACACAAATAAAATTACCTATATGCCCATATATAAATAAAATAATAGAAAAATAAGAAATAATAAAAAAATTTGGATGAAAGTATGAGAGAAGTTTAGAAGAAGTAGAAGTTCATATTTGATCAAAATAATAGAAACGTCTGGATGAAAGCAGGAGAGAAATATTTTGAAAACTTACTGTAGAAAGTACCGTAGTTTGGAAGAAGTAGAAGAGAAACACATATGGGAAAGAAAAAAAAATAGGATAAGGTATTTGTTGAGAGTATTAGTGGGTGTTTAGTCTCACATCTAGTAGAATAGTAGAGAGAGGGGTTAGCGTCTCCTATATATATGTAGTCTCATCCATTAATAAAATTAAGGCAAGTATTAAACCAAGTTTCTATTTGGTATCAGAGCAAAATCCCCCCACCCTTCTCCAAACCCTAACCCTCTCACAGCCGCCCCCCTCCCTTCTTTCCCCGCCGGCCCCGATGAGCACCTGGTCACGTGCTACAGCACCACCGGCCTGCCCCGCCGCCAGCAGCCCCCGTCGGTCCAGACGAACACCTGGCCCAGCGCCGCCGGCCTGCCCCGCCGTCGCGGCTGCTGCTGCTGCTGTTGTCGCGACTCCTGTTGTTGCCGCTGCGATCCCAGCGACCCCCGACCCCGACGATCTTTCTTCTTCGTCTTCTCTTCTATAAGTTGTAACTCGATTCTGTCAATTCGCAACTGCAATTGCACGGAAGATCAAAATTTTTGATTTTCTGATTATTGTTTTGTAGCAGTATGTTGTAATCGGGATATTAATTATATAGTTGTTTGTTGGATCAAGATATATCAGTAAGGGAACTCTTGTGTGAACTCCTGATCTCGACTACAACTGTCGTTTCCTCCTTCTCGTCAAGCCATGCGACCTCGGGTCGAAGTCGTGCACGGAACGTAAGCAACGACTCTCAGGGACACCGCTGCCGCTGAAGGAGGAACAGTAGACGTGGAGAAGACGGCGATCAAAGGTGGAGACAATCTAGATCTGCCACCGTGTAAACCCCCTTGACCAAATTTAGTTCTACCTGGCTTAGATAGAGAGACTAGGGTTAGTTTGGAGCCATTTAGAATTAGAACATAGTGTTTTAGATTAATGTACACAATATTTGTATCACTTTGTGCACCTTACCGTTGCTTCAATATTTGGAGCGCTACACTAGCATTTGCATTCAAACAAATTTCACACACTTTTCCTAAACGTGTCAGCCTTCCATTCTGACCTTTGGGTAACTCATAAATACCCTCCCTTGTGCTTCATTTTAGTCGCACAATATTCGTTACAAACGTCTATTCTTAAATCCAAATAAATCCAACTTTACACCTTTGTCCGTTCCAATCGAAATTGGAGACACAACCTCGACCCGTTTTGTGCAACCCAATTTATGACAATAATCTATTCTGAGTCTACTACGTCCATGACACTTGTGTCCAACCCAAATTTTAATCCTATGTACTTCCAATTAATTAAAGAACACCCTTGACACTAATTTTAATTAAATTGGTGTAATGACCCTAACCCAAAACTAGACCCAACACCAACCCAAACCCCCACTCACACCCTCAAGGTTCATACTAAACACCACACACCATTTTAACCCACTACATCACACCAAACATGGTGTTCTTCCTCATCAAATCCCAAATTTCATTGTTTGTATAATTTTTCAATTGTTAGGGCTTTTGTGCAAATAGACAATTATGTGTCCACCTCCCATTGGAGCCAAGCCATGAAGAAACCCCCCTCCCTCATGTGTTGACCGGTCCCCCCCCTCCCCTGGTTTTCCCTCCATTTTTTGGGTGTACTACATATTACTTTTTCCCCTACCACATCCACACGCTTCATTCAAATTTGGGCCATCCTAGCCACTCATTCTTTCATGAAAAATCCTTCCCCCATCCCTAGGAATGCACATGGTCGGCCCTAATTTCAATGCAAACTTCCTCCTCTCTCTCTCTCTCTCTCTCCTACATAAACACCTCCTCCCTCTCTCCATTTTTCATGCACAACCACCACCCTCACCCAAACCCTATACAACTACTTCATCTTCTTCTTCTCCCCGACTTCCTTCTCCGGCCGCCTCCTCCTCCGAGCAGCCATCCCACCGACCTCCTCCGAGCAGCCATCCCGTCGACCTCCTCCGACCTTCCTCCTCCCCGACACCAACCACCACCAACACATCAACCGTCGACGCCACAACAGCCTTCCCCGACCTCTTCTTCTTCCCCGACGACTTCTTCTTCCCCGACTTCCATCTCCACCTTAAACCACCGCCAACACCGCCACAGTAGCCACAATCATCCCCACGACCTTCCTCCTCCCTCTCCTCCAGCAATCACCGCAACCACCGCCACTCTCCTCCCCCTTCTCCTTCCACAGTCAACACGAACACCACCAACGCCGCCACGGCCATCCCCACCATCATCATCATCACCCCGCCACCTTAGCAACCACCGCCACCACCTTAGCACCACCCTCTCCATCACCACCGCAACCTCCACTGTTACCCCGACCTTCGCCATCATCCCCGACTTCCCTCTCCACCTTAGCAACCACCGCCACCACCTTAGCACCACCCTCTCCACCACCATCACCAGCCCGACATCACCACTGCCACCGTCAGCACCGCCACAACAACCGCCGCCACAGCACCACGGTCCCCTCGCCACCACCACAGTCCCCTCGACCTCCTCCGACCATCTCCCACAACCACCCCACTGCCACCTCCTCCTCCATTCACCTCCATCACCACCAGCACGGTCCCCTCACCACCACCACCAGTCCTCCGACCATCAGCCACCTCCCCACGGCCACCTCCACGACCATCAACCCCAAGCCATTGCCGCTGCTGCCATTGCCGCTGTTGCTGCCAGTGCTGCTGCTGCTGCTACTGTGCTTGCCGGAGCACCCCCCCCCCCCCGCCGGAGTCCGGCCACCCCGAGCACCCCTCCTAGTCGAGCACACCTAGGTTTGCATCGTTACTCCTATTCTTTTATGTTGTTATTGTTACATGGATAAATGTTAAATGGTGAACCCTAATACCTAGTGTTTTATGTGCGTGTTTTGGAATAGTGATTATTGTTAGTAATTACTTCATAGAAACTTGGTTATTAATATGGCATACACTTGTGTTGACCCTAGGTATTTAGACTAAACTGACATTGTGCACACTAACCTACTAGTTAGGACTTGTGTTTAGTGTTATACGTTATTTAGAATTCTAACGTATTTTGGTAGTTAATTGTCTCGTTGTGCACGGTATCTGAGGACATGACGTACCCGTACATGGAGACCCAGATAGTTACCTATATCAGACGTGTCCTGGAAATCTTAGTGAGTAGAATACCTGGTACCCATGTGTTAGAGGTGCAACTTAGCACCTACACGAATCATAGTTGCGACCGTGATTGTAAAATGTAAGAAATGATACCATAGGATAACTTGTAAATGTTGTGGGACTAGTAGACTAAGTGTACACCTACTTCCTTGATCCTTGACTAGTCAACCTTAGCCAACGTATTTAGTAGCACGTTTATTTGGTTTTGTCTCTGCGTAACTCATGACGTTGTGTAAGTTGTACTCTTGTACATGATTAACATAGTGTAATGTAGTGATTGATAATTATTGTTATTTATTCTTAGGCACCCAAGACGATTCTACCTTGGCTGCGGGTTCCGGATCCTTACTTGTGCACACCAGAGTTCCAAGCAAGTATACCTTGCCTTGTTGTATTGTTTAAATTCAGATATTATTTAGTTGCATGTTTTATTGTTTTAATATTATATAACTGTGCGCGTCCGAGAAAGACTCGGGTGCAGTCAACGAAGGCGTTGACGTTAGGACTTGTGTCTGACCTAGTGTCTAGTGGACGCACCTAAAGTTGTGGGGTTCTCAAAATGACTCCCCAAGCCTTGACACGTATCATTGCACGTCACAGAGTGAGTTCATGTAGGGACGCGTGCTTCATACTCGACTGGCCATCGGTATGAGCAGCACATATGACGATATTTAGCTTAGTTGTATATTTCTTTAGTGACTTGCATTATAGTACGAGATATCCACGTCGTATTCGCGACTTGTACATTGGCGTTGGACGGAAAGGACAATTAGTAGGCGTATGGGACAGACATTTGGCTACCGTAGTTTCAGAGTAAAATACGGGGTCGTGAGCCTCAGTGTTACCCGGTTATGGGCCATGTGTTACCCGGTTATGGGCTCAGTGCTACCCGGTTATGGGCGTATATGCTTGTCGATACATCCGGCAGAGGTTACTAGCTGCGCGCTATCATGATCGGTGATGTAGTCAGCATATACTCTTGACATCCAGTTTACAGCTATTGCCAGGTACTTAGCCTCTGGCTTGACGCTACGCTTTATACCTTTTACCTACCCATACGTACCAAGATTGTCTTCAAATGCATTTTCACTTAGCTGGTTAGTTCAACCTCGAGTTTACACAGTATTTACTTTATGGCATGTATTTTTGTATCTTGTTACGTCCCTCTGAGGACCTGGTTCCCTTCCAGATCCGGACGAGCACTTGTATCCGACCATCTACGGAGCAGGAGTAGAGACAGGATTTGTGGCTAAGGACTTTTGAGGCATTTCCAGAGGAGTTTCCGTGATTTGGGGTACGCCGCTACCTTGAGTTAGAGCGTGTCTAGCTATCTTCCTACTTTCCGTACTTTTATTTCATTGCTGTATTTCAATGGGTTTGTCCCCATCAGACTATTTCAGATGTATATGGATATTCAGACTCTTTGTATTTCATTTATCAGCACTTGCTTTAGTCTCATTATATTGTATTTTGTGGATGAGATTAGACATTTACCAGTTGTATGATAGCATATTGGACTTGATAGTATTTTAGGACAGCGTAGTACGCTTCGTCGGGTCCATTAAATTGAAAAATCCTTCGAAGTCGTATTAGCTGGCCATTGCCACGTGGCCTGGTCCCGTGTATTTTGGGACTGGGGCGTGACACACCATCTTGCTGATCTTGCTGATGGAAGAAGACAAGAAGAAGACGATGGAGACGATCTACGGCAAGCTGACGGCCCAAGAGATGAAGGCTTTAGTGGACGATCTCTTCTCCAAGAGGCTGACCGAGACTAGCTTCCGTGGTGCACACGTAGATGTGGATCCTTCACCATACAAAATGGAAAAGTTGGAGAAAGTGGAGATAAAGTTGGAGGGTACTTCCAACTACTTGAAGTGGTCGCGTCAAGCGATGTGGGCTCTGAAGGAAGAGGCTTGGTGGGCTATGTGAATAGCCAAACCAAGGCACCTGAAGATCAGTCCTCACATGAATTTGTTGTGTGGGAGATCGTCAATAATGTTGTTGCTGGATGGTTGACAGACTCATTGATCGACCAAGTGTCGGGCAACGTGGAAGCAATGGAGGGTGCTGGTGACATTTGGATGACGTTGAGAGATATGTACTCAGGGTCGGGCAACCCTATGAGGATTTTCCAACTATAAGATGAACTTGATAAGGTGGTATGAGAAGATTACACCATCTCTGATTATGAGGCTCTGCTGAAGAAGTATTGGTCAGATCTCGAACACTATGACCCCATTGGCGTGGAAGATGAGCAAGTGGAACCGGCATTTGCAAAATATTATAAGAAGTTCGTGGAGTATGTTTCACGACAGAGGATGATGAAGTTCCTCAAGGGGCTCAATCCAGCATTCGAGCAGAGGAAGAATATCCTACTTGTTCAACCCAGGTTGCCATCACTGGAGGAGGTCATAGCTGCTATGGCACAAGAAGAGGCACGACTGAAGCTGATACCTGGCACCACTAGCTCTCTGGGAGAAAAATCAGCTCTAGCAGCTTTTAACCCAAACCCTTCCGAATGGGGAGGGTGCTATAACTGTGGAGACCCTGGATACTTCATCAGATTCTGTACGAAATCCCGAGAGGCCAGTCCAGCGACCGCGGCCGCAGCCATGGAGGATGTAGGGGTGGCAGAGGAGGCTATGCTGTTGGCAGAAGTAATTATTCTGGAGGACACAAGGCAAATCTGACAGAAGAGGGAAGTGAGAGTCAGTCACCCAATATGACCTCTAGTAAGAGGAAAATGCTAGAGATATAGAGAAGCATGAAGCTCGGAACCAGCGACAGTCGAGCCAACACCTCTGGGGCATCAACTCCAACCACCTCCGGGGGTAACATTACCTACTATGCCCATACAAGCACAGGTATACCTGCTCATGCCCTAGCATCTATCCACAGACGAGGTTGAATAATTGACTCTGGGACATCCCGCCATGTCATGGGTGCCCATGATGAGTTCCAAGATTACACTTACCTGAAGACGCCTGAAAGCATTCAGACTCTGATGGTACGGCTAGATCCATTATGGATAAAGGCACAGTTAAATGCACCCCTTCCATAACCCTTACTGATGTCTTGCAAGCTCCATCTTTTTCCGTTAATCTATTGTCCATTAGTGTCATTGTTCTTCACCTTAATTGTGTTGTTTCCTTTGACAATCCTAAGGTGATTTTTCAGGAGAAGGGAACGGAAAGTCGGTTGGAGACTGACACTTGGCATAAGGGGCTATGGTACTTGGACAGGGGTGGGCTGGACGCAGCACTAGCGTCAATGGTGGAAGAAGCACAACTAGAGGAGCCGCGAAGAACAGTGGAAGCAGAATTATTACTTCAACATCAGCACATAGGACACTCTTCATTCAGTCTACTAAGTCGGATGTATCCATCTATGTATCAAAAGGCTAATAAACAAAAGTTGGTTTGTGATGCTTGTGAGCTTGGAAACATACCAGAAGCTCTTATGTGAGTTCTGGAAATAGAAGTTTAGCTGCTTTTGATATGATACATTCTGATGTGTGGGGACCTTGTCCTACAACTGGAGTTAATGGTTTTAAATGGTTTGACACCTTTACTGACTGCTACACTCGTGTCACCTGGGTATACCTAATGAAGAGTAAGAGTGATGTCTTTACATGCTTTCAAGATTTTCATCGCAGGATTACAACACAGTACAGTACTAAAGTGAAGATTTTGAGATCTGACAATGTGATATAATATACCAACAAGGCTATTGAAGAGTACTTATCAGCCCATGGGATACATTATCAGACTTCGTGTGCCTATACACCAGCACATAATGGCGTGGCAGAGCGGAAGAACAGACACCTGTTGGAAGTAGCACGATCAATGATGTTTGCCATAAATGTTCCTAAAATTTGTGGGGGCATACCGTGTTGACGGCTGCATATCTCATCAACATGATGCCCTCTCAGGTGTTAGGATAGAAGATACCGTTTGAGATGCTTACAGAAGAGAATAAATATATTGTTCCCCCAAAGGTATTTGGATGTGTATGTTTTATGAAAGGTAACAGACATGCGGTGGAAAAGTTGAACCCTCGGACAGTGAAGTGCATCTTTGTTGGCTACTCAGGGACTCATAAGGGATACTCTTGTTGGAGTCCGGTGGAACGAAGGCTCTTTGTAAGCATTGACATTACATTCGGAGAGATGGAACCATACTACCACAATGGTTCAGGTGAAGGCTCCGCATTTGGTGACACACCTAACACAGGAGATGTTAGGAGTTAGGGAGAGATGGACCCAAGCGTGATTGTCTGGTCAGTTCCATGTCCGATGATGGAAGCTGGTCCAAGGAAACAAGGGAGAGATAGCAAGAGTGAGGAAAGTGATGAGGATGCACATAATCAGGAGGAAGAAAGTGGTGACAATCAGGAGGAAGAAAGTGATGCTCCAGTGCAGAGGGAGAAACAGACTACAGAACAATCTACAGAGTTCCAAGTCTATAGAAGGAGAAAGCAGCAGTCCACTACTGTGCCTATTACTGTGCCTATTTCCCCTACTGTGCCATGTTACTCGCCAAACCCTGCCCCAACTCTTGAAGATACACCTCCTGTACCGGATCCTCTGATTCGGATACGGATTCCTCTGATTCGGATGGTATGATCTCTTTACCACTTTCTCATATTCCTTTAAGGAGATCTTCTCGCAATAATGTGAAAAAAGTCCCTAATCGTTATGGTTATAAACATGACATTGCCAATTTCTTATCCTACTCTAATATATCCTCTACCGAGCATTCGTTGCATCGTTAGACACCGCCTCTTTGCCTAAGTATTAGCAGAAAGCGAAGGAAGATCCAAGGTGGAGAGCTGCAATGTTGGAGGAACTTGGGACACTCGAAAGAAATGGGACATGGGAGCTTGTTCCGTTGCTTAAAGAAAAGAGAGCAGTTGGATGCAAATGAGTCTTCACAGTAAAGGAGACGCCAAAAGGAAAGGCAGAGAAGTACAAGGACATGTTGGTTGCAAAGGTATTCACTCAATCCTATGGCATCGACTATGATGGAACATTTGCTCCAGTGGCAAAAATGAGCACGGTGAAAACCCTGATCTCCCTTGCAGCAAACCATGTGTGACAGTTGTATCAATTGAATGTGAAAAACGCTTTTCTTTATGGGGACCTACAAGAGAAAGTATACATAAAGATCCCCCGGGAGGTTTTGCACGAAGCAGTCGACGAAAAATGTGTGCAAGCTAAAGAAATCACTGTATGGGCTCAAGCAATCTCCTCGAGCCTGATTTGATAGATTCAGGAAGGCTGTCACAGACATGGGGTACCGCCAGACCAATACAGATCACACGGTTTTCATCTAGCATGCAAGAGGCCACATCACCATACTTGCAGTGCATTTGGATGATATAGTGATCACAGGTGATAATGAGGAGGAGATTAACCAGCTGAAGTTAAAACTCGCCAAGGAGTTTGAAGTGAAGGACTTGGGAATGATGAGGTATTTTTTCGGGATCGAGGTAGCTCGAGGAAGAGATAGGATTGTCCTCTCTCAGAGGAAGTATGTACTAGACCTGCTCACAGAGACTGGTATGCTGGGATGTCGATCGACAGTCACTCCAATCGATCAGAAAGATAAGTTAGGTGCAGAGGCAGGAGAGCCTGTTGATCGTGAGAGATATCGGAGACTTGTAGGCAGATTGATTTATCTAGGCCACACTCGTCCTGATATCTCATTTGTTGTGAGTGTAGTGAGTCGCTACATGCATGATGCAAGAAAGGGTCACATGGATGCAATTTTTCGTATCCTGAGATATCTGAAGGGGACTCCTGGAAGAGGACTATTGTTCAAGAAAAATGGACACCTGGGTGTTGAGGGGTACTGTGATGCAGATTGGACAAGCTGCATGGACGACAGAAGGTCTACCTTAGGGTACTGTATCTTTGTGGGGGGTAACCTAGTCTCATGGAGAAGCAAGACACAGTCTGTGTTAGCACGATCGACTGCTGAAGTAGAGTATAGAGCTATGTCTCTGGAAGTGTCAGAGTTGTTGTGGGTAAGAGCACTGCTGACGGAGTTGAAGCTGGACCAGGAAACACCGTTGCGCCTTCTGAGTGGCAGTCAAGCTACAATAAGTATAGCTAACAATCCAGTCCAGCATGACAAAACTAAGCACATCGAGATCGATCGGTTCTTCATCAAAGAGAAGCTAGAAAAAGAGATTAAAGCTCGATCATGTTCGCTCAGAAGAACAAGTTGCAGATTGTCTGACTAAGGGCCTTAATTCATCGAGTCTTTCTAAACTTTGTGACAAGATGGGAATAATTGAAATCTATCGTCCATCTTGAGGGGGAGTGTTGAGAGTATTAGTAGGTGTTTAGTTCCGCATCTAATAGAATAGTAGAGAGGGGTTAGCCTCTCCTATATATATATGTAGTCCCACCCATCAATAAAATTAAGCCAAGTATTAAACCAAGTTTCTATTGATTACCTGTAAATTGACCCGACTTTTGAATAAAAAACAGCTACAGGGGTTAAAAACAGAAAAAGAAGAATTTCATTTTGAGTTTTTATTAAATCCCAAAATCTGCCTTGCTTACATAAAACCCAAATGAAATTCAAGTCACATTTGGGTAAAAAAAAATCTGAATTTGAAATTTTTTGGGTCGGTTTGTGTTTACATGGTCCAACCCGAACCTGACCCACTGACAGACCTACAAAATACCAAGAATTTGACCATGACTCCAATATAATCGCAATATGTTGTTATATATGCCGCTATTCCTGCTAGAAGATGTTACATTCGCCTCTAGTCCATCATAGTGGATCGCCTACAGTGCCTGCTATACAACATGGTGGGTTGTTCCTGCTATTTTCTGTAAAGTATAGCCAGAGCATAGCAGCTAACTAGAAAAATGTTATGCAGTCTCTATAGAGGCCATAATGGCAGCTATCTATAAGAGTGATGGTTCCAATGGGACAAACCTTTAAGTTACACAAGGCGATCTTATAGTCAATGAAACTTTGATGCCCCGATCATGGTTTGAGCAGTAAACTGGAACCAATATGTATTGGGTTTTTCCTTTACATTTTGGCATAAATTGGTCTAGAACCAGGACAAGCTAGGTGTCTTCAAAATATTCAATAGAAGAATTTAATTTCAACCCTACCAACGAAAGAAATGGAAACAGGGTAAAATTTCAAGTTTTAGTCAAATATCAACGTTACCTATAAGTAAAAATCTCACAAATTAATTAGTCTATATTGTCATACATATGCAATATCATGTGGTTACACTGTTTGCACACAACCCCTTAATATTTCGATACTACATTTGTTTGGTACTATTTATTGGGATGATTCATCTGCACTAAGATTTTACAAGTTTGGGCTAGTTTATGTCTTGTTATATGATCTCTCTAATTTCAATTTTAGTATGTCATCTCCACACCTAGAAGTATCCCCTACCTAATTTTCTCTTAACAATGAGTTTCCGTGTAGAACTCATGATCGGTTGTTTCTCTAGTTGAGAATTTTCCTTATTTAAATAAAAGACTTGTACGTAAAATAAAACTAATGATGAGTTGTTTGCTTGTTTGGTTCTTTTTTTTGTAAACATTATGTAAACCAATTCAGTTCTACGGATAGGGAAGCTAATTGGAAGAAGTTATGTAAGACAATTCCAGCATATAAAACCAACCTTCACATCAATCAATAGACAGCATCTGGAAGGAAACACAGCACAAAAGCTCCTAAGAGTTACTATAATTTATCTATGAGAGGTCAGTTCAAGAAGGGGAGATGTATTGGTTTAAAATGTGGAAAAGAAAGAGAACGTAATTGCAAGAAAGACAGAAGAGAGAATTAACTATAAAGGTATATTCATGTTTTATTGCATAATAGTAGTAGCATTGCCAACTTATATAAGACAACGAAATCCCAGCAGCATGTAGCGCAAAAGTCCTAACTGGATCAGGATTCTTCAGACACAGCAACCAAGCAATTGTCAGGACAAAGGGATTCAGTCGGATCGAATTTACTGTTGAAACCCATTACGATAGTGATGGTATTATAAACCATGTGAAAAATAGTTTGCAATGTGCTACTGCAACACACTTATAGATAAATCCAAAATAAGAAAACACAACCGGTAAGTTCTGCATGGTACTTCCTGCTCTTTAGATATGTAGAACATACAGCAATAATAATAATAATAATCTGCTACTGGATCACATCTAAAAATATATGATATATGTCATGGAACTTACTGCTTGATCCACAGATTATAGCATGTACAACACAACCAGGGGACTAAGACTTTATTCCATCATATTTTGCATGAATAAAAGTCGTCATGAATATCATGATGGCATGGATGTTTTCTTTGAAGTAAGATGTAGGTAAAACAACCTACTAAGACATGCATCTAGACTCGCAAAATGCAAAATATGGGAAGTTCTATAAAGGATAATAAGTTGTCTTCATTTATGTACTGATGTAGATAGACCAATCCTAGTCAACACAAAACTGAAAGAATAATAATACCGGTATAGTAAATTAGAATATAAAAGGGGCTCAAAATTCAAATTTTACTTCCTATGAGAAATACATATAGCAGCTAAGTACAAATAACCACCAAAATTGATATTGGATCAGCTCTGTTTTTATAATTCCATTGGGATGATATAAAAGCTAACAACATTACAATATAGAGATTAAGGTGCGACCCACCAACCCTTAACAAATCTTGAGAAAGCACAATGCCTTCAATATAAACAGCAATATGAAAATGTAGAACATATCAATCACAGCTGTTATACAATGTAAAGTTGTATATTTCATGATATGAAACATTTTACCTGTAAAGCATCCTGCTGCGGGGAAGAGGATAAAACTGTTGAAAGAAGTTCAATGCTGTTACGAGCAACATCAAATGCTTCCTTTGTTTGTTCCACAGTAAAACTTGTCACAGGAACATCAAAATGAGCCTCTCGAGCATATGATTCTGTCTCTGAAACTGAGCGTGGTGGGGTAAATATTGGAGCCAAACTCTCATCATCACGTCCGGGAAAACGTATGCCCCTAGACTTCAAGCTCTAAGACAAACAAAATTGCTGATCAAGAAACCTTCATTAAGATGACCTTTCACCTGTGTTTACTTTGATAAGGGCACCTTAGTGATTATGTTAATTGACACTTAGGTAGAAATTTGACCAAGAATTCAAGATCATAAATACCTTGTAAGTCTCCTCATAGACCGGCAAGTACCGGAGTTCACTTCCTGATTCACCCCATGCTTCAATCAGAACAAGAGCCTTATTACGGTTGTTCACGACAGTCAGAGGATCATCAATCAATTTGACCATCTCATCAAGCACCCTCTCAGCAGCAACTTCAGAGAAAGCCTTCTCACAGTTCTTCACCAAAGTTTCAAGGAGAACCAGTGCAAGATACTGGATCCTGGGGTTCTTCAACATGATACGCTTCTTGATGCCTCGAATAAAGTCAACACTGTTGACCTTCTCACTGTTAATCATGTCGCAGATCTCTAGGTTAGTAGCCCAATCGGGTCCCTCCAAGCCTTCTGCGGTGGCCTCTTCGACGATCTTGTCTGCTGGGTTCTGACCTTGGAAAAACTCTTTCATCTTTAAACTCATGGAGCTCATGCCACCTGTCATCTTCTTACTAACCTCAGACCCACTGATCTTAAGGCGCTCACCAAAAGCGCTGACTTTGTCCATCAGGTTGTCACTCATCTTGAACTCTAGGGTCAATATCAAAAAACAGAAAATAATTATAGTTAACACAATGGGATTTTAGTACTGTACGAGCACAGATCTTAAAAGAGAACAAGATATTAGTGCAGGCATATACATGGATATCAAGCTGAAAGGATTTAAGTAATGATTTAATATCATAAAGACAAAAAGGTATTTGACAGTGAAAACATCTCTGGTTATCACACCTGTGGTAGATAAACACCCGTACAGATTTTTTTAGCACACATATACCTTAAGAAACTGTGTTACAGGTAGATCAGTAGCCATGCTGAAACATTATGAGATGCACGAGCATTGGTACCTAAATTCACCATATATGTAGCCAGTGGCGGATCCATGATGAGATTCTACTGGAGGCACAATCATAAGGGGGTTCGGAGACAACGTCTCCGAAAATTGAATATATAGGAACAAAATACATAACTGAAAATTGAACATACAGACCACTCTAAACAACCCCAAACAAAGAAATATTTTTTAGTACAAAAGGTAAAAATTGTTCTCTACGAGTTTTCATACAATAAAACATTACATATCAGTGATCTCACAATTGTTCTCTACGAGTTTTCATACTTTGAAAGCGTTTAACTACAACATCATTTGTAATACTACCAAGCAACTCTTTTTCTATGAAACATACAAGACAATCATTTAAAAACTGATCACAAATTCGGTTTCGTAAATCCGTCTTGACAATATTCATTGCAGAGAAGCATCTTTCCACACTTGTTGTTGCTATAGGTAAAATCAATGCTAACTTCAAAAGTCGATACACCAAAGGGAACGAAAGGTATTTCTTTGTTTGCACTAGTAATCTAGATAGATCACCAAGCCCCTTCAACCGACTAAATCTGTCATCGGCTCTCACATCCATAATGTCTCTAGTTGATGCTCAAGAGTCATGCATTCGATGAGAGAAAAATTATTAGGATAAATTAAGCCAACCTTGTCAACTTTGATGTATTAAAATCACCAAAATCATCGATTGGATTCAAGCTAGCAACACAAAGAAGCAACTCAGAATTGACCTCATTGAATCGATCATTAAGCTCTGAAAGTTGCTTATCCATAATCGCATAAAAGCATTACACATGATAATGAAATTCATTAGTAGTGTTGCTTTTACGCCGAGGATGGTAAGGATCAACATATTCATCATTCATATTCAAACAGTCAATCTTGTTCTTATTGCAAAATATCGTGATCTTACTTAGGAGAGATTCTCATCCATCATCTCTTACCACTTGCAATCTCCCCTTAGCCACTTTGACAAGTGCTATAGCATTCAAAATGTCTTCATCTTTTCTTTGCAAAGCCAATGACAACTCATTTGTGATCCCCAATATATTTAGCATCAATTGCAAATTGAAGACAAAATCAAATGATTGCAAATACCTCAATAGACCACGTGCTTGGGCTTTTTTCGATGAATTTGAAGCATCACATGTAACAACTTCAAGAACTTCAACCACAGAAGAGAACAAAGCAACCAAGTTCAAGAATGATCTATAATAAGATCCCCGACGTGTATCCCCGGGCCTCTTAAGAATTAACTCTTGATTCAATCCATTTTTCGTCTCAATTGAACTAGTCCTGATTCCTTCTGCTAATTTTTTTGCTTGTTTTTGTCGAATCATGTCTTTACACTTACAAAAGGCTCCCACAACATTCAAGGTAGAAATCATATTAAAAAAACTGCAATATCAACATGTTTTCTGGCCACAGCAACAAGAGCTAATTGAAGTTGATGTGCAAAACAATGAACATAATATGCTGACTCATTTTCATTCATAATCAAAGTTTTCAACCCACTGAATTCACCCTTTATGTTACTTGTCCCGTCAAAGCCTTGACTCTGAACTTTCATCAAACTCAAACAATGAACCTCTCTTTCACATTCCCACAGGAGTCAACAAATCGCAAAACCACAGCCATTTGTTCTTTGCCACATACATCACTAGACTCATCCACCATCAATGGAAAAATTTTATTTTGAAACTCTTCAAGTATATTTTGCACTATTTCTTGTGCAAAACAACGAACAATATCTTTTTGAATGCCCGGAGCAACAATTTGATAATTTTTTGGAGCATTTTTAAGAACAACATTACCACCAGAATCATTTTGATCAGCTGAATATTTAATCATTTCAAGAAAGTTTTCTCTATTTGTAGAAGCTTCAGTCTTATCATAGCCCCGGAAAGGTAACCCTTGGTGCAACAAAAATCTACAAGTATCAATTGAAGCATATAAACGAATCTGATATTCATTTTTTACAATATCTGATTGTCTATGAAGAGTAACCAAAATGGATTGCTCGTCTCATTAAATCCTCACATTTTTTCAATGACAAATTATGAGCACTATTAACTAGACCAACATGAGATTCTAACCTCTGTTTTGTTCCAAGCAGAAAAACCATCAATTACAAATGTCACTACTACCTTCATTGCCAAATTGATCCGGCCTAAACAAATAGCAACATAAGCAATACGCTTTGTCTTCTTTCACACTATACTCTAACCAATTAGGATATTGATCAAACAAAATCGGATTAAATCGAAGCCATTTATTTCCAATCATTTTCTTGAAAAAATCATGGCCATGAGGTTGACAAGGCACCTTTAGCAAGTAAACTCGTCTAATTTCATCAACTTGGTTTGGGTGATATTCAGAATTTTTTTTCCTTTCTGACGGATCTGAAGGGAGGCTATTCAAATCAACAATTTCTTTCCTAACTGAAGTTGAAGAAAAAGGCTCTTAAGGACTATTAGATGCACCCTCTCCTGAACTTTGAGTTGCACTTTTATGTGATAATTTTTGTTTAAATATTTTTCCATATTCAGACTTCCTATTCCACAAATCAATTCTACAAATACAAACATAGCATAATTTTTCAATTATAGATTTCACGAATTCACAAATTTAATTTTAACCTAATTTGATTTGAAAATTTAACTTAGGTTATTTTTCTTACAAGAGCATCTCCGTTCTCCCGTCCTCCACTTCGAACTTCAGAGCGGCTGGCAGTCCACATAGTAGGTTTCTAAATTTATTTTTTTTAGGGGAGGAGAAGAAGTAAACAAAGAAAGGAAAGGAAAGAAGGAAATACTTACAGGAAAGAAGAAGTGGGAACCAAATGGAGCTTCTTGAAAGGAAGGGGAAGGAAAAGGCTAAGGAGTGTGGGACCATTCCAAATTGAAGCTTTCAGCCGAAAGCAACTTGCTGTGGTGGGAGCCACATGGGATGCTGTTTCAACCTTTTTTTTTCATTTTGCTTTTCACTGGGGGTGGGCCCCAGTGCTACTGCCAGTAGCGGATAGTTAATGCAAACAAAATGATGTGCAGCATTAAAAAAAAATATTTCACTAGGGACCCCGCCCCCCAGTGGATTACCTGTGCATCCGCCCCTATATGTAGCCTTCCGCGATTTGGGAACACACGAACCGGCAATGCATATTAAGGAACATGGAATGCTGATAAGTTGGAACATGAAAATCTACGTTCCAACAAGCGAACACATCATACATACTTGGGATTCCAGCCAAGCTTGTAAAGGGAACTTTTTTTTTTGGGTTATTTTCTGTTAAAATATTTTAGAGTCTAGGACTTGCTACTTCTTTTTGAAAGGACATTATTTCTCGAATTGTTTAGGACTTAAGAACCTATAGTTTTTGATGATGTTATATTATGGTACTTGATAAACTTTGAATCTTAAATATACACTATACGTTATATTACATATTTGTTCTAAAAAATGTTCCCACTTTCCGGATAAACATAATGCGTACGAGAACAACTACCCCAACTTACCGCATATAGGGACCCCCTTGTACCATATTCTCGGGGTTTTTTTTTTTGGGTTCTGCCTTCCGGAGTGTTCTACATTCTAGGTCAGCAAACTAGCTACTCATGGATTTGGGGAGTATCTTAATGGAACAAAGGTATACACCAATAAAGGATCAAACTGAATGAATTTCTACGAGTCTTAACTAATGTGAGGTGGGGATTTTGGTTATTGGCATATAACTATCCTCTGGCTTTTGGCAGTTACCCTGAGTGTTCATGTGAGCTTCCATTTGGAATGGTCCCACACTCCTTACTCTTTTCCTTCCCTTTCCTTTCGAGAAGCTCCATTTGGTTCCCACGTCTTCTTTCCAACAAGTATTCCCTTATTTCTTTTTTTTCTTTGTCTACTTCTTCTCCGCCCCTAAAAAAAAAATTTAGAAACCTGCTGTGTGGACTGCAGGTCGCTCTGAAGTTCGAAGTGGAGGACGGGAGAACGGAGAAGGGAGCTACTCTTGAAAGAAAAATAACCTAAGGTAAATTTTCAAATCAAATTAGGTCAAGATCAAATTAGGTTAAAATTGAATTTGTGAATTTGTGAAATCTATAATTAAAAAATTATGCTATATTTGTATTTGTAGAATTGATTTGTGGAATAGAAAGTCTGAATATGGAAAGATTTTTAAACGAAAATTATCACATGAAAGTGCAACCGGAAGTTCAGGAGAGGGTGCATCTAATAGTCCTCAAGAGCTTCTTATTTTCAACTTCAGTTAGGAAAGAAATTGTTGATTTGAATAGCCTCCCTTCAAATCCGTCAGAAAGAAAAAAAATTCTGAATATCACCCAAACCAAGTTGGTGAAATTAGAAGAGCTTACTTGCTAAAGGGGCCTTGTCAACCCCTTGGCCATGATTTTTCCAAGAAAATGATTGAAAATAAATGGCGTCGATTTAATCCGAATTGGTTTGATCAATATGCTAATTGGTTAGAGTATAGTGTGAAAGAAGACAAAGCGTATTGGTTGTGTTGCTATTTGTTTAGGCCAAATCAATTTGGCAATCAAGCTAGTAGTGGGGCATTTGTAATTGATGGTTTTTCTGCTTGGAACAAAACAGAAGTTAGATTCTCATGTTGGTCTAGTTAATAGTGCTCATAATTTGTCATTGAAGAAATGTGAGGATCTAATGAGACGAGCAATCCATTTCGGTTGCTCTTCATAGACAATCAGATATTGTAAAAAATGAATATCAGATTCGTTTATATGCTTCAATTGATGCTTGTAGATTTTTGTTGCACCAAGGATTACCTTTCCGGGGCCATGATGAGACCGAAGCTTCTACAAATAGAGAAAATTTGCTTGAAATGATTAAATATACAGCTGATCAAAATGATTATGTTGGTAATGTTCTTAAAAATGCTCCAAAAAATTATCAAATGGTTAATCCGGACATTCAAAAAGATATTGCTCTTGTTTTGCACAAGAAATAGTGCAAAATATACTTGAAGAGTTTCAAAATATTTTTTTCTCATTGATGGTGGATGAGTCTAGTGATATATCTGGCAAAGAACAAATGGCTGTGGTTTTGCGATTTGTCGACTCCTGTAGGAATGTGAAAGAGAGATTCATTTGTGTTGTTCATGTGATGGAGACTTCTGCTTTGTGTCTAAAATCTGCTATTGATAATTTGTTTGCTGATCATGGTTTGAGTTTGATGAAAGTTCGGAGTCAAGGCTATAACGGGGCAAGTAACATGAAGGGTGAATTCAGTGGGTTGAAAACTTTGATTATGAATGAAAATGAGTCAGCGTATTATGTTCATTGTTGTGCACGTCAACTTCAATTAGCTCATGTTGCTGTGGCCAGAAAATGTTAATATTGTAGACTTTTTTAATATGATTTCTACCTTGATGAATGTTGTGGGAGCCTCTTATAAGCGTAAAGACATGATTCGACAAAAGCAAGCAGAAAAAGTAGCAGAAGGAATCAGAACTGGTTCGATTGAGACGGGAAATGATTGAATCAAGAGTTAAGTTTTAAGAGATCCCGGGATACACGTTAGGGTCTCATTATAGATCATTGTTGAACTTGGTTACTTTGTTCTCTTCTGTGGTTGAAGTTCTTGAAGTTGTTTCATGTGATGCTACTGATTCATCGAAAAAAGCCCAAACACGTGGTCTATTGAGGTATTTGCAATCATTTGATTTTGCCTTCAATTTACAATTAATGTTAAATTTATTGTGGATCACGAATGAGTTGTCATTGACTTTGCAGATATTTGCAATCATTTGATTTTGTTTTCAATTTGCAATTGATGTTAAATATATTGGGAATCACAAATGAGTTGTCATTGGCTTTGCAAAGGAAAGATGAAGACATTTTGAATGCTATAGCACTTGTCAAAGTGGCTAAGGAGAGATTGCAAGCGGGATGAGAATCTCTCCTAAGTAAGATCACGACATTTTGCAATGAGAACAAGATTGACTGTTTGGATATGAATAATGAATGTGTTGATCCTTACCATCCTCGGCGTAAAAGCAACACTATTAATGAATTTCATTATCATATGGAATGCTTTTATGCGATTATGGATAAGCAACTTTCAGAGCTTAATGATCGATTCAATAAGGTCAATTCTTAGTTGCTTTTTTGTGTTGCTTGCTTGAATCCAAGTGATGATTTTGGTGATTTTAATTCATCAAAGTTGACAAGGTTGGCTCAATTTTATCCTAATGATTTCTCTCTCATTGAATGCATGACTCTTGAGCATCAATTAGAGACATATTATAGATGTGAGAGCCGATGACAGATTTAGTCGGTTGAGGGGTTGAGGGGCTTAGTGATCGATCTAGATTGCTAGTGCAAACAAAGAAATACCTTTCGTACCCTTTGGTATATCGACTTTTGAAGTTAGCATTGATTTTGCCAATAGCAACATCAAGTGTGGAAAGATGTTTCTCTGCAATGAATATTGTCAAGACGGATTTACGAAACCAAATTTTGCGAATTTGTGATCAGCAAGTGTGGAAAGATGCTTTCATCCTGGATCCGCCACTATATATATATATATATATATATATAGAAATCCTTCTAGTCGGTGGATCCCTCTAATCGGAAAAAATCGCCAGACTAGGTGTCCTAGTCGGCTAGGCGTTCCCTAGTCGGCCGACTGGGCTGTTGTGGAAATAAAAAAGCGGATAGCAGAGCAGACTAGACCAGACCCGACCCGAACTTCAATTTGAAGAAAAATAAAAACCCAAAACAGCAGTCTCCAGCCTCCAGAGAAAGAAGCGAAGAAGGAGAAGATTCCCAAAAAAAAAAAATCTACTTACTGACAGAGCAGCCGTCGAATGCCTACTTTGTCACTTTGGGTACTTAAGTTAATACTTTGATGACATATGGCATATATTAAATAAATATCATTTTTTACACACACACGCATATATATATTGTTGGTGTTATTGCCTTTGGACTAGTAAAGATAGTCCCACATTGGCTACACCACCAAGTGGGTATCTCAATATAATGTTTTGTTTGTGTTGAGGTGTGCACATGGGATGTGGTGGGGCACATGTTGGTGCCATGTGGGAGGTGTCTTATTAGGAGAAAAAATGATTAACTCATCATATAAAGCATTTATACTTTTTTGTCATTCACTTGAGAAAATTCTCTTAGGAGCTAAGCCCCATAGGGCTTAGCGACTCGGATTCGGACTCAATGGCGCAAAGTGGCAGTTTGTTGGCACACTTTGCACTTAGCACGTCAGCATTGGCGCATGACGCTTGTGCGCATTTGATGCGCTCATGCGCAAGTTGCATGTGCGGGCACATGAGCGGGCGCATGCACAGTGTATGCGGAGGCGTTGCGTAGCTAGGCGCGGGCTATGTGGATATGCACACATGCGCTGCGAGTGTATGCGCAGGTGATGCGCAGCTAGGCCATGCTATGCGCGGGCTATATGCGTATGCGCGCATGGGTCGCTGCACTGCTGCGCGCATATGCACATTTAGCATGATTGGCGCATGAGTCCGCTGATTGCGGGATTTAATCAGTTATGGAAAGAATGAATCATTAATTTAAATCCGATATTTGTAGGATTTGAATTTAATTCATTCCAATCTTGTGGGGTATGAATTAAATTTATTCCAATCTTTTTGTAACTGATAGGTGGCCAGGATTAGGACTAGAATTTCCTCCTTATGCCTATAAATACTCTCTTTGTAGCCTATTTGAGAACTTACGTCAAAAATAGAGAAATTAAGAGAAGTTCTGCAGTGGCTGCCATTAGAGTCCAAGGAGATCGTGCGAGTCCATAAAGGAGGTGACACGAGCGTTCCAGAAGTTCTTCAAGGACTTGCTGGTTCCTGAGAGCAGATCGTATGGGATGAATCTTACTCTGAGCAACGGTGATCTTTATCACCCCAGCAAGAGTTGTTTCGTCTTCTCCTTTCCTTCTCTTCTGCGAGTTGTAATATGTTCTGTCCGTCTGTAACTGCGATTGCAAGGAAGAATATAGGTTGTTTTGTGATTATTATAATTCTAGCAACAAGTTGTAATCATAATATTAATATTATATTATAGTTCTTCGTAGATATCGAGGATAGTCAGATATGGAACTCTTGTGTGAACCTCTGATCTCGACCATGCGTTCTTCTATCTTTGATTAAGTCTCTCAAATAACAATCTCAAAGCAAGATCCAAGTTAGATGGATAACAACCGTGCAAACCTTCTCGACACAAGTTTTAACAAACTTGAAAAGTTTGACGGGAAGCATTACAACGTCTGAAAGAGAAAGGTCAGCCTTAATCTTCAACTCGTAGGCGTGGACTACGTGTTGATAGATTTTGAGCTTGTTGTTCCGGAGGGTGATGATGCTACTGCTCGGACGATTGCTAATACAAGTGTTGTGGAGAACAAGTGGAGGAGAGACAACAGTCTTTGCAAGCTGCTGATTCTGAACTCCATGGAAGATACTCTAGCGGAGTCATACAGCAAGACGGACCATGCAAAGGTCGTCTGGGAGTCACTCGAAAAATATTACAAGGCGGATGAGAACCGCAACAAGATCTATGTGACTAAAAAGGTCTGGAAGATGCGATTTGAGGACGACAAGACGATATTGTCTCAAGTCAAGCTTCGAAAAACTTGAGGATGATCGCATGCCCATGGTCGATGCTTTCGTCGTGGGAGGTATTTTTGCCAAGCTCCCACTTGGATGGAGCAACTTTATCTCGAACATGCACCGGAAGAAGATGGAGGTCAGCCTTGATCAACTATTGCACAACATCCACGTTGAAGATGAGCTGAGGGCTCAAAACAAAGTGGACACGTTATCTAAGCAGTTGGCAAAGGCAACTTAGTGCATGCTGGTGACTCCAAGGGGAAGCAGAAGGCTTCTCACAACAAGGACTTCAACCATCTGAAGGTGAAATCAGCTTCGTTCAAGCCCAAGCCCAAGTCAGATGTGACTTGCTTTAACTGTGGCAAGAAGGGGCACTACTGGAAATACTGCAGATCCAAGCCCAAACAGACAGAGCAAAGTGAGCCTAACAAGGTTGCTATGATTGTACAGGTTGTCACGACTAGTGTCGACACTGACTGGTGGGTGGACACTAGCACATCTTGCCATATTTGCTCAAAGAGGGAGTTGTTCACCACATACAAGCCTACAACTGAGAAGGTTATGGTGGCGAACCAGGCACAAGCTAAAGTACAAGGGATTAGGATGGTGGTACTGAATCTGACTTCGGAGAAGTCGCTTACGTTTCAGGATGTGAAGCATGTACCGGTGATTGCCAAAAACCTGGTCTCAGGAAGTCTGCTCTGCAACACAGGCTTGGGGATGGACATCAATGCTGGACAGATGATGATGTTGTACAAAGGAATTGTACCGAAGGGATGTTCAAACTTCAGCTTGTAACTCCTGCAAATAATGTTAATGCAGCCTCTTCTTCTGGCTATTCTCTTGAGTTATGGCACAATAGACTAGGACATATTCATTGTAAAAGAATAAACAAAAGGTCTAGTCTAGGACTTATCTCCAAATGTGGGGGTAAGGAGGTGGAGAAGTATGAGTTTTGTGCGCAGACAAAGATCACAAGAAAACCGTTCAAACTGGTAAACAGAAGCACAGATCTTCTGGAGTTCGCGCACTCAGATATTTGTGACTTCAAACAGTTCTCCACAAAGGCTAAGATGAAGTATTGTATCACATTCATTGATGACTACTCGAAGTACGAGTTCGTCTATCTGCTCGAGTCAAAAGACGAAGCATTCGAGAAGTTCAAGGAGTTCAGGACTGAGGCTGAACGTCAAACATAGCAACAACTCAAGAGACTCAGAAGTGATCGAGGCGGAGAGTATCAGTCTATTGAATTTGCATCGTTCTGCAAAGAACATGGAATTGTCAATTAGACAACTGCTGCGTATTCTCCTCAATCGAATGGAGTAGCTGAAAGGAAGAATAAGACGTTGATAAAGATGATGAACTCAATGTTGTTGACTGCGGGTGTTCCAAACTGCTTCTGGGGAGAAGCTGCGCTAACGGCTACGTTCATTCTGAACAGAGTGTCGTACGCAACTTCCGATGTCACTCCTTATGAATTCTGGTTCAAAGTTAGACCCAACTTGAATGTCATTCGAGTGTGGGGATTGTAGAAACCCTAAAGGGGGGTGAATAGGGTCAAGCTAATAAATCAAGCACAAATGATTAATAATAGATAATTTAAAATTTAAGTGTACAAGAAGTAAAGCAATAAGAATACTGACACCCGATGTATCCTGGTATCCTCCTCGAGGCACTCCAGTCCCAAAAACTCTTGTCCGACTTGAATCCACTATTAGCAAAATAGTTACACCACGAGCTTTGATCCGAAGGCCCATTGACTTCTTACACAAGAGCTTTAATCCGAAGGCTCTCTAACTTCACACAAGCTTTGATCCGAAGGCTTGTACACTTCAACCTTTTACAAGATGGTTTTGATCTTCTTAGAACAAATATAAAGATCTAACTTTTACAACTCAAGAACACTCTAACACAATTTGTGGATAGGCAAATGAAAGCTTTGATGGAGTGCTTGTGGATGGCCTTTGGTAGATTGAAAATTTTAGGCTCAAAGGGATCAACCTTGAAAGAAATGGTTCAAGGCTTTATATAGGCCAACACAAAGAAAGAAAGCAAAAATGCAACTTTCAGCCTGCGAACGGTATACCGTTGATATACTATAGTATACCGTCGATATACCGGCCTGCAGTAGCAACGGCTATAAATATGACCGCTGGGATCATTTAATGCACATAATCCGACCGTTGGATTTGCCAACTGTGATGAACCGGTATACCGTCGGTATCGAATAGTATACCGTCGTTATGCCGGTCCAAACGACAGAGAGCAACATTTATGTAAAATTGGTATACCGTCGGTATACTCCAGTATACCATCGGTATGCCAATTTTCAGGCCAAAAATGATTCTGGATTATTTTCTATCCTAGCTTCCGATTTTGCCATCCATTACTTGTGTTTACAATAATTCCTAAGACTTATTATAGACTCTAGACAGACTATGGCAGGTGCAGGCTTCTTCAAAGTCTGAAAATGATGATGGCATAGCTTGGCTTCTTCCCTTAATAGAAGAAGATGATGGCATAAAATGATGATGATGGCATAGCTTGAATTCTTCAGAGTCTGAAAATGATGATACCAAAAATGACCCACGGGGGCGCTGCCCCCTCAACCCCCGTCCGCTGACCGGACAGCAGAACCCCCGAATGCATGGCTCCGGAGATGTCGTAGGCGGTTCAGAGAAATCTTGTGGGATGACGTCGTCTTTGGCCCATAATGATTTCTTCATTGCATATGTCCATGTTTGATCTTGCTTATTGCTTTTCTGTAAATACAAGTTAGGCCAACAAAACAATATACATAGTAGCAAGAATGATAACATTTAATGCATATTTGGACTATGCTAAGTTTAAGTATTCAAAGTAGTGATAGCATAAATATTAGTGATGTCATAATGTTAAATAGAATAGATTAACCATATTCAAAAATATAGTTAGATCATTGGGCTAACAAGGGTGTTTGGCATATGTGAAGCTTCCGGACTTGAAGATTCAGAAGCTGGGTACGAGGACTACAAAGACCATTTTTCCGGGTTATGCTGAGAAGAGTGATGCTCGGAGGTTTCTTAATATTGAATCAAATCATATCATCGAATCTCGCGACGCAGAATTCTTTGAAGATAAGTTTGCAAGGAACAAGAACATTGTTATCGCGGACATTCCAGAGAATAGTGTGAGTGCACAAGAGGCTACTGCTTCCAATGAAGATGTAGTCCAAGCAGAAATTGTCATTCCAGAAATAACGATCGAACCAGAACTAGCAAAAACGATGTCTAAGCGAGTGAGGAGATAGAAGGACTTCAGAGATGATTTCGTCACCTATCATGTGGAAACAGATCCGCTTACATATGATGAGGCAATGAAGACCAGAGACGTTGTCTTCTAGAGGAAGGCTATCAATGATGAGTATGACTCAATAACCTCCAACAACACTTAGGTGTTGCTCGATTTGCCTGAAGGAGCTAAACCAATCGGTTGCAAGTGGATCTTCAAGAAGAAGATGAAGGACGATAGAACTGTTGACAAGTTCAAGGCAAGGTTGGTGGCCAAAGGGTTTTCTCAAAAGCAGGGGATCGACTACTTCGACACATATGCTCCAGTAGCGCGGATGACGACCATTAGGATGTTGATTGCTCTGAGTGCAATTCACAAGCTAGTTATCCAGCAAATGAATGTGAAAATATTTCTGAATAGAGAGTTAACCGAAGAGATTTACATGCAACAGCCAGAAGATTTGTCGTCTAAGGACTTGAAGACAAAGTCTGCAAGTTGGTGAAACCATTATACGGTCTGAAACAAACTTCCAAGATATGGTATGGAAAGTTTGATAAAGTCATTAGATCAAATTGCTACAGGGTCAGCGAGACGGACAAATATGTTTATACTAATTTTGCTGACTGGAGAGGAGTCATAGTTTATCTGTACGTGGACGACATGCTAATCCTGGGTACGGATCTAGTACATGTCACTGAGACAAAGCAGTTCCTCTCATCCAAGTTCAGTATGAAGGACTTGGGGGAAGATGATGTTATCCTGGGGATAAAGATCATCCGGACAGACACTGAAGTGGCGCTGTCACAATTTTATTACATCGAGAAGATGCTCACAAGCTATGGATATCAGGATCTTCCAGGGATCGATACTCCATACAGGTGTGACAAGAAACTGAAGTTAAATTCAAGGAAAAGTGTCAGGCAGCTGGAGTACTCAAGCGTCATCGGGAGTTTGATGTATGCAACAACTGCCACAAGGCCTGACATAGCTTTCGCCGTGGGGATGCCGAATCGGTTCACGAGCAATCCAAGTGTGGAACACTAAAAATCTGTGAAGAGAGTGATTAGATATCTCAAGAGGACTCAAAAGTATGCACTGCACTATAGCGAGTATCCGACAGTAGTGGAAGGCTTCAGTGATGCAAGCTGGTGTTCAGAAGTAGAGAGCGAAACGTTCACATGAGGATACGTTTTCTCCATGGATGGAGCTGCTATATCGTGGAAGTCGAAGAAGCATACAATGCTCTCTCATTCCTTAATGAAATCTAAGTTCTATGCACAGGCGGCTACAGCGGATGAAGCATAATGGCTTCGGGAGCTCATGTATGATCTTTCATTGGTTGGTGCGCAGATTCCGACAATATCGATTTACTGCAACAACCAGGCGACTGCAGCGGTGGCATCAAATGACCTCTTCAACGGTAAGAAGAGGACTGTGCGACTGAGGCACATGACAGTGAATGATCTGATAAAGACTGGAGTCATTGTCGTGATTGATGTTCGGAACCAGGAGAATCTGGCGGATCCGTTCACCAAAGATCTCAAGCGCCAGCTGGTCGAAGACACAACAGTCAAAATGGGCTTGAAGATATTTTGATATTGTGTCTTTGTAATTCTACCATAAAATTTTATGTTATTAGTTCAAAGAAAAATCTACTAAGCATCTAGCTTTTGGTTCAAAGAATGATCATTGACTGGAAGAATATCAGGAACAGTGGGTAATCCTTTGAGACATTGAGGGGTTACAGACCCAGAACCATTGTTGTCTACTATTTGTTCTTTATGTAGAATAAGTCATGTGGAAGGATGGCTTAGACGCTTTAATGAGTTCTCGAACATTTTAAAAGTCCGATGTTCTTTAGAGGAAGCATGGGTAGCGCAGCACTACAAAGGAGTGTAAGGACTCCATGCTACAGTGAGGTGACACCACGATGAAGTACCTCGATAGAATAATGTTTCGGTTTCACGAGCAATGTCACAACGGCGTAGCACCGCATATAGACAGGTAGCCTAATATTGTAGAATGAAGAGTGGTAGACAGCACTACAAAGAGGCCGGTGACCTCATGTTATAGTGGCGTGACACCACCAAGAGGTAAAAGATGTAAAACCTCGGCTACGCGAGCTATGTTACAGCGGCGTAACACCGCAAGAAAGAGCAAATATTTCATGCTGGGTAGTATGGCACTAGAAAGGGGCTGGGGCCTCATGCTACAGTGGAATGACACCACGATGAGGTGTAGCCTCGATTTTGGACCATGTCATAGCGGCGTAGCACCGCAAGGAAGCGTAAGGCTTCATACCAAGTCCTCTTTAAAAGAACTCACCTAGAGTGTGTGGAAAGAGATATAGGTCGTATCTTGAGGGCAAACTTATAGACGTCCGATATACATACACCGAAACTAGGCAAGCACAGGGCCTTTAATGTGCAACCGGAAGCACAGTTGATGTCATTGTATAAGTGGAAAGAATTGCAGCTATGGTGCAGAATTCAAGGCTTAGTCCATTCTTGTATCGTACTGTTATTTGATCCATGCGAAAAGATTCAAATCGAAGCAACATCTATCCTAATACATGATGGTCAGTCACTATGGGTAACGCTCAACCCATATATTGAGATATGTGAGAGATTGTTGGTATTATTGCATTTGGACTAGTAAAGATAGTCTCACATTGGCTACACCACCAAGTGGTTATCTCAATATAATGCTTTGCTTGTGTTGATGTATGTACATGAGGTGTGGTGGGGCACATGTGGGTGTCAAATGGGGGTGTCTTATTAGGAGAAAAAAGGATTAACTCCTCATAGAAAGCATTTATGCTTTTTGTTATTCTTTTGGAAAAAAATTCTTAGGAGCTAAGTCCCAAAAGGGCTTAGCGACTCGGATTCGGACTCGGACTCGAGTTCAAAGGCACAAAGTGGCGCTTTGTTGGCGCACTTTGGACTTAGCACGTCAGCATCGGCGCATGGCGCTTGTGCGTATTTGATGCGCTCATGCACGAGTTGCATGCGCGATTGCATGAACGGGAGCATGAGCGGGCGCATGCGCACGTGTATGTGCAGGCATTATGCAGCTATACGCGGGCTATGTGCGTATGCGCCTATACGCTGCGGGTGTATGCACAGGCGTTGCGCAGCTAGGAGCATGTTATGCGCGGGCTATGTGCGTATGCGCGCATGGACTGCTGCACTGCTACGCGCATTTGCGCATGTAGCGTGATTAGTGCATGAGTCCGGTGATTGCGAGATTTAATCAGTTATGGAAAGATTGAATAATTAATTTAAATCCGATATTTGTGAAATTTGAATTTAATTCATTTTAATCTTGTGGGATATGAATTAAATTATTCTGATTTATGTGGAATTTAAATTTAATTCATTCCAATCTTGTGGGATATGAATTAAATTCATTCCAATCTTTTTGCAACTGATGGACGGCCAGGATTAGGATTAGGATTAGGATTAGGACTAGGGTTTCCTCCATATGCCTATAAATACTCTCTTCGTAGCCTATTTGAGAACTTACTTCGAAAATAGAGAAATGAAAAGTAGTTCTGCGGTAGCCGCCATTGGAGTCCAATGAAATCGTGCGAGTCCAGAAATGAGGTGACACGAGCGTTCCAGAAGTTCTTCAATATCTTGTTGGTTCCTGGGAGCAGATCGTGTAGGACGAATCTTGCTTTGAGTAACGATGATCCTTATCACCCAGCAAGAGTTGTTTCATCTTATCATTCTTCCCTTCTCTTCTGCGAGTTGAATATGTTCTGTCCATTTGCAACTGTGATTGCAAGGAAGAACATAGGTTATTTTCTGATTATTGCAATTCTAGCAGCAAGTTGTAATCAGAATATTATATTATAGTTCTTCGTGGATATCAAGGATAGTCAGAGAGAAAACTTTTGTGTGAACCTCTGATCTCGACCACGCGTTCTTCCATCTTTGATTAAGCCTCGGGAATATAACACACACACACATATATATAGGCATACTGCATATATATATTTTTAATTAAAAGAACTCAAAACTATTAATCTGACTAGTCCTCGATTAATCCAATTAATCCCTAGTCCCGGGCTGAATGGCGATTTTTACAACCTTGATGTGTGTGTGTGTACACACACAAACCCTAAACTACACTAGTGTGTACAGATACCATGTGGTACACCCAATCCCTTTTCAACATTCCTCTTCCTTAAGCCGCCACCGACTCTAACCATAATCCTAAATACACCCTATTCCACACACACTCCCCCCCCCCCCCCCCCCCCCGGCCACATTTAGCACCGAGAACCTCCACTTAAACTCCCGTCCTAGTTTTACCTCGTACCAATCCCTGACACCGTCAAGATCATGTCATCCGACCCGTTCCATGCTTTGTGGCACTATCCTATTCCTTTCTCAATCGACCCCTCAAGTCCCACTCCCACTCCCACTCCTACCACCAACCACCTTGAGCGCCAATGTTCTAACTTTTTTTTTCTAAATTTTACTCTATGGTAAGTTTTACATCAATATCAACGTAAGGGTGAGACTAACATGGTAACCTCCGGTTCTCCATTAATCGTGGAGAGAAGAAAAGTTGCATGTCGCATGCGTACTATATTATGGGCATTTAGCTTCCATAGAGGTCACAAATGGTGATAGTTTAATGGAAATTTCTATGAACAAAAACTACAAACATCAACTTATCAGTAATTTGAACCAAATAGCAAACAAATTAAAATTTATCAACACAGTTTCTATTAGATACATTCAGGATAATTTTGCATGCAAAGAAACTTGGAACTTCCTCAAACTTAGTAATTTTTACACTGAATTTGGGCCAAAAATGACAGCTTTCTTCTAATCCCCAAATTTTTTGCACAGGCCCTAATTACAAAAATCTCCATCGAATTGATAAAACCCACCAAAATAAGAAAGAAAATACGTATTTTAGAGTAAAAATTGGAAGTTTCGATCGGAAATCGAGATGATCGGAAATCGAGATTACATCGATGAAAATTACCTCAAAAATGGAAAAATAAATAGGTTTATTTTTTCAATTTTGATGCTCGAAGTCGAAGTCGAAGTCGAAGTCGAAGTCGTCGTCGTCTTCTTCTTCTTTGCTGGTTGCTTTCCTTTGGCTTTGCTAATAAATATTAAGAATAATATCAGTTGAAATATACTTTACGAATATAAAAATTCAGAATAATTATTGGCCGTTGGATGGTACCGGCTTTGATATACAGCCGTTGGATCGTAGGGAGAAGTCGCTTCGCTGACCGGGGCAGGGTGTTGAGTTGGACCTATGCGAAAATTTGTTGCTGACTGACGCGGGATCCGCGGAATCGAGCAGTTCGGGCAGGTAGAGTCCTTTTATTTCTTCTTTTAATTATTATTATTATTATTATTATTATTATTATTATTATTATTTTGAAAAAATCCACCAATGAATGCAGCAACTAAAAGTTTAAAACAACGTTTTTTTTTAGATGCTAAAACAATGTGAATCCGGAAGTAGGTTGCTATACAACAAAATTAGTCGTCCCTTTCTGGTTTGTTAGATTTTGTACCGACTACAAATTTCTAAATAAAACTGTGTTTTCCTTCCATATGATTCCATCAGACGTAAAGTACCATGTTGACGATACAACTGGTGACTGACAAAAATTAAGCAGACTACAACAAACCAAACAGAAATGGATTATTTAATTTTAGAATATCGTATAATATTAAAAATTTATATTTATATCTCCATATTAAGAGGGTTTAGAAATCGTTCCAACGGTTGACTTAGACTAACAATCCAAAATAAAGACATAAACATAATTTGAATATTATACGAGTTTCTAAAACTAAACGAAAATATGTGAGAATTGTGTGACTTAGATTATTTAGTTTTGCATGACGAGAGTTGTGTGAGTTAGATTATTTATGATCAATCAAGAATGAGAGTTGTGACCCTGTTGTTTATTTCTATCCTGATCTCAGTAGCCACACAACCCTCTGAGGCTCTTGGGTTGCGACCATTCAATGATGTGAACGATACATGATGCACATGAAGTCGTCATCATCAAAACTGCCGTCGGAAGGGTTGTGGCTGCTGAGATCAAGATAAAAGCAAACAACAGTGTCACGAGTCTCATTCTCGATTGGTCATCACAAAATTAAATACAATCACATAATTAAATAACCCAGTCACACAATTTCCACCATGCGAAACTAAATAACCCAATTTACACAACCCTCCCATATTTCCATTTATTTTAGGATCTCGTATAATATTAAAAAATTGTTTAGATCTCCATTTTGGATGGCCAATCCAAGTCAACCTTTAGGACGAAATTCAAATCCTAAATTGGACAATGTGAAAAACTAAACACAAATTTTCAATATTATACCAGCCCCTAAAACTAAATAACCCTACAGAAATTGAGCATAAACAAATCAAGCTGATGCCCTGACCTAAAACTATGTATAGACAAAACAAAGCCTTTTTGGAGAAGAAAATGAACAAATCAAGCTGAAACAGTAGTCATGATGAATATGCAACAATGGGTAACAATCTTCAATATCAACGTCAGTCAGTCTTAATGTGCAAAATGCTGGCCAGATTGATAGCAAGATAACATGTTGGCATACTCAACAGAGGGCAGGAGAGCACAAGATGCCAGCAGCTCAATCTGTTTTGCAGTATAAACGGCGAACAAGAATCCGCAGCTATGTTCTTGTTGCAGCGGTGGCAGTGCTGCAGCTTCTGCTCTTTCTCGCCCTCCTGCCCGCTCCCTCGGGGCCGGGGCTGCTTTTCAATCCGGTTTAAAAGAAAGAACCAAAGCCAGACGGACTGTTCAAAACTGAACTCAAAATGTATCCATAATCCAAGGTACATCGACAAAGATTGTGTTTCGAAATTCCAGTTTCTGAAGCTCAGTACCATGAACGAGCAACGAGTGCACGTGTCGGAAGTTTGGAACACATTTCTCTTGATCCTTTTTAATCATTGATGGTTTGGATTCTGTGGGAGTTTACGTTCACACAGGGAGCTCAAATTACATCTTTCGTACAAAAGATTACTGCATCAAAAAAAAAAAATGCCAAACCCAACAATTTTGCATAATTAGGCACTTCATCTAAAGTGCAACCTGCTCCTGAGATGTCCATTGTAAATGCTCTCGTTAGACCTCAGGGTTCTCAGCATTGCTGGATGGGTTCTAGCCCGGTGGCTTAATGTTGGGCCAATCACCTCGACACCCAAGCCTAATATAAAGGCTCTTCTTCCCTGAAAAGTATAGCAAGGCTTTAGAATGTAGTGATAAATACAAAGGAGAACTAAAAAACAAAAAGGCTTTATCAAAATCTTTTGGGGCAGATGAAACAAAGGAGAACTCTGTGAAGAAAGAACTCAACTCTGGTAAATCGGGTTTTGGCAGAAAAGCAAAACTACAATTTCAGTTTATATAAGTAACCATTTTTCATTAGTTTTGTAATCCTATGAGATAATAAGATCATAATGCACAAGACAGTAAGAACCCTTTCTTCATCAGAAGCAGCAGAAGCATCTTCTTGGACTCAACACCGATGGAATACTTCATGGAAAAATATATGCATTTCAAGACTATATATCTGGGTGACAAGTACAGCCGGACATTTTTTTAAGCTTTTCCATCCATCATCATATTCAGACGTGCATCTTCATTTAAATAACAGTAACTATGTGAAACCTTGTATTATTATCGAGAGAACTAATCTGAATTATAAAATTCTCTTTTCTGGTAATTTTTGGTAAAGCACTGCAGGAAATTAGTTAACACACCTGTAAGCTGCTTATCTGATAAGATTAGTTGTTTTAATGCACTCAGGCAAGCCTGGGCAACAACTTTAGAATGTTCTCTGTCCCACCCGCCAAGTTTCACGACCACGTCTGCATTAGTGTAAGCTACGCTACCATCCTGTATATGCCTCCGGGCCTCCTCCCTTGCAGATGCTTCATCTGTGTCAGCAATACAGAATAACCATAACTACATCATGCACAAGAAAACTAAATTCTTCTTACTCTCAAAGCTTAACAGCGTCGTCAATATCAATGGAGGCCTCAACCTATGTCATTGGGCCTTGAGGTTTGGCTACATGAGTAATATTTGTACAGTTGGTTCCACTAAGAACTCCCCCTCTATTAAAAACATAAAATGGGGAGAGAAACCATTCTCATTGTCCAGAAGGAAAAAACATTTGTACTAGGTTTGCTCAAATTGCTTGTTTCTTCCATGACAAGGTAGCAAATTATCACTGCATGGATTCACTAATTCAGCGAGCTGCTTTGTTGCAATGGAATGGAGATGACACAACATGATCCAGACACACCTATGCGGACATGGCAACAATTTAGTCCTAGTTTATTCTGGGTTGCCTCGGTCGTGTCCAACCACAAGATGACACAGATACTAATGATTTTTGGAGTGTTCGTGCTTCCATAGGTGAGCTGGCAACTTTGCATCTCTTGAAATAGTTTACCGAGTACAATATCCTCAACAACTGTTTATTCTTTATAATTTGATTATAGTGTTGTTGAATGAACTCCCCAAGAATGCACCACAGGGAGTGTATAGTTTGAACCAATTTATAGATTACCAGATTGGGTGTTTATTTGGGGGACTTGTTTGGGTGCATCATGTAAATTTATTTATGGACATATTTTATTAGGATGTGGTTTTTACTTGGTAATTAGGATTAGGATTGCTTTCATTCTTGATGACCAAGACTTGTAGGCCTATATAAACCAAAGAGAATGAAGAGATGAACAAAATTCTATTTGAGTTGGGTAGTAATTGTCTATCTTGGGTTTAATCCCCCCTCCATATCAAATCTGCAATCAACAAACAACCAAATTTCCATCTTTCTTCTCCTTTGCATAACCTACAAAAGCTATAACAGGAATGGAAAAAAAAAAATATTAAGCAGCTAGTAGTTCATAAACACACTTTAAGATGTCTTATGCTTGTGTGGAAAATGGACGTGTTAAACTTCCGCTAATCTAGATCTCAAGAGAAGACTGACAATAAACTGTATTCATCTCTGAGATAGAAGTCCTGAGCTCCAGAACCTAAACTGATAAACAGTTCCAATTGATGAGAGATAAACAAGAGATTTGGTATAAAACAAGTTCATTAAATCTAATTTGGGTAGATGTTAACTCGGTATTTCTTAATACATACCCAAAGCCAGCTCTATGAAAATACCCTTTGAGATTCATACTAATTTCTTTTGCATCTCAACCTAGCATCAAGGACAACCTATACTGATCATATCGAATAATAATAGGTTAGGACACTCTCCATGTAAAAGGGAGAAATCCCTTACCTCCCACTCCAGAATTCGACAACCATACAGTAAATCCAGCATGGAGATGCCGCCATTTATCATCTTTCATTGCAGCGCCTTGCTCTCCTCCCAGGGTCGCTACAACAGTTCGGGCATGACTGAAGCAGAACAAAGATGTTTAACTATTCTCAAGATAACCATATAACACAAATGTAACAAAAAACATACCTACTGAGACCTTCTAATATGGCTCCTTCTGCTTGAGCGACAGAATCTGCTCCCTCCGAAATCACCCCTGGAAGTGATTATACTTATTATGCACTGCGAAATAAGAATAAAAAGTAACTGAGAACTTTCAGAAACTAAGATAACTCTGAAGTTAATAGTAATCATAATTGTTGTATTAGGCAGCAGAACCGGGTTACGGGGTGTTCAATATAAATGAAGTTACATAATAAAGGACTTGGGGAAGCCCAGAAGGCAGTTTTCTGCTAGAGTACACTCTTCAACAGAAAAGTGCCTCTTCATGCAGAATGCAGAACTTGTGGCTTGATCCACATCCTTCTAAACCATTCTTTAAGCCCTACTACACGCTAAAAGTGGTGGTGCACCCCCATTTTGTCCATGTATACATGGACACCTAAACTGTGTTGTAGCCACACCGTTGTGTCCATACAGTCATGGTGTATCTGTATCCACATAAAATTCCTCATATCACCATCTACAAGGGACTTCATTCTCCTTCACTGTTCAAGATTCTATACGAATGATGTTTTTTATAGTTAAAAAATCATGTATTCAGCCACTTTTTTGCTCAATACACAGCAATAACAGGACAAATTTCTCTTAGAAGGCTTTTACAAACATGTCTTAAACAACACATTGCTTTACAAGCACACTTAACTGGAAGGACAACCTGATAAACTTTCATCACTCACTCAATTGAACTTACTGTTTTATTCCACGTAAACAATATTATTTAAGTATTCTAAGAGAATTTTGTACTCACAGATTTCCAAATCATGCCATGTTAGCAGGTTTCCATGAAAATGATTTACAGTAGTCCGAAGTTTTCAGTCCATGTAATGTTTAATCATTTCGATATATTACTTCCAAATAAATATACTTCCTTTACATCCCAAAAAATGCTAACTAGCTATATGATGAAGGAAAACTCATTATAGATAGAACATTTTGAACTCATGATGGTAAAGATTGTAGGTAAATATCAAATTTGAGAAATCAGGAGCAGAAGTAGCACTTCAAATACTGATAGCTAAATGTCTTCATTTGACGCATTTACTAATGGCAAGTCAATATAAGAGAGTAAATCAAACTCAAGGAACTAGTGATCCATATTGGCAATACTTACATGAATCAATGGACTGTTTAGCATATCTTTCTAGCAGATCACTTGTATTTAATGGAGTGTATCTGCAAAATCACATTGAAAAAATAAGAAGATAATATCAGGGACCTCTTATTTATTGATTTAACCAGTAGTCTTTTTCCATCTTTGATTTGTCATCTTAAATTTTAAGGAGACACTAGGTCTAGAGCTAGGCCTAAACGACCATGGATTTTAGTTGTAAAGAAGTTTTTGTCAGTGTAACAGAGGACATGGCCCTTAACAGAGCTGAATGGAAGAAAAGAATCCAAAAAGCTGACATCAAAATTTTGAGATAAAGGCTTTGTTGCTTTATATGTTATCTTAATTCTACGGTAAATGCACAACTGAAATCATGATGTACACTACTAGGCACGATACTAACACATGACCGACCCCTGCAGCCCTGATAAGCAGTCGAGGCATTGCTGGGTGCAGTCATGATGTAGAAAAAAAAACAAATGATGGATTAATTTTGCCAGCTTTCTTTCATATAAAAGGACTAGGCAAGTATAGTAGACTTACAATGCAAATGCATAACAATTACACAAAGGAAAGAGCAAGTATCAGCATGATGCGTAGTATGAATCTAATATACTATGACACTCTTAATCCTAACTAACATGCTAGGGAATTAGACTTGAGAGATTATGGACAATCTTGTACGAAAGATTAGGATGTCTATGGGTCAGTATATATTCAGGTTGTCCCGTTTTCCAGTATAAGATGATAAATTGATAATATTCTTCTGTATGTCCAGAGTATAATGGTAGAGAATGATCTTGATCTTGTTGTCAAAACAGGAAGGCCTATTTCAAAAGACAGTAAAGAGACTTATGTTTAGACTTTGGAGAGAGTTGTCAAAAAATTATGTCATACCTATATGGAAATCCTAGCTCTGCGCTGCTGCTTAAACAAGTGAGTCGAAATCAATGACTCTTTAAGGTTCTAGTCAAGCTCATAATACAGTAATTCGGAACTGGTTTGATGAACCACAATTTCATACATATCCAAGAGGGTGTTTGGTTGCCTGTAAGTAGATTATTACTATGCAACATTTTATGTTGTACTTTTGTGTCACAAATCTAGTGATTGTTGGATGTAGGTAGGGCTGCAATCAAGCTGAGCGAACCATTCTTGGCATGTTCAAGCTGGTTTATTGGCCTGAAATTATCGAGTTGATCTTACAGTTGACTCGAGCTTTAAATTATCATGCCTAACTCAAGCTTGAATGTGTTCAAGCTTGAGCTCAACTAGACTAGCGAGCACGTAGTATCTCCTTGAACAATTGCTCGAGCTCAAATCAAGCTATGTGTATTGTACATGCAAAATAGAGGACAAACCCCACTAGGCCATGAGTTGGGCTTGCTTTGTATCAACACTAACATTAGCAATCTGAGTTATGGGTCATGCCGTCATGGACTAGGTTGATCTCTTTTAAAATAATAATAATATAAAATTTGAGCAGTCAAGTTAATAAAGTTGAGTAGATTACTCGTCGAGCTTGTTAATGATGTCGAGTCAAGCTTGTTTGCAAGCTGCTCGTTCATCTGCAGCCCAGAAGCAAGTGAATCTGTTGTATTTACAAACTTAATGTTTGGAAAACTAATCAGAATGGTTGCATGTAATCTTTGTTCAAGTAAAGAAGTTGTTTGGTTGAGCTTTTCTAACATGGAAGAAAAAGGATACAACAAATATTGCGAGTTAATGATATGCCAGTTGCATTTATTGCAACCTCTTGCAACAAATGTTGTAGTAAGTGGTGTTGTGATAAAAAATAGTTTCTATGGACGTTCTAGATGCACAGCAAGTTCTGTGATAGTCGGAAGGAACCTTGCAACATTCGTTGCAATTAATCGGATAAACTTCAATTAATTGGATAAACTTATGGCAATCCAAACACTGGAAATTCATTGCTTTCTGTGGTTTTATTGTGCTACTTCTATTTACAGGCAATTCAACAGGACTCCTTAACTAACATCAGGTCTTGATGCCATGCCAAAATGAAGCGAACAATACAAACTGCTGTATTACTAAATTAGCCAATATTATTTTCATGGATTCAAGTAAGTCAACTACTTTATTTTGTAATCCTCCATTTTTTTCAATTTAACTACTAAAACCGTAGAAGAACCACAAAGAGAAGTACATACCCAAGACCAACAGCAAGTTCTTTAGCGACTTCCTGATTAATTTCTGTAGACTCTCCAACAAGATAAATTGATGTTCCCTTTAACAGTTGCATAAGTCCAGATGCAAGGGTTTCCCAAGATTCCATGACATCAGGCCATTTCAACTCATTATCATACTTCTTTAAGTTGACTACTAGCTGATCCTCATCTAGGTACCTATAACAATAGCAAGACAGGATGCAAAATCAAACAAATTTGACTCTTAATGAGCTCAAATGTTATACTTATTCCCATTTCTTCTTCCATATCAAGTTACAGACCATATAGTTTCACCAGGTTTAATCTTCTCAAAAAGACGAGCAGTTTCCATCAGTGTTATGAGAGTTCCAGAGGCTTTTACTCTGATTAGTAGGGATGTTTCGTCCGCATCTACAAATATATCTTTGGAGCTCTCAATATCAAATGATCCAATATCTAGCCTCAACTCTACCTCAGTATCAGCATCATTGAACTGCACAGTATAACACCTGACATGCATGAGCTTCACACTGGATAAAAAAGGAGATGCCTCAAGAACTGTTGATGCAGATACTCACAATTTAGTATCATGGTATATGATGGAACTTTCAGGCCACTAATAATATGCTATTGGGTAGAATTTTCAGCGTATTACAGAACAGATACAAATAAAAAAATGCTTTAGGGAATAGTCTCAATGTTACAAAAACCTTAATATAAATTATATTAAGCCAAAACTTAATTACAGAAACTTTTAATAAACTTAGATTTTCTTTTAAAATATCAATTCATAAGACTTCGTATTTAATAATTTAATCATGACTGTCTCTCTTGGAATTTACCGATTAGGGGAAAGTTCTGATAGCATTTGTTTTAGGTAAAAACTGTGCCATCAATTTTTTTTTTTGCAAAATCTGCATTTTTTGTAACCAAGTCTTGACCCATGTTTTTGGGTGGCACTCCATTTGGCATGTGAATAAGTACTATAACGAAGAAGTTACACAAAGTTGAGGAAACCCTAGTTTCATGGCAACATTACTTTCCTTTCAAACCCCTAAATCTCCAGCATCCACCCCACAGTACATTAAATAGGATATATGAACCTTATACCACCATTGGGCACATTATTAGTCTCTTAACTAGAATAAAATTCACTTGTCTATTATAAATTCATGGGTTTACATCAAATACATAAAACAAGATATTTTATACAGCATACATTGCTGTTACTGGAGATAAATCTCTCTACAACCACTTAAATTTCTCTACAACCACTTAAATTTCTCTACAACCGCAAATGGACCCGAACAATTTAGTGTACTATTATTATTATCTAGCCCTGACTTCTTATAGCAGGTAATTCATCACATTAACCTTTCTAGATATAGAAAGGAACAAAACTTCACAACTTCAAAATTCATTATATACCCTAATCAATACTGGAATTGGAACAGAACTCTGTATGTTGCAACAAATGAAGCATCATTGAAAGTTTGAAACCACTAAAATTTCTCTAATTCTGCAATTGAATAGAATGAATAAGAAGATTAACATTCCCTGAGCCCTAACTTTTCAATTTTTAGGGTAGGTAATCAACTCATCACCCCTTCATGATGCAGATTAGACACTAAAGTTCAACAACTTGACAAAGTTGACCAAAAACTATGGGATGTTGAACTTTGGGACTGTTTGGTTGTTTTGAACCTTTGGAACTTGTAGAAGCTAAAGAATCGAAACTATGTGATGGGTCTCATGGCTAAGTTCTTTAAGTTCTTCTTCCATCTTTTTTTACTTACTAGGTTGGGTTGAAAATTGAGCTTGGAACCCAAAAAAACTCAAGTATTTGGGATGGTGTGACCAACATTTCCCTCTCTACAATTAAGTTCTCCGAGTTCCTTTACTTTTGACTTGGAACTTAGGGGTTCCTTGGTTCATGCAACTTAGCCAAGAACCTATAGAATTTGGGAGGAGTTCAACAAGTTCTTGATTTGGTACAAAGAAGTACGAGAAGTTGGGGGATAAAAACTTAGCCCACATGGGTTTATCCCCATGTCACATAGGCACTAAGTTCTCAAAGTTCCTTGGTTAAGTTCCACACACAAAAATGATGAAACTTAGAGAACTTATGTGTGGAGAGAGGGAGAGGTAGGTCCTAAGCTTGAGTTATTCGGGTTACAAGCTTAGGGTCTATTTGGATATCATTTATTTCTCAATTTTTTGAGCTTAAACTCAAACACCTACCTAAACAGTGTTTGGCTGTCACCACTTCTACTTTTGCTTTCAAATTTTTTTTTCAAAAGCTACGTTTAAAGTTGGTTTTAAGGGAGGAGAAAAAAGTGGTTTTCCAAAAATAAAAAAAATAACACTCCACTTTTTTTTCCTCACCGGGGTCACTCTCCAAAACCAAAGTACTCTCTCTCCAACCTCCTTCAAACTTTTCCTCACAGGGGTCCTTCAAACTCTCTCGTCATGGCGATGTCCGGCACGACGACCTCTGGGGCGACGACAACCTCTGGAGCTCGGGGGAGGGTCACTGGAGCTCGAGGTGGAGTTGTGGCCGTCGGACTGATCCGAGGGTTGGTGGAGATCGAGGTGGAGCTAGGTGGTGGAGCTCGAGGTGGAGCTCGGTGGAGGGTTGGTGGAGCTCGATGGTGGAGCTCAAGGTGGAGTTGCAACCGCCGATTCATCCTAGGGTTGGTGGAGCTCGGTGTGGCTCAAGGTGGAGCCGTAGTCGCCGGACTGAGACGAGGGTTGGTGGGGCTCGAGGTGATGACCGATGGTGAATACGATTTTGGGGCTGAATCCGTGCCAGACATGGCGGAGGGACACAAAAATTTGAAAATTAGACACAGAAATTTTTAATTGTGTCAGATACGGGACTGGATCCATATTAGATATGGTGGAGAGACACAAAAATTATTTTCTAAAAGTATTTTACTAGAAGTTTTTAACTTTTGCTACTTAAAATCATTTTTCAGATGTAAGTAACCAAACGCAAGTCAAAATTTGTAAAACTATAAAATAGCTTTATAAAAAAAATTCTAAAAATTGTTTTATACTAAAAATTTGAAAAAAGCCTATCCAAACATACCCTTAGTTTTCCTTAAACCAAAAACAAGTAAAGGAAGAGGGAATAAGATCTCGGAGAAATTAGCCATGGGAGCCATCACAAACTTTTTTTTTTGTTCTTTGGCTTCTCTAAGTTCCATAGTTCCAACAACAAAACTTGGCATGAGACCAATCATATAAGTCAAGGAACTTGGAGATTAATACCTGCGTGGCATGGGGACAAGCCCATGTGAGCTAAGTCCTTGTCCCTCAACTTCTCCACACCAAACAAGCTTAAGTTATAACTACTTCTATGAACCAAACAAGCCCTTACATAACTTGGAAAATTTGGGAGGAAGCTCTCCAACTTCTATTATTGGTACGAAAAAGTAGGAGTTAGGATACAAGAACTTAACATGCATTGGTTTGTTCCCATGCAAGATACAAAGTTATTAAAGGAGCGATGCACACCATGGCACAAAGAGTATAGAGGACCAAAGAGAGAGCGACGGTGTGAGCCTCGTGAAGGCGAGGTGCACTCAAACTTGGATTCTTTAGGTTTCAACTTTCAAGTTTAATTTTTTCCAACCAAGTACAATAATTGGAGAGACGCAATAACTTGACATGGGAACTTGACATGGGACCTATCATAAAGTTGATTGGATTCTTTGGCTTCTCCAAGTTCCATAGTGGTTCCAAACAACCAAATTTTACATGAGACCAACATTAAGTCAAGGAACTTAGAGAATTAATGCCTACGTGGCATATGGACAAGTCCATGTGAGCTAAGTTATTGTCCCTCAACTTCTCCATACCAAATAAGATAAATTGAAAAACTTCTACCAAGGTATCAAGTTCTCTAAGTTATTGACTATAACTTCCATGAACCAAACAGGCCATTAGATAACTTGGAGAATTTGGGAGGAAGCTCTCTAACTTCTATTGTTTTATACGAAAAAGTAGTTGGGGTACAAGAACTTAACCTGCATTGATTTGTTCCCACGCAAAGGTTTGCGCCCATGCAATATAGAAAAGTTATTAAAGGAGCGATGCACACCACGCCACACCACAAGGGGTGTAGAGGGCAAAAGAGCGAGGCGAAGGTGCGAGCCTCATGAAGGTGAGGTGCACACTCATTCAAAAATAATATAATATTTATAAATCATATATGACTATAAGTAATCAATATTGAACGTGGATGTGCCTAAGTTCAATTCAATAATAAAAAACAATAAACTTGATTGTGTTGTAGGAAGAACTAAAGGTAAGACTTTACATGAGGAAAGAAAAAGAAGAACAAACCACATAATGGCATGTTGGGTTACACATGCAATAGAGAGAGTTTTGGTCGGTGGAGCAATGAAGGGGTTGAAAGCAACATCAAATTAAAAAGCAAAGCAAGAAGAAGAAGAAGAAGAAGAAGAAGAAGAAGAAGAAGCACAGAGAAATAGTCCCAAAAAAGGAAGCATCAGACGTTCTGGGTGTGGAAAAAGAAAATGGAAGAAGAATAAGAAGAAAATAGACAAGTAAAAACACAACAAAATTGGGGAAAAAAGAGAGTAACAAATCCAATGGTAGATATAATAATAATAAGGAAGAGAATAGTTTTGATTGAGAACCGAGGAAGCTTGAGTGGCTTCAAACTTCAGAATAGTTATAGAGCTAACTGGAAGAAGACTACAGGGTTTTTTTATCCTGTCGATATGTGAGAGATGTTTCAAAAAAATTCTCTTTGAAAGACATAATTGACATATCCAATGTTGGTCCCTCCTCATTTAAACCAAATACATTGGTATGTAAAATAAAGCATATAAAACGAAATGTAAACTTCACCATATACATGAGGCGCGGTATCTCATGTAGGAAGCCTCAACCTGAGGCTCCAAGAGGTATGTATCTCGTGAAGGGAGCCTCTCGCTCATGTACTGAGGTGTGCTAAGGTTAGAGCCTCATGCACGTTGCACCTCATGCATGCCTTTAACAACTATGCCATATAGGCATTAAGTTCTCCAAGTTCCTCGGCCAACTTCCAAGCCAAAAATGAAGGAACTTGGAGAACTTTATTGTACAGAGAGAGAAATGTGGGTCCCAACATCCCAAAAACTTAAGTCCTTTGGGTTGTAAGCTCAATTTTCACCAGACTAAACCCAGTAGGCCAAGAAACATGAAACAAGAACTTGGGGAACTTGGGACCCAGAACATAGCTTATTGGATAATTTGGTTTCTCAAAGTTTCCTCTACTTCCATATAACAAACAGGCCCTTAAGCTCTCTTAGGCTTGGTTTGAAATTGCCTCTGCTTCTCAAAATGTGGCAACAGAAGCAGCTTTCTACAACAGCCTCCCACTAGCTATTAAAAGCTGCTTCAAATTTGAACTGGCCTTTCAAAATGTTCTGATAAGCTGCTTACCAAACACTGTCGGACTGCTGTTCTTAAAAAAAACAGAAGCAGACAAGATGAGCAATCCCAAACCCAGTCTTAGATTACTTCAAACCCTAAAATTTCAATTTTTACATTAAGTTAATAATTAGCAAATCATTCAGTGTAGATGCAAAAAAGAACATTAAATTTCAAATGTTGGCAGTATTCAAACCCTAAATTTCTCTAATAGGATGATCGAATAAATAAGCAGACTGTCATTCCCTAAGCACTAAATTTCGATTATTACAGTAGGCAAACAACTTCACACTATATTTAAACAACTGTACAATCACCGAAAGATAGTATATTCAAATGAACCCTAAAGTTTCACATGCAGAAGCAAATTCAGCACATAATTCCTAAATGACCCAATGTTTCCTCTTAACTTCGCAACAAAACTGAATGGGCAAGCACGTTATCATTCTCTAGGACCTAAATTTTCAAAATAAACCCCAGATTTTCCAAATTTGTACATGAACTAGCAAAATTCAGCACATAATTCCTCGAATTAAACAGTAAAATTCACAGTTCTACAACAATTGAAACCCTAAAAACCACTCCTTCACCTCGTAATTTCTCGTTCTTGGTGGATTCGAGGAGACGTTCCTGCTGGAAACCGATCTGCATCTGAATCTCTCCGCAAAGATTCTGCTTCTGGAAGAGAGAAGAGGGAACGACGACCGAGAATTGCGCTTGATCAAGAGGCTGGAGCTGAAATTAGGGTTTTGATGCGTCGAAAATTTTAGGGTTTTGTTAGGGTTTTGTGAGGAAAGGGGGAGAGGAAGAGGAAGAGTAGCCATTGGGGAAGCGGGAATTCGAAGTGGATAAGAAAGTGAAGATTTTGTTTGGGAAAAGTTCGCATTTTAGACCCCCTCCAATTTAAATTTGTTCAACGGATGGATAGAAAGTTTGCAATTTGGATTATGTCATCCGAGAAATGCTAAATGAATAAGAAGCCCATTTGAAATGTTGGGCTGAACAAAATTTCTGTGTGGAAGTATGGCCCATCCCCCTTGGCCCTACAAGCTTGAAGCCACATGATACAATCTGTGTATTGTTGACTTAGGCCTGGTTAAAGTAGAAACCAGAAGCGCTTCTTTGATAACAATTTCCCACCTATTAAAAAAGCCTCCCAAAATTTGAATCAACTTTTTAAAACTTTTTTTTATTAATTTGTTGTTACCAAATAGCTTCTGGGCATTTTTTTCAAAAAATAAAATAAAAGCAACGTATTAAACTAGAGATCGGCATTGAGCCGGGCCGGGCATGGGCCGGTCTTTTTGGCCCTAAAAAAATTTCGGACCGGACTTAATTATTATTTATGAAGTCCAAGTCCGTCCACAAGGGTCGGACTTTTCGAGTCGAGTCGGATCGGGTTAGCTAGCTTTATAAAAAAAAATCTAAATGGATATTTTCGGACCTAATCGTTAAAGTCGTCTTAGTAATCAAAGAAGTGAACTAGACTTGCCATTTTTGTTGCAGGCCTTGCCGATTTACTTGCAACCATTTAAATAGGCCTAAAAAGAATTGTGGCACTACTATTCATGATAATTAATTATTCATTAGTCAACTAAGTAATCAATGAAAACGTACTGTACAAAGCTATGTTAACCGACTAAAATTAACCTATAATTGGTGCTATATTAATTGCCCGCCACTTAAATCAGACAAAAATCTGGTAGCCTTCTTCCCTGTGGACTGCATAGCTGTCCATGCTGATGCGAGAAGAAAATAGCATTGTCTCTTTGATGCCAAGCTCCAGTCGAGCTGTCAATGGGGATTGGTGACCCTTCTCTCAAAAATAAGCCAAAACAAAAACAAAAAATTATGCTCATGTAAAGAGTGAACCAACTGTACATTAATAATCCATCAACAATCTCTCTGTTCACAATCAGCACCTAATCTAGAGCCAACTATACACAAACTAACTATTGAGTCCCTAATACAAGCCGGGATCGGACAAGCTTGTATCGGACGGGCCTCGGGTCGGACTCGGGCAGACGGATACATAGCCCAAGCCCGGCCCGATACTGTCACATCCGTTTCCAGATATGATATTTCTTAAATTTCTGATATTCAAGTTTATTTTCCTGATAATGTATTTCTGCTGTATTTGTATGATGCTTTATGTCATTTGTATTTATTCCTGTTGGAAGAGACTACCCGAGACTCGTAGAATACCCCTTTGGCATTGTCCGGTTTAGGACCCGCATGTAGACTGGACACTTGGTTTGGTTCATTTTGGTTGAACCCATGGCTAAACCATCCCCCTCTCCCCTTATATATATATATATATATATATATATATATATATATATATATATATATATATATATATATATATATATATATATATATATATGAGTGTTTTCTCTCTCCTCCCTTTCATTCTTCATTTCACTATTTCCACTTTCTTTCTTCTTTCTCTTTCCTTTGCTCCGTTCCCTTAAACCCTAACCCCAGGGAGAAGTTATTGTGACTTGGACAGTGAGAGGTAGAGGCTAAGAAGCCACTCCAGACAAGTACATCTTGCACAAGAGAAAATAATGGATTTATGCATGCTTTTAGTTCTTAATATTTTTTGTTTATTTCTAGCTCATATTGTTGGGACCGAGCACTCCTTCATCTTTAATACATGTTCTTAAATTTCTTGGTTGTAATTGCATGGACCTGAGTTTGGGTCTATGGGTTCACTTTTATTTTCTTGGGATTTGATCTCCCAAAACTTAGTTTTTACAAAACTAATTAGCCCATAGTGTAGAGCACCATATTTTATGTAACTTTGCTTTGGTCGTGCTTGATTTCGAGTCCAGCTAAGTTCAATGCTGAAACTTGATACAATATGTATACCAAAATAGCTGATTGAAGAAGAAGAACAGTGCTCTGTGAAGAGTATGTAAGAGAACCCATTTAGGATAAAAATACGTATGTTTCACTTTGGGTGCATTGGTGTGTTGTCACAACTCTTCGTGCGTACTAATCATACTGCACTAAGTCTCCTAGCAAAAGTGTGTCAGTCACACTCCTTGAGTCAGTGGCGCACTTTCGAGAGAAAACCCAATTGGCACACTTTGGTGCGTATTCAATCAAAGTTCTCTTTGGAAAACCAAAAGAAAGTGCGCCACAGTCAGTCAGTGCACTTTTTTCGCGTTTAGCAATCTGGCGCACTTTTTCTATATTTCGTCAGTCGACGCACTTTTCTTACGTTTGGTCTGCTCGCGCACTTTCTTCTCTTTTTGTTTCCTTCGGGACGAAGCTTTGGTTATTTTCTCGATTTTTGTGTTATTGATTCGTGTGCTCCTCGACTAGCGAGTTTCTCGACTGTCGAACTTTGACCTAGGATTGTGTGTTTTGTCTTTAAGCTAGCTTGCTCGTGCACTTTCTTTGAAAGCACGTCTTATTCTTTCCCGCGTACTTTTTTCAAGTGCACCGTATTGGTTAACTTGACAAAGTATGCCACCCCTTTAGAAAGTGCGTCAACTTTGTTTCTGTGAGTTTGTGCACCAACCTTATTTCTGTGAGTTTGTGCGCCTGGTTTTATCATGCGTTCTTTTTATTTTTGCTTGGAATATTTTTTGTGTATTATATAGTTGGATGTTGTGCTCTTACAATTTAACACATGTTCTGACCCTCAAAACATCGTAGAAATTGTTATGTATGATAAACCTATTACATTTGGCATTGAGAAATCGAGTGTGAGTATAGCCCAATGTATCGCGTGTCGCGGATACGATAAGTTCGCCAGTGATAACTCATGAATAGCTCATACTCGTAACTCGTCATTCTAGGAAGTTATCTAGTGTCCACGACTCAAGAACTTAAAATAATGATTAAACGAGATAAAATTTGACTAGATCATTGGGAGGAAAGAACATTGCTCTATCGGCTACCCCGATCTCCAAGGGCCCCATGAGACAAGGGCCTCATGACCTACCAAGTTTACGCATGCAACGGTACATACAAGACTTTGTGATGTACCGTGGTAGTTATATGATTTGTTGCGTAATGTCGTTACAAGATCTGTGATGTGCTGCGGCACTACAAGCTGTTGTTATTGAGACAAGGTTCATAACATTATGTATTTCGGTATATGCATTCCAGTATATGTTCCAGTTATGTTTCAGTTTCAGTTTATGTTTACAAAATCAGTGTATGTTTTCGAAAACTAGTTTAGGCCTAAGTTATGTTGTGTTATGCTATTAGTTATCTGTTTTAGTTCTTTATCCATCATTGTTTGTGATGTGCACTACAAGTACTAGACAAGCGTACCCTTGGCCATCCGGGTTGACTACAGTACCGTTGGTAGCAATATTCTTTAAAACATGCATTTGTTAGTAAATAGGTTTATGATAACCCTAGTTAGTTAATTATAGCAAGCCGTAGGCATGTTTGGCCGTGATATGAATGTTTGTTTATTCATCTAGCTTGCCCTGTTATATTCTATTTTCTTTCGACGCGTGGTTAAAGTGCAAAGTTCTGCTCGGGTGAACGTATGCAACCCCGGTCCTTATTTGGTTTAAGGGTTGTGGTCCTGATCAAGAGTAGTTCCTATACCCTCTTGTCGCTCGTTGCCTTATCTTTTTTTATAGTTAGTTTGTTATCAGTGCACCAGTCGTTATAGTTATTTTATCGAGACATGTAAATTGGTACCGTACAAAGCTCAAACTGCATTTATTAGTTATTCATTTCTTTTATTTCTGCTGATTGTGGTTTTGGTTAACACCTTGAGCTCATTTGTGGTACTTGTTGCTTGGGGTTCTGATCCCACTGGTTTTGCTTGGCCAAATTTATCCAAAAAAAATCATGATCCTCCGTACTTCCAGCAAGATGGCTCGCAATCGTAGGACTGCCACCGAAGCTCGCGAGTGGGTTTCCTTTTTCCATCCCTCATTTTGATTTCTAGATTTGTGGTGTTAGCAAGGGGGCAGAGTTAGCTCCTTAGATTTTTGAGATTACGGTCAACATGATATATATTAGACCATGGTTGGTACATTTAATCATGTATAATTATACTCTGCTAGTGCAGTATTTTATATTCACTAGCTTCATGATCATATGTGGTATGTATTTTGGGATGCCTCTTTACATTCATATATGATATACTCTTGAAATTGTTGATTGATGGAATGAGATACTATGATTTGTCGGCCTTAGGACTGACGTCATAGCATGCTAGAGTCCATCCATTTGTCTTCTTAACAACCTTAGCACATTGCGGCTTACTTTGGTATTCTGTAAAGCGTGGTTGGCCATGTCAATTCTCGTATTTAACCAGTACTATGGGAGCGGGACATGACATATACTAATATAGACCGAGCCGGGCTGTAACGACCCGCTCCACGTTAATACGGAGAGACGATTCAAATGGCACAAGTGTGATGACCCGTCCCACCTTGCTCATTGAGATGGCTTGCTTGATGCAAAAAATTCATACTTGGCCCTTCAGGAGTTCAAACTTAGACTTTCAAAAGGCGCGATCGGAGTATTATTCTGCCGAGGCAAATCATCTCTAAGGTGGGTGGCTCCAATGAACTTGTCTTTGCTTAGCCCGCACAACTAAAATATGGCTATACATGTGCGTTCACTAAAATATGGCTATACATGTGCGTTCGCTAGAAAGATAACCCTTGCATGCTAATAAATGAACTCAACGCACATAGCTAAGGGAATAATTGTAACTTGTATTGCTTGTTTAGAACATAAAATTAAACTGGTCGAACGAAATGTATGTTTGCCTTGTCATTTTAGAATATTTCTAGTAAATTCCTTATGTTATCGATTATACACAAAATGCTTGTCACTTAGTTAATGTCGCACTTGGAAAGCATGATATGGAACCTTGTTATGTAATTGAGGCAGGGAGACTATCGAAATAGTTATTCCGAGCCAAATAATAAAAACATAAAAAGGCTTCGGGACCGTTGGGTTGCCAAGGAAGTTCCCGTATCGGGAGTTGCATAATGATAAAAAACATAGAATAAAAGAAATGAGTGGATGAATAGATGAATGAAAGTAAGAAAGGAATGAAGTAAAATAAAGATTATAGACGAGTATGCATAGCGGGTCTTGCTACCCTCGCAGCATGGAGAGCCGCCAATCCAGTCGATAATTCGTCTTGGCTCAACTGTGTAGTGCCCCACTCCGCGTTGGCACTATGTATCAAGGTGAGTGGGCAGAACTTCGTTCTCTGATTCTTGCACGCCTTAATAATAAATCTGAGTATTTTGAATGCTTGTTTGCTTAAAGAGAATGATAAAACCTGTCGTGCATGCTAAATAAGAGAACTCACCTAGCTTATCATTGAAATGAACTTGTCTGCTTAACTAAAAGATCCTGAAACGCTTGCCTAAGAGTATGAGTTTGCATGAACATGTTCCACTATCGCCTAACCATATCGTGTGCTTGAATATGTTCAAAGATAAGGCAGCTTGCCTCGCAACAAAGATACATGGTCTGATGGTTCTTCTCATCTGCATACTAGAGTTTATTTGTTAGTGTTTCATGCATTCGCATCGGTCAAACAATGGCTATTAGTGGAGAGCTGAACCATGTATCACGGCTACTACAGAGATAGTGGAAAGCAACCATGTGTCACAGCTGCCAATAGCATCAGATAAATGAGTCATTGGTTAGCTGGATCAACCGTTTCCGATCCTGAGTTACTCGGAGACCGCACTGCATATAAGATAGTTTATTGTACGTTGGCTTGGATAGAGGACAGTCCCTAGATGTGCATTTGTGCCTAGATGTGCATTTGTCCCTAGAGTCTTTGAGATAGCTCACGAGACACGCTGCGCACACCCTGAAACAGAACAATCGGCTTATATTGCTTATATCGAATATGAAACTCTATTTTAAAAGATATTTTCATAAACAAAGTAATATGACTCTGCTATCAAACTGCATGAAATGAACATAGGTAAAACTAGAAAGATCACTAGTAATATAATATTTTATAACATTATTACTTAGTGTTGGTTTTAGTGAATGCTTGCTTCTGTTCAGTTATTTATTCTCACCAGTACTTATAAAAGTGCTGACCCACCAACACTTTACTTGCTTGCAGGTACTGGATCGTCCGAGGGAGCGATAGGCGTGCCCCATCCCCAAGACCCAAAAATTCTGGTTTCGATTGCCTCGAGCTGCTTTCATTTAAAGGGTTATAATGTATGGAACGATGCCTTTGTAAACAAAGAAACCCAAGTTTCTCGATTTACCCCAAATACTCAGATGGTTAAATGCTTGCAACAAATGTCCTTCCGCTGCTTACTCGATTAATGCGATGATAGCCAAAAACTTTAACGATGTTGCCTTGTGCGGGCGCAACCCCAAGCTCGTATGGCATCACATCCCGGCATCAAACGGCCATACGCGCCCCGCGGGAGCGCCGAGGTATGGTGATTCGTGTCTAGCCCGCCGCGGGGAACGGTGGTCGAGAGGCCCTCGGGGCTGGGGCGTGACATCATGGTATCAGAGCGGATTCGATTCTTTGCCCAAATTCTATTGCTATGACTCTGAGATATGCTCGATATGGTATTACAATAGAGCGTTCCATACAATAAGTCCATAGATATTCTCAAAGTGCAAAAGTTTTCTGGACTTGATTTGCTTGATTGTTTCGATTGAGTATGGCGAGGGATGAGGACTATCGCTGCTCGAAATATCGAGAAGTTTATCCTTGAAGTTTCGAGGACGAAACTTTTTGTTGGTGGGTAAGTATGTAGTGCCCCGCGCTACGTCGACACTATGTATCAAGGTGAGTGGACAGAGCTTCGTTCTCTGATTCTTGCACGCCTTAATAATGAATCTGAGTATTTTGAATATTTGTTTGCTTAAAGAGAATGATAGAACCTGCCTTGCATGCTAAATAAGAGAACTCACCTAGATTGTCATTGAAACGAACTTGTCTGCTTAACTAAGAGATCCTGAAACGCTTGTCTAAGAGTATGAGTTTGCATGAACATGTTCCACTATCGCTTGTGCTCTGAGAGAACCATATCGTGTGCTTGAATGTGTTCAAAGATAAGACGGCTTGCCCCATAACAAAGATATATGGTCTGATGGTTCGTCTCGTCTGCATACTAGAGTTTATTTGATAGTATTTTATGCATTCACATCGTTCGGACAATGACTATTGGTGGAGAGCTGAACCATGTGTCACGACTACTACAGAGATAGTAGAAAGCAACCATGTGTCACAGCTGCCAATAGCATCAGATAAATGAGTTATTGGTTAGCTGGATCAACCGCTGCCGATCCTGAGTTATTCGGGGACCACACTACATATAAGATAGTTTATTGTGTTGGCTTGGATAGAGGACCTCCCCTAGATGTGCATTTGTGTCTAGATGTGCATTTGTCCCTAGAGTCTTTGAGTATAGCTCACAAGACACGCTGCACACACCCTGAAACAGAACAATCGGCTTGTCTTGCTTATATCGAATATGAAACTATGTTTTAAAAGATGTTTTCATAAACAAAGTAATACGACTCTGCTATCAAACTGCATGAAGTGAACATAGGTAAAACTAGAAAGATCACTAGTAATGTAATATTTTATAATATGATTACTTAGTGTTGGTTTTAGTGAATGCTTGCTTCTGTTCAGTTGTTTATTCTGACCAGTACTTATAAAAGTGCTGATCCACCAACAGTTTACTTGCTTGCAGGTACTGGATCATCCGAGGGAGCGATAGGCATGCCCCACCCCCAAGACCCAGAAATTCTGGTTTCGATTGCCTCGAGATGCTTTCGTATAAAGGGGCATAATGTATGGAACGATGCCTTTGTAAACAAAGAAACCCAAGTCCCTTGATTTGCCCCCAAATACTCAGATGGTTAAATGCTTGTAACAAATGTCCCTCCGCTGCTTACTCGATTGATGCGATGATAACCAAAAACTTTAACGATGTTGCCTTGTGCGGGCGCAACCCCAGGCTCCCACGGTATCACGTCCCAGCATCAAACGTCCATATGCGCCCCGCGGGAGCGCCGAGGCACGGTAATTCACGTCCGGCCCGCCGTAGGGGAACGGTGGTCGGGAGGCTCTCGGGGCGGGGCGTGATAAACTAAAGCGACTTGAACTGAATCGAACTGAAATAAATTGAATCGAACTGAGCTGAACTTGAATTGACTTGAACTACTGAGAAAAGATAATAATTCGAAATGGTCACGGACAACTCGTGCATGAGGATATGGATTTCAGGATTCCTCGGACGATTGCCTTGGGGCACCGGGATCGTGCCGGCCTAGGAGGAATCATAGGTTACGAGCAACTTGCCTGGAGGTACGGCTACACAAGCGACGTAATTACGGTATTGCATAGCCTATCAGGGTGTACCTGCCATTATGATTGATAGGTAACATCACTACAAGAAAAATACTCTTTATAACGCTTGCAAAATTGTTATTATAACATTTTATATAGTTGTGTTATAAAGATTCAGAAATGTTGTTTAACATGACGGTTTGCAGAAGCTTCTGATCTATTACAATATTTTATTTGTACAAATGTTATATATAGTATATACTTTTATAACGATTTTATATTCTAGCATTATGAAAGGTTCCCAAAAAAATTCAGCGGGCCTCTGCCCGCTCCTTTTTTCCATTATGTTCGAATTTTTTCGAGTCCCCCCCTTACTTATCAAAAACCCCTCTCCCTCTTTCCTTCTCCTCCTCCCCATCCTCTTCACCTTCTCTTCTCCCCATAAAAAAAACCCTCTTTTCTTCTCCTATTCATCTCCCCCCATCAAGAACCCCCACCTCCTCCTTCAACCCCAAATCCTAACCCTATAATCCCACAATACGTCCATCCCCATCCCTCCGTTTCCACCATCACAACCGAGAGTTTCGTTTCTGCTGCCACCCCCATACGCTTGCGACAGTGCCCATCTGTGCCACCTTCTGGAGAAGCGCAGTCACTGACATGTGGGTTGTAGTCAACATCAACAGAGGCACGACAAAGGATCATAAAAAAGATGTAAGAAAATTCTATTTTTTTCTTTAATTTGTTTTTTTTTCTTCTCGTTTTTAGGGCTTATTTGATGTTTGTAGGTGGCAGCTCCAGTCGATCGACTGGAGGAGACAACTCGATCCGGAGGGCCGATAGAGGTCCTCGAGACGTTCAGGCTCGACCTTGTGGTCCTCCATCGATCGGATATGGACAGCTCCTCAAACCACCGTAGGATCTCCACGGCATCCAGATCCTCCGACGGGAAGAGGAGGAAGTCCTCTGAGAGTAGTGGTGGCTTCTCCATCGGACCCATTAGGAAGCACCCCGTCTTCCGATCTCTGTAGTGTACTCTCTCTCTCTCTCTCTCTCTCTCTCTCTCCCCTTTATATCATTTTCTTAATACATAAATTCTATGTTGCTTGGGACACAAAAACATTACGGATACAACACAACACGAATTCAAACGAGATACGAGAATGCAACGGACATGGCAACATGGATGCTGGCATGAATTTGGAAGTGTGCGTTGTGTGTCCGACAGGATGCTCCACAAACATGGCACCAATCAATTTTTAGTCGAGAATGGACGAATTATAGAGAATTTGCTATTATATTTTCCAATCAAGAAATTACTAGAGAACTTGCGATGTATTTCTATATAAAAAAAAATAGAATATTTTGATAGGTTCTACGTAGTAGGAATTAAAATGTTGTCGCAAAATTAGGGCATTTGCTGTTATATTTTGATAGTTCAGTGTTACATTCCCAATTCAAAAGTCATGTGTCCAACTACTGAAGGAAGAATAAAGATACAAACTCCATTCACAAAAGAAACCTTTGTGAATATCCTATTATTTCTTTCAAGTCACTCTTTGGAAGGCAATTTTGACTTAATATAGAATACTCACTCTTCATGAAGCATTCAATCCCGTCAACATGGTTTTCTTTGCTAGTATACTAACTGCTGTAATGAATTTGTCAAGTAACATTTAGGGGTTGCACAAAAATACCTTTTACCCCACCTCCTACTGTGCTGCAATAGGAATTGCGGATTTCGGAACACTGTCCTTGTCACTGCAAATTCATAAATGTGGCCAGACAGGGACGACTAGGAGCCTAGGCCCTTGAAAACCGGGCGACAGCGACAGACCAAACCAGACCGGACCGGAAATGACACGACTACCGATGCACCCCCCCTCTGCCCGCTCTGACCGCTGACCGCGGGCAGATGCCAATCATAAAGCAATCGAGTGCCATATCATTAAACATTTTAGTTTTTCTCCGCCATTTTATTTTCTGAATTTTTCTCATTGGCGGAGGGCTGCGCTCTGCGTTGATAGCTGTGCTGACCTGTCAATTCTTGGACGACACGTGGACGGCCGGGATTTGGTGGGGCCGCGGTGCTTCGCTTATTATATTCTACGTAGGAGCTGCGGAATTATTTACTGTTTTTTCACTTTCCCGTCAATCTAGGGATGGCTGTCATAGCTATTTCTGGTAATAGAAATGAAACTGAGATTATACTCTCTCTTTTTTTCCTTTCTTAGTTAAAAGAAAAACTTGAATATTGTGTTTGGATTTATTTTTTCTTTCAACCATCATTTTTATTTTTCAAATTATATAATTAGCAGAGTGGTCATGTTTTGAATGCACAATAAAATATTAGAAAAATTATGTTGAATTCTTGTATACTAGATGTAATTTTTATTTTTCAAATTATATATTAGCAGAGTGGGCATGTTTTGAATACACAATAAAATAGTAGAAAATTTATGTTGAATCCTTGTATACTAAATATAAGTTCGGGTGAAACAAGTTACGTAGATCTAGTTAGAGATTATCGAATTTTGTGATAATGCAATCCTCCCATAGCAAAGTTTGTCCATGTAAAACATGAACGTCACAAACGAATTAAATATACAGTCCTAACATTCTGTTGGAAAATAGTATTGCATGGGAACATTGGAAAGGAATCTTGGACTTGGATGAAAATCATTCTAAAACATAACCGAATGACAAGCAAATTGAATAACAAAAAATCGCATGAAAACAAGCATATGGCAAACCATTTTTACATTAAATTAAAAAAAAAAAAAAAACTACTAGATGATCGAGATCAATTTTATAAAATCTCACTATTGAATATAGAATTATCACATATGTAGCTAATATGATCTCATGTAACAAAATTTAATGTTTTTACCATATCTAGAAAAGTCTAATATATGCTCACCAATGAACATATATGTTACAATCCTATTGTTTTAGACCATCACGATATTCCTTTATTTAAGATTAACAAGTCTTGCATCAGTGTTTTAAAAATCGGACCGAACCGACCAACTGATCCAGTCAACCCGTGAACCATTAACTTTTTCGGGATGGAAAACATGAACGTCGCAAAAAAGTAAATATACCATCCTAACATTATGTCGGGACAAAATACTATTGCATAGAAAAGTTAGGAAGGAACATCAGACCTGAGTTAAAATCATTATAAACCAAAACTGAATGATAAACGAATAAAAAAAATTAAAAGTAAGCAAAAAAAAAAAAAAAAAGAGCATATGACAAACAAATTTTACATTAAAACGTTTGGAAAAAAAAAAACACTAGATGATCTGAATTAGCCTTATAAGAGCTCACTATTGAATATATATATTACAACATATCTAAGCTAATATGGCCTCATGTAAACATTTTAAATGTTTTTAACATATCTAGAAAAGTCTAATATATGCTCACTAATGAGTAAATAGGTTACAATCCAATTGTTAGACCATCACGATTTTTCTTTATTTAAGATGAACAAGTCTTGCATCAGTGTTTTAAAAATTGAACCGAACCGACCAGCTGAACCGGTCAACCCGTGAACCATTAACTTTTTTCGGACTGGTTTAATACCGATCCACAATTTATTTATTTTCCAAAAATCTGATCGACCCGACTGATCATACCAGTAAACTGTTTGACCTAGTTAGATTTTGAACCGGCTTAACCCTAACTTTTAATATTTATTTTGTACTTTACATACAATAAGTTAATATATTTGCTTTTTGACTAATTCTACTGTGATAAACATGTAAAACTTTTAAGTAGAATATACGTAGTTGTGTACTATGTACTATATTCAATGTAAAATTGTAAGTCTATATAATTGGTTCAACTTGAATTATAAACTGATTGAATCGTGTTGACCCAACCCACTGTTTTGACCGCATAGATCTTCGATCCGGCTTTTTGAACATTGTCTTACATTGTTAGTTTTTATACTCTTGCATGAATATGTTTGCAATTAAAGTTAGGTATCTGTGGCATGATCACGACATTGGAACTCCACCAACAAAGTCATGCATGCAGATTGCAAAGTCAAGCTTCTCGTGCTCTGTCAGAGTACCATCCTCCTTTTGCACTATGCATGAGTTCCACAAGTTCTCCTTCTGACCTAACGGGCTTACTCCTCTTCGGTTGGTTGACCCCCACCAACCCCATGCACACACTCATCACTCCACGAGTGGTGAAAACAAGGCAAAGGCAGAGGGGTCACCTCATCCATGGGGGATGGAGCTAGCTATAGCTAGCCCATGACAAGATTTGACGAGTTTGACCGAGTTGAGATATATATTGTCACTAGCTAGCAAGCTAGCTACATAGCCATGCCAACTGCATGCTCCCCCATTACTGTACTATATATGAGAGAGAGAGAGGGAGATGGAACTTGACAGAGGAATGAATGAATGTGTGGGTTGTGCATGGGCACTCCATCATGGAGTCATCATTCTTAAATAATTTGAAGATGACCCCTCCCTACAGCTCCGTACACCTCTCTCTTTCTCTTCTGATCTTGAGCTTTTTCTGTGGTGGTCTCAAAAGTAAAAGCTGACTGACTTCACTGACCTCTCCCTTTCAATTCTTTTTTCTTTCTCCCGGTGTGTGTTGGTTGTCAGTAGTGAGTGTGAAGGAAGTAATTGAAGAGAAAAAAGAAGCAGCATGCTACTTGCTGGTACCTAGTTTGATGTAAAATCTGATAGCATCATTAGTAGTTGGAATTCTCTAATGCAATTTAGAGTCCAAAAATTCAAAAATAAATAAATGTAGTATGGATTGGATTTGTATGAGAATAGTAGAAAGTGAGCTCCGGTCGCAAAGATTGTGTGGTCAAAAATTGATGTAGAAAAAAATATGTAAAATCTAGAATCTAGAAAGTTGGGCTCCAAATTGGGACTTGTTATTCTACAAAATGAGTTTCTACAATCTAGAATCTAAAAATTAGGTGGTCCAACCCTTAGCAACTATGGGTGGAATGTGACCGAAAATATGAAAATTGAAACTAGGAATAGGACTTACTATTCTACAAAATGAGCTCCTACATTAATAATCTAGAATCTAGAATGTGGGATGGACCTTACTAATGATGCTCTAACAAGCTAGATACAGTTATCATAGAAGAAGCTCCTTCTAATTTATCATCTCAGATACTTATTATAATATGGCTAATTTGTTCTTAAATACACTAGTACATATGCATGTGTCATGCACATATTTCATACTATTTGAGGAGAGCAAACAATATTTTTGTAAGCCCCCTGATTTTTCTGGAATTTAAAAATCAATTTTCACAAATTTTCTGGATTTTCTGGAATTTTTAACTAATTAAAATCAAGATATTTTAGAATTAAATAAAATTAAATATTTTTATTAAATATTAAAATATTATAAAAATAATATTTTTTGGTGTAAAATAAAATATTAGACATAGGATAATTTTTCTAGAATTTATTGGACCCCGAAAATATTTTTAAAGACCTAAAAACTAAGTTTTAAATAAACCCAAATAAATCCGTTTTATTTCTGAACCAAACCAAACCGAACCATGCTGAACCGGAGCCCTGAACCCAACCCTGAACCCTAGCGGGTCGGGTCGGATCTAAACCCGACCCGAAACCCGCAACCCGACCCGTCAGAAACCCTAACCGATTCCCCCGACCCAACGCCTTCTCCGGCCGCCCGCTTCCCCCGCCGACGGTTACGCCGCTCTGCCTCCTCTCCGGCAGTTACGCCCCATCCCGCGGACGTTACGCCTCCTCGTCGCCTGAAACCGCCACCGCCTATCCCTCTCCCCGCTCCCTATTTAAACCCGCTGCCACGGCCTCTCTCCCCGCAACTCTCCGCCACCCTCTCTCCACCGGCCACCGTCTCCTCCGCCAGCATTCCAGCCGCCCGAGCCTCCTTGCATCTCACCTACCGCCCGCTGCCTCGTCGAGCCCTCAGCCACCGCGAGCAGCCCCGAGCTCCACCTCTCTCCTCCGCCTCCAGCCTCCACGAGAGTCTCCGCCTCCGCCGTGACGAGCTCCCCTGACTCCAGCCGCCCACGTCTCCTCCGGCGTCTCTTCCAGCCCTCGACCCAGCCGTGCCTCGACGACTCAGCTGCAGCCCTAGCTCCGCCGCCTCGCCGCCTACAGCTCCGGGCTCCGCCGCCATGACGACCCCGACGAGCAGCCACCTCCTCCGCCTCCAGCTCCGGCGGCAAACCGGAACCCTAGCAGCCCCGCCGCCGTGTCGTGACGCCTCGCGAGGACACGCATTTCAGCCTTCTGCGGAGTCCTGTTCAGGTGACCGTTTCTCTCTTCTCGTTGTCCCGTTTCCCGTTCTGTCTGCTGTGACGCGAACCCTGCGTGATCCTCTCGATACCCGTGCAACATGCTCGGTGTGTCGCGTCTTGTGGCGATGGCGAACTACGATCCAAAATCAAAAAAATTAATACCCTATTTTTCTCCGGAACTTAGTGCGCCCCGTCAAACGGGAAGACTTGGTCATGTGCGAACTTCACCAAAATGTGCGCGCCGTTAATACAGACGTGTGGGATTTTGCGGAAGTTGATTTGGATGTTCGTGCACACCGGAATCAACGCGTATATATCGATAACACCCCGTATCGGCCCTATTCTGGAACTCGTTGTAACTTTGTGTACGCATGTCGTATTAAAACGAAATTTGTGCTATCAAACTCATAGCAATACGCTGGTCCTGTGACCCAAGTTTGGTTCGATTCTGAGAACGTTGACAAAATCGCGTATCGTGAGCCCTACGGCTCCACTTGACCGACAATTTTGTGATCGGCTCATCGGAATCCAGTTCTGGACATTCCGTTGGATTTATATCGTCGTTCTGGACTTATAAACACTAAGTTTGACGAATTTGGAGAACATTGTCTCTGGCACATTTTTCGGTGCGAAGCGGGCCATATGTGGACCCCACTTTGACCAGAAACTGTCGCTTTTGCCCCTGTGTCCAAATTGGACTTAAGGACAGACATTTTTAGCTATTTGATGTCTTCTGAATCTGATGGTGATGTCTATTTCAGCAACCGGAGGAGTCCTACAAATTCCACTGATACCAGAGCTACAATTGGAGTCAGAACCCCAGGCAAGTGTACCTTGCCAAACTTGCAGTACCTACTTCATATTGTTGTCTTGATTTATTTATATGATGTGCATGCTTAACCTAGGATCGTGTGACATTACTTAGCATCCGAATAATATTCGGGTGTCAACATTGTACGCAGAGTTGTGTAATGTCACCTAGACATGGATATCGAGACCCTATATATTCTCGTGCTTGCATTAACAAGTACGTCATGCCTCAGGACACCTGACACTATTTATGAGACAGAATCTTCCTAAAATATCCATGGTGATTCTGTATAGGTTACAGGATTTGTGACATAGACATTATATTCATAGTTATCATATGACTTGCTGCATTATATATGATCTTGCGTGACATGGACATGAGACATAGTGGACATAAGACATAGTGGACATGAGACGTGTGATTACATTGGATGGGGAGAGACACACAGGCTTCAGACTGATTATATATATATTTATTATGGTGCCATACGCCCACTACATAGTAAATTATATAGTAAATTACATAGTATCTCTGTTATAGGCTCCCAGACACAGAGCTTGTCGTAGTCTCAGCCTAAGTCTAGTGATGCTCTCACTTGTATTTCACATAGCTGGTTACCTAGTTTACCCTGTTGTTTCATTTACTATTACACTGCATTATTTTTGGCATGAGTTATTCTTGTACCTTGCTATGTCCCCTGAGAATCTGGATCCGGATTATGTCCCCAGGAATAACAGAGGAGATCTATCCCGAGGTATACGGGACAGGAGCAGAAGCAGGAACAGGTGCATTCATTAGAGCAGTACCAGGAACCGAGGACGAGGTGATTGCCGAGGATTTTTCCTGAGTATATGCTTTATCCATACTCAGTATTTGTTGTGGTTATCTTTATTATTGTATCTTAAATTTTGTATCAGACTCATTATTGGGTTGTTCCCCGAGTTATGTTTTATTGAGATTTGATATTGCTTTATACCCTGATATTGTTGTATTCATTTCTGTGGATGAGATTAGTATATTACACCCATATTATTGTACTACAGCTTAAGTACATCCAGATGGGTCCATTAAATTGGATTTGCCCACCGGTGTGTGCTGCTGGCCATTGCCACTTGTTTAGTCCCTCATTATTTTGGGACTGGGGCGTGACATGGTTTTTGTGGTGGCCCATCTAGGTCAACGACTAAATTGCTTCTGTTTCAACTTAAGGGACTGAGCATGTAAACCCCCTGATTTTTCAAGAATTTTTAATTTGAATTTTTCATAATTTTCTGGAATTTTTCTGGGATTTTTATTAATTAAAACTAAGGTATTTTGAATTTAAGAGATTTTTAAATGATATTAAATAATATTAAATTATTATGAAAATAATATTTTATGGTGTAAAATGAAAAACTAGACATAGGATAATTTTTCGGGAATTTATTGGACCCCGAAAATATTTTTAAAGCCCTAAAAACTATTGTTTAAATTAAACCAAATTGAACCATAATAAACCCGGTTTATTTGGCCTGAACCGAACCAAACCGGCCGGTCTGCCCGAACCGACCCAACCCACCTTAGCGGGTCGGATCCGGGTCAGACCCGACCCGCTGAGAACCCGACCCGACCCGCCTGGATCCCTAACCCCCAACCAGTCACCTACCTGACGATTCCCCTCCGGCGGCCTTTTCCGTCGCGGTGGCCGCCGGCAACCCCCCAGCTTCACCTCCCCTAACCCCCAGCCTCTTCCTCTTCCACTTCCGGCCAACCTCCGGCCGTTCCCCTCCCCTATTCCCTCTATAAAACCCCAACCGGCCGCCTAGGTTTTTCCCCCTTTCCCTTTCTTCTCCGGCGAGAACCCCGACTCCGGCCAACCCCCTCCGTCCCAGCCGCCCTCCAGCACCAGTACCCGGCTGCCCTCGACTCCGCCCAACTCCTCAGAACCCCGAACCTCTCCTTCAACCTCCCCCCCGACCTCCAGAAGTCGTTGCCCTCTTCCCCGACGACTCCGGCCGGCACTGCCGCGTCCCACGCCGCCCTCGAACCAGCCCCCGAGCGCCCCGTAGAGCCCTTGCCGGCCTCCTCTCTCCGCCACCTTCCCTCTCCCACTTGGCCCGCTCTCCTCCGACCAAGGCCAGCCCGCCCCAACCGAGCCCGACACCTCCAGAAGCCGCAGCACCCACCGCCGTCTCCACCAGTGAGCTCCGGCCTACTCCGGTGGTCGAAGCCCAGAACCCTAACCCTAGCTCGGCCGGACACAGTGTCTCGTGTCGACACGCGAGGACACGAGAAACCTAGTTTACGGAGCCCTGTTCAGGTATTCTTTTCTCTCTCCTAGTAGCTCTGTTTCTTGTTCCGTCAGTTGTGACGCGTAGCCTGCGTGACCCCCTCAATGCCAGTGCAAACCGCTCGGTGCATCGCGTCCTGTGGTGATCGCGAACCGCGATCCAAAAAAGGAAAACCAACGCCCTGTTTTACCCCGGAACTGAGTACGTCCCGCCAAACGGGACGACTTGGTCGCGTGTGGTCTTCACCGATACGTGCGCCTCGTTGATACGGACGTGCGAGATTTCGCAGAAGTTGATTCGGATGTGCGTGCACACCGAAATCAATGCGTATCCGCCAACAACGTCCCGTATCCGTCCTTTCTGGTTCTCGCTGTAACTTAGTGTACACACGTCGGATCGAGACAAAACTTGCACCATCGGACTCGTAGCAATATGCTGGTCTTGTGACCCAAGTTTTGTTCGATTCTGAGAATGTTGACAAAATTGCGTGTCGTGGGCCCCACAAGCTCCACTTGACGGGCGATTTTGTGATCGGCTCATCGGAATCCAATTCTGGAAGTTCCGTTGGGTTCGTATCATCGTTCCTGACCTGTTGACACTATATTAGATGAATTTGGAGACCTTTGACCCTGACACATTTTTCGGTACATAGCGGCCCATATGTGGACCCCGCCTTTACCTGAAAATGTCATTTTTTCCCCTGTGTCCAAATTAGACTCAAGGACAGGCGTTTCTACCTGATTGATATTTTCTGAATCTGATGGTGATATTTATTTCCGCAATCGGAGTACTGCCTGCAAATCCCGCTGAAGTCAGAGCCACAATTGGAGCCAAAACCCCAGGCAAGTGTACCTTGCCAACTTGCAGTCTTTGATACATATTACTTGGATTTAATTATAAACTATTGTACATGCTTAAACCTAGGACCGTGTGACTTACTTAGCGTCCGATTAATAGTCGGGTGCCAACCCCGTACGCGGAGTTGTGTACGTCATCTAGAGATGGACATTTGTGACCCTTTATATTCTCGTACTTGCATTAACAAGTACGTTATACCCAGGACACCTGACACGAATCATGAGACAGAATCTTTTTGAAATATTCATGGTGATTCTGTATAGGTTGCATGATTTATGACATAGACATTATATTCCTAGACATTATATTCATAGACATAGTATGACTCATTGCATTAGATATGATTTTACGTGACATGGACATGAGGCATCATGGACATGAGAGGTACGATAACATTTGGGTGGGGAGAGACACATAGGCTACAGGCTGATTATATATATATATATATATATAGGCCACAACATAGTAAATTATATAGCATAGTATAACTGCTACCGGCTCTCCGACACAGAGCTTGTAGTGGTATCAGCCTAAGTTCTAGTGATGCTCTCAACTTATATTTCATATAGTTGGTTATATAGTTTACTTTATTATTTTATTTATTGTTGCACTGCATTTATTTTGGCTTGTATTATCTGTACCTTGCTATGTCCCCTGAGGACCTGGATCCGGATTATGTCCCCAGGATTAGCAGACGAGGTTTATCCAGAGGTATACGGAACAAGAGCACTTCTCGGAACAGTACCAGTACCTGAGGACGAGGTGATCGCTGAGGACTTCTCCTGAACATCTGCTTCTCTATACTTAGTTATTATGGCAAATAAACTCTTTTATTCCTGTTTAAATAAATATTTGTAACAGATTTAATATCGGGTTGTTCCCCGATTTTATTTACTTGTGACTGGATGTTGTTTAATACTTTTTGTTGATATTGCTGTGTTTATTCTGTGGATGAGATTAGTAAACCCTGATAGTTGTAATATAGCTTAAGTATGCCCCGATGGATCCATTAAATTGGATTTGTCCATCGGTGCGTGCTGCTGGCCATTGCCACGTGTCCAGTTCCTCGATATTTTGGGACTAGGGCGTGACATGGTTTTTGTGGTGGCAGGTCAACGACTAAATTGTTCGGTTTCAACTTAGGGACCGAACAGGCCTGCAATAAGAATAGAATAAGTTTTTAGGATCTCATCCATTTGCTTGAATCATTTTTGATATCTATATCGTATTCGAACTAATTTTTGACTTGCATCTTGCCTTGATTCCTGTGCGCCTCTTATAGTTTATTTTAATACAGAGTAATGGATTCACGAGCAAACGACAGAACTCCAGCAAGAACACCAATAGGTGCTGTAGCCACCTACAGAGAAGATGAAGTGACGCCATTGAGTGGAGATCCCTCTACTCACCGAAGCAGCCAAGAAGATCAGCAAGCTTCTAGATTTCGGCGTGATGACATCCCACCTCTGTCGTAGTTCGTTCCACCAATGCCTGTATTCCCACAAGGGCAGCCAATTGACGGGCAACAGATATTCTAGATGATCTACGCAATGATGCAAGCCCAGCAACAAGTCCAACACGAGGCTCAGCATCGCAAGGCTGATTACTTGAGGAACAATATAGTAACTGCACTGGAGCAGGTCAACCTACCAGCTCGACGGCCAATGACGGGCTCTATCACCGATTTTCGCCAGCTGAAGCCCCGTACCTTTTCTGGCAAGGAGGGACCAACAGAAGTTCATGAATGGCTCACCAACATTCGGCATCAATTAGAAGCAGCTGAGCTTCCACGGGAACGTTGGATGACTGCCGTCAGAATGCATTTGACGGACAATGCTCATCACTGGTGGCTATCCGAGGAGACACGGCTCGGACCAGACCGAGTTACTTTGGAAGAGTTCTCCAGACTCTTTCAGGAGATGTACATTCCGGCTATCGCTCGATCAGAACTTCGGGACAAGTTCAATCGCCTCACTCAGGATGCTATGACGGTGGAAGAGTACAATGCCGAGTTTATTCGTCTAAGTCGCTTCGTCCCAACATTGATCCCGACAGAAGAAGAGAAGGCCAAAATTTTTTTCGACGGACTCAACTTCGAGTTACAGAAACTAATTGGATCCGTTGCACCAACTTCGTACTCGGACGTCCTTGCTGCAGCCCGACGCATGGAGCGCGTCACCAGGAGAGAGACTAGTTTGAAGCGGCCTTCCCTATCAGCAACAGCCAGAGCACCACAAGAAGAAGCTGCAAATAAATCTCACCTACACCAACAGCAGAAAGCATCTACACCACAAGTAATAGTCCTTTCTACTTGTCACTACTGTGGCAAAGCAGGCCATCTTGCCAAGGAATGCCAACGCATATTAGGATTGTGTTTAGCATGCGGATCCCGTCAGCATTCGGTAAAGGATTGCCCTGAACGTGGAGAAGGAGCACCAAGGGCAAACCAACAAGCTCTACCAGCACCAGGAGGACATCAACCAAGGCCACCCTTGGCACTTCAAGCAGCACCCTACCAGCAAGCCCAACAACAGCAGAGGGTACCACCTCAAGGACACGGACAAGCTTTCGCGATGACTGTGGGAGACGTGCAGAATCATGGATTAGCTAATGCGCGTAAGTTTTTGTAGTTCTGTTTCTAGTATTGTTTTAGTTGTGCCCGTTGGTTCGGGACCCTAGACTTAACCTGATAGTTTTAACTTGCTAATAATTGATAATAATGATAACCTAGAATTGTTAATCTAATATGTTTTAAAGGATAACCTGATTTTTCTAAAAACTGTAATTTTCTAGATTTCCTACATTTGGGAAATTGCATAACTTCCATTGCTTAGGGAAATAATTTTCCCTATGTGTTTAAAACCCTCAACCTTGATTTTCTTCATAGTATTGTGATTCGAATAAATTTTGCAACAGTGTCATCTCTGTTGACCGGTTATTCTTTGATTGCGAGAACGCAGTCCTCTTAAGGGGGGTAGATTGTAAACTCCCTGATTTTTCAAGAATTTTTAATTTGGATTTTTCACAATTTTTTGGAAATTTTTTGGGATTTTTATTAATTAAAACTAAGGTATTTTGAATTTAAAGGATTTTTAAATGATATTAAATAATATTAAATTATTATAAAAATAATTTTTTATGGTGTAAAATAAAAAACTAGACATAGGATAATTTTTCGGGAATTTATTGGACCCCGAAAGTATTTTTAAAGCCCTAAAAACTATTGTTTAAATTGAACCAAATTGAACCATAATAAATCCAGTTTATTTGGCCTGAACCGAACCAAACCGGCCGGTCTGCCCGAACCGACCCAACCCACCTTAGCGGGTCGGATCCGGGTCAGACCCGACCCGCTGAGAACCCGACCCGCCTGGATCCCTAACCCCCAACCAGTCACCTACCCGACGATTCCCCTCCGGCGGCCGTTTCCGCCGCCGTGGCCGCCGGCAACCCCCCAGCTTCACCTCCCCCAACCCCCAGCCTCTTCCTCTTCCACTTCCGGCCAACCTAGGTTTTTCCCCCTTTTTCTTTCTTCTCCGGCGAGAACCTCGACTCCGGCCAACCCCCTCCGTCCCAGCCGCCCTCCAGCACCAGTACCCGGCCGCCCTCGACTCCGCCCAACTCCTCAGAACCCCGAACCTCTCCTTCAACCTCTCCCCCAACCTCCAGAAGCCGCTGCCCTCTTCCCCGACGACTCCGGCCGGCACTGCCGCGTCCCACGCCGCCCTCGAACCAGCCGTTACCAGCCCCCGAGCGCCCCGCAGAGCCCTCGTCGGCCTCTTCTCTCCGCCACCTTCCCTCTCCCACTCGGCCCGCTCTTCTCCGACCAAGGCCAGCCCGCCCCAGCCGAGCCCGACACCTCCAGAAGCCGCAGCACCCGCCAACGTCTCCACCAGTGAGCTTCGGCCTACTCCGGTGGTCGACGCCCAGAACCCTAACCCTTGCTCGGCCGGACACAGTGTCTCGTGTCGACACACGAGGACACGAGAAACCTAGTTTACGGAGCCCTGTTCAGGTATTCTTTTCTCTCTCCTCGTAGCTCTGTTTCTTGTTTCGTCAGTTGTGATGCGTAGCCTGCGTGACCCCCTCGGTGCCAGCGCAAACCTGTCGGTGCATCGCGTCCTGTGGTAATCGCGAACTGCGATCCAAAAATAGGAAAACCAACGCCCTGTTTCACCCCGGAACTGAGTACGCCCCGCCAAACGGGACGACTAGGTCGCGTGTGGTCTTCACCGATACGTGTGCGTCGTTGATACGGACGTGCGGGATTTCGCAGAAGTTGATTCGGATGTGCGTGCACACCAGAATTAATGCGTATCCGCTGACAATGCCCCGTATTCGTCCTTTCTGGTTCTCGCTGTAACTTATTGTACGCACGTCGGATCGAGACGAAATATGCGCCATCGGACTCGTAGCAATACGCTGGTCCTGTGACCCAAGTTTTGTTCAATTCTGAGAACGTTGACAAAATCGCGTGTCGTGGGCCCCACAGGCTCCACTTGACGGGCGATTTTGTGATCGGCTCATCGGAATCCAATTCTGGAAGTTTCGTTGGGTTCGTATCATCGTTCCTGACCTGTTGACACTAAATTGGACGAATTTGGAGACCTTTGACCCTGACACATTTTTTGGTACAAAGCGGCCCACATGTGGACCCCGCCTTGACCTGAAAATATCATTTTTGCCCCTGTGTCCAAATTGGACTCAAGGACAGGTGTTTTTAGCTGATTAATATTTTCTGGTGGTTATCTGAGGAGACACAGCTCGGACCAGACTGAGTTACTTGGGAAGAGTTCTCTATAATCTTTCAGGAGATGTATATTCCAGCCATCGCTCGATCAGAACTTTGGGACAAGTTCAATCGCCTCACTCAAGATAATATAACAGTGGAAGAGTAAAATGCGGAGTTCATTCGTCTGAGTCGCTTCGCCCCTACCTTGATCCCTACAGAAGAAGAGAAGGCTGAGAAGTTCTTCGACGGACTAAACTTTGAGCTACAGAGACTGATCGGATCCGTCGCATCTACTTCTTACTCGGACGTCCTTGCTGCAGCACAACACATGGAGCACATCACCAGGAGAGAGACCATCCTGAAGCGGCCTTCCACATCAGCACTAGCCAGAGTACCACAGAAAGAAGCTGCAAAGAGACCTCACATGCACCAGCCACCTAGAGCATCTCCGCAAATACTACCTACATGTCAATATTTTGGCAAGGTAGGCCATACTGAGAGGGAATGCAGACGCAAGTTGGGATTATGCTTGATTTACGGATCCAATCAATACTTAGCCAAGGATTATCCCGAGCATCGAGAAGGAGCACTAATGTTAAATAAACAAGCTTTACCAACACCAAGGCCAGTCTATCCAACATTGTGAGTACCACAGATGAGAGTTGGAGGAGTCAGACCACCAGCCCCAGGAGGGTATCAGCCTAGGACACCCTTGGCACCACAAGCAGCACTCTTCCGGCAGGCCCAGCAACAGCAGAGGAATCCACCGCAAGGACGCGGACAAGCTTTCGCGATGACCTTGGAGGACGCGCAGACTCGTGGAGTAACAAATACGCATAAGTTTTCATAGCTATCTATTTCTAGTATTGCTTTAGCTCGTGCCTCTTAGTTCGTGACCTTAGCCTTAACCTTGTAATTTTGAACTTGTTAGTGATAACCTAGTATGTTTTTATAATTGATTACCTAGTTTTCTAAAGCTGTAGTTTTCTTGCTTTAACTAGATTTTCTTTACTCTTGAAATTTTATAACTTCCATTGCATAGGAAAATGATGTTTTCATTCCCTATGTGTTTTTGCTTAAACCCTCATCCTTTGATTCTCCTGAATCATGAATCTTGATAGTGATGTGCTTCGAACAATGCTTGCAACCGTGTCATCTCTGTTGACCGGTTATTCTTTGATTGCGAGGATGCAATCCTCTTAAGGGGGGTAGATTGTAAACCCACTAATTTTTTTAGAATTTTAAAATCAATTTTCACAATTTTTCTGGAATTTTCTGGGATTTTTAACTAATTAAAATCAAGGTATTTTAGAATTAAATAAAATTAAATATTTTTATTAAATATTAAAATATTATAGAAATAATATTTTTGGGTGTAAATTAAAATATTAGACATAGGATAATTTTTCTGAAATTTATTGGACCCCGAAAATATTTTTAAAGACCTAAAAACTAAGTTTTAAATAAACCCAAATAAACCCGGTTTATTTCTGAACCAAACCAAACCATGCTGAACCGGAGCCCTGAACCCAACCTTGAACCCTAGCGGGTCGGGTCGGATCTAAACCCGACCCGAAACCCACAACCTGACCCGTCAGAAACCCTAACCGATTCCCCCGACCCGACGCCTTCTCCGGCCGCCCGCTTCCCCCGCCGGCGGTTATGCCTCTCCGCCTCCTCTCCGACAGTCACCCCCCGCCTCGCCGCCGTTACGCCTCCTCGTCGCCTGAAACCACCACCGCCTATCCCTCTCCCCGCTCCCTATTTAAACCCGCTGCCACCTCCTCTCTCCCTGCAACTCTCCGCCACCCTCTCTCCACCGGACACCGTCTCCTCAGCCAGCATCCCAGCCGGCCGAGCCTCCTCGCATCTCACCCGCCGCCCGCTGCCTCATCGAGCCCTCAGCCACCGCGAGCATCCCCGAGCTCCACCTCTCTCCTCCGCCTTCAGCCTCCACGAGCGTCTCCGCCTCCGCCGTGACGAGCTTCCCTGCCTCCATCCGCCACCGTCTCCTCCAGCGTCTCTTCCAGCCCTCGACCCAGTCGTGCCTCGATGACTCAGCTGCAGCCCTAGCTCCGCCGCCTCGCCGCCTCCAGCTCCGGGATCCACCGCCACGTTGACCCAGACGAGCAGCCATCTCCTCCGCCTCCAGCTCCGACGGCAAATCGGAACCCTAGCAGCCCCGCCGCCGTGTCGCGACGCCTCGCGAGGACACGCGTTTCACTCTTCTGTGTAGCCCTGTTCAGGTAACCATTTCTCTCTCCTTGCTACCCCATTTCCTGTTCTGTCTGTTATGACTGGAACTCTGCGTGACCCTCTCGATACCCGTATAACCCGCTCGGTGTGTCGCGTCCTGTGGCGATCGCGAACTGCGATCCAAAATCAGGAAAAATAACACCATATTTTTCTTCGGAACTGAGTGTGTCCCGCCAAACGGGACGACTTGGTCATGTGCAGACTTTACCGAAAGGTGAGCGCCGTTAATACGAATGTGTGAAATTTTGTGAAAGTTGATTTGGATGTACGTGCACATCGGATCAACGCGTATCCGTCGACAATATCCCGTATCGGCCCTGTTCTGGAACTCATTGTAACTTCGTATACGTATATCGTATCGAAATAAAACTTACATCATCGTACTCGTAGCAATACGCTGGTCCTGTGACCCAAGTTTGGTTCGATTCTGAGAACATTGACAAAATCGCGTATCATGGGCCCCACGGCTCCACTTGACGGGCAATTTTGTGATCGGGTCATCAGAATCCAGTTCTGGATATTCCGTTGGATTTGTATCGTCGTTCTGGACTTGTGGACACTAAGTTTGACGAATTTGGAAAATATTATCTCTGGCACATTTTTTGGTACGAAGCGGGCCACATACGGACCCCACTTTGACCAGATACTGTCGCTTTTGTCCCTGTGTCCAAATTGGACTCAAGGATAGGCATTTCTAGCTATTTGATGTCTTCTGAATCTGATGGTGATGTCTATTTCAGCAACCGGAGAATTACCTGTAAATCCCACTGATACCAAAGCTACAGTTGGAGTCAGAACCCTAGGCAAGTGTACCTTGCCAAACTTGCAGTACCTGCTTTATATTATTGTCTTGATTTATTTATATGATGTACATGCTTAACCTAGGACCGTGTGACATTACTTAGCATCCGAATAATATTTGGGTGTCAACACTGTACGCAGAGTTGTATAATATCACCTAGACATGGATATCGAGACCCTATATATTCTCGTGCTTGCATTAACAAGTACGTCATGCCTCAGGACACCTGACACTATTCATGAGACAGAATCTTCCTGAAATATCCATGGTGATTTTGTATATGTTACAGGATTTGTGACATAAACATTATATTCATAGCTATCATATGACTTGCTGCATTAGATATGATCTTGCGTGACATGAACATGAGACATAGTGGACATGACACGTGTAATTACATTGGGTGGGGAGAGACACACAAGCTTCAGGCTGATTTTATATATATATTTATTATGGTGCCATAGGCCCACTACATAGTAAATTATATAGTATCTCTGCTACAGGCTCCCAGACACAGAGCTTGTCGTAGTCTCAGCCTAAGTCTAGTGATGCTCTCACTTGCATTTCATATAGCTGGTTACCTAGTTTACCCTATTGTTTCATTTACTATTACACTGCATTATTTTTGGCATGAGTTATTCTTGTACCTTGCTATGTCCCCTGAGGACCTGGATCCGGATTATGTCCCCAGGAATAGCAGAGAAGATCTATCCCGAGGTATAAGGGACAGGAGCAGAAGCAGGAACAGGTGCATACATTAGAGCAGTACCAGGAACCGAGGACGAGGTGATTGCCGAGGATTTTTCCTGAGTATATGCCTTATCTATACTCAGTATTTGCTGTGGTTATCTTTATTTTTGTATCTTGAATTTTGTATCATACTTATTATCGGGTTATTCCCCGAGTTATGTTTTATTGAGATTTGATATTGCTTTATACTCTGATATTGTTGTATTCATTTCTGTGGATGAGATTAGTATATTACACCCATATTGTTGTACTACAGCTTAAGTACATCCTGATGGGTCCATGTAAACCCCCTGATTTTCAAGAAAATTTTAAATTTGGATTTTTCACAATTTTCTAGAATTTTTTGAGATTTTTCTGTAATTAAATTCAGGTATTTTAAATATTAAATATTTTTTAAATGATAATAAATAATATTAAAATATTATGAAAATAATATTTTATAGTGTAAAATGAAAAACTGGACCTAGGATAATTTTCCGGGAATTTATTGGACCCCGAAAGTATTTTTAAAGCCCTAAAAACTAATTAATTATTTAAACCATAATAAACCAGGTTTATTTGAAATAAACCAAACCAATAATTGAACCAAACCGGTTTTATTAAACCAATCCTTAACGGGTCGGATCCGGGTCAAACCCATGAACCGACCCGCTTGATCCGAACCCATTTTTGTTAGCGGATCGAGCCGGATCCGCCTGACCCGACCCGACCCGGCCGCCCGAAACCCGCCAACAACTCTTCTCCCCCAAACCGCCCGACTCCTCATCTCCCGCCGCCGCTCCGGCTTCCCGAACGGCCGCCAGCCCCTCCGATTCCACTCTCCCTCACCGTCCGCCTCTCCCTCTCCCCGCCGGCTCCCTATAAAACCCTTCTCCGCCATTCCCTCCGCCTAGCTTCTCCTCCACCCGCCTCCAACCCGAATCCTCCTCTCCGGCCACCTGAAAACCCCCGTCGCACCGCCCTCGGTCACCTCCGGCGAACCCGCACCCGCGCCGCCCCAGCACGCCGCCTCCTCTGTAAACTCCCTCACCCAAAATAGGTATTTTGTGTATATTTTATATTATTATATTTATTATATATGTTGAATTTATTTAGAATATGCTCTTAGTTAATTAGAAAATAAATTTCTTGATATATTTACTTATATAAATATTCATTTAGAATTATTTTAGGTTATTTTAGATTTTTGGAGATTTTTCTAGAATTTTTGGTAATTAAAACTTAGAAAACATAAATTTCTAGGACTTCTATGATTTACTATACGACCATACTTGCATGTCGTTTCTACCAAATATTTATTTTAGTTTAAAATAGTTAATTATATTTTTTTGTAATTTATTTAGAATTTTAAGAAATTTATTTAGATTTTAAATTTATTTGGATATATATAGTCTTAATATTAGATAGATACTAATTTAGTGTTAATAGATATTAATAAGATTTTATAAATTATTTGTATTATATTTAATTATATTTAAGATTATAAATTATTGAGATAAATTCAAACTCTATTTTAAATTAATTCAAATCCTGAACCTACTAGGAAATCAACTTCATGCATATCCTATCCTTATTTAAATTCATCATAATCCTATCCAAATTAACCAATCCTATTCGTATTTAATTAAGTAGTGTCCACCATTATAAATACCTCATCCTTCATATTTTTCTTTCCCAAATTCCTCTCTTTTTCGTCCAAAAAATAGTCAAAATTCGTCATAAATTCAGCCTCATTTTCTACTAGTTATGACGAATTAAAAAGACGATATCTCCTAGCTTCGGACTCCAAACACGCTGCAATTTTTTTGTTAGAACGATAATGAGGTTATCTTTATGATAATATAAATTGTTTTTTTAAATTATTAGTATTAAATTCTGGAAAATTCGTAGAGCACAGCATATCCGAAAATAGACGTGTTTCGATGTTTTTGCGATTTCGAGAGAATCAGGAATCAGAATCACGAACCGTTTAAAGTTTCGGAAAGCTAATGTCGAGATCATCGACATATATTTTTCCCAGAATTTATTTCGAAGTATTTAGATATTGTTAATTCTGTAGAACTTCTAGGTTAGAATTTAACCATCAGTGCACAATACAAAATTTGTATGTGCCATAATTCCCAAACGAATTTGAATTCAGACGAGCCATAAATTCCAGTATATTTTTGATGCTGAAATCTATAGAAAATCATGCATGAAAGTCGAGTTTGTATCGGTTGACTTTTTGGTCAACAGATCGCCTCGATTTGCGTGCCATGAGTCTCGAGTTGATAAAATTTAGTTTCTTTGGACAAAATTTAGGAATTAACATAAAAATCAGAATAATAAGATTAAAATAGGATTTTAGAGTAATTATTCCAGAATTAAATAAATTAAAATAAATTAATGGTTATATTATTATATAGTTATATGAATATATATGTAAGTAAATGCTAATTGATAATTATGACTAAATATTCAGACTGTATGACCCTAGGACATCGTGGACTATCCCATACTTACCTTGACCATGTTGACCCTAAGAACTTGTGAATTTGTCTGCCTTGCGTACACTAACGTACTGGCATAGACACCTGTCAGTTGACTGACTAATTTCGTACAGTACTTGAAGACGCGACACCCGCGTAATTCAATGCGTAATTGACCGTGTTAGATGACTAGTGTTACCCCTAGTATACCTCCTGATTCCAGTGTAAATGTGGTTGAGTATGTGCTAGTGTAATGACTAATGATTCTATTATATTATATTTATGTGTATATAGGATATTGGATTGTTCTGCGCAATTTCTGGAGCAGGTTATTGGTACATTGCAGCTTCCTTGCCAGGCAAGTATACCTTGCCATTGTACTGTTATTTTTATTCCATATGTTGCATGCATCTTTATTTTCTGTCTTTTCATATATTTTAATTGTTATATAAAAATGCGCGCGACGGTGTCGTCGCGGTATGTTTTTATTTATGTATTTGCATTAACCTTGTTTAAGAGACCACCCCATCATCATGTAGCATCTTTAGGTTCATTGGCCGTGACACAGTTGTTACACGAGTTGTGAGTCTCATGTAGATCACGGACTTGCGTGCAGGTTGGCCTCCTGTACGTGTGGGCCGTGCGTTAGGAATAACTGCTGTTAGAAACTTTGCATGCTAGTAGACTTGGCAGTTATTAGAGGTATTATCGTGTCATGGATGTGACATGCTTAGAGCATGGGGTGGGGAGAACAACAAGTAAGGCGTGTGGTTTCCTTTGCACTTTCCTTGTGTAACCCGTACGCTCCGCCGGAGATACGCGGTCATGATGACCCCTATATATTATCATGGCGGGCCTCCGACGTTCGAAAGTCGTCGTGCCTTTGTAGGCCCCTGGATCTCCAAGAGAACTATGCCAATCCCATTTTAGCCAGATAGCCCACGCGTTGGGAAAGTTGTTCTTAACTGCATTCACTTTAGACGGTTAGGAGACCCCTTTGGATATTTATTTCAGTACTTTATTGGCATGTGTTTAAGTATCTTGTTATGTCCCTCTGAGGACCTGGTCCGCTGCCAGGTGTATCTTTTCTTGAGTATTTACATGAGCGCAGATTTGGATGGTTACATGTGATCCGAGGATGTCTTCTCTTCGAGCTGTGATGGATAGCTGGTATTCTTATATTGTGTTGTGGTGTTGTACTCATATTGTATTTGCTCTTATATTCGAGTTGGTAGTGGATTTGTTTCCATCCAACTATCATCCTTAGATACTTCTTATTGAGATCTAGTTTCATAGATACTGGTTATTTATTTCTATATGATTTTGGTGGATGAGATTTATATTTTATCCTGTGACTTGTGATATATGTTTATACCACTTGTGGATTTGATATTCATATTACAGCGTACGTGTGGATTGGTTTCCATATATTGGAGTTGCCATATCCATGCGGCTGGCATGCTTACGTGTCCTAGTCCTACGTATTTTTGGGACTGGGGCGTGACATATTTTTGTGGTGGCCCATGCAGGTCGAGAGCATATTGTCTCGGTTACGTTACTGTACCGAACATGCCTGCACATAGGACTAGAGTATAGGATCTCATCCACAATTGACTATGATTCACCTTCCTCCTCTATGATCTATTCGAATAATTGTATCCTGCTTGATTTCTGTACTTCCTTAATAAGTTTCTTGAGTATATGTAGCCTTCTGCTAGAATATAGGAACCCCTGTTATTAGGATGATAATTAGAGTAGCACACCTATTAAGAATACAACGAGAATATAGACACATCACTAAGTTTAGAATATCTGGTGAACCCTAGAATTCCTTATCTTTAGAATTGATTTACCATTACCCCCTGATGTATTATGAAGACTTGAGAGTAGTATAGACACTACTAGAGTTAGTTAGAAGTTTTACCATAATGTTTGACCCTAGTATTGAGGAACCAATGGAGAACCAATATTGAACATTAGGACTGAACCTAACCCTCATAATTGGATAGTATTAGAGAACTATAAAACTTATGTCATTGTCTTGTTACTAGTAGACAGCACCCTAGGAAGCCTAGAGGAATGTAATCAACCCTTTCCCTTGATCATACCCCGAACATGGCAACTAGCATGCCACCCCCTTAGAGAACCATGATGCTATCTAGAGCCCTCTATTTTTGATTTTATAACTTATCCCCCTGCAACCTTAGCATTCGCTAATTGTGTGACGACTAAATTATGATTCTTCTTTCTTCATCATTTAACTCGTGCCACATAACTCGTATGATTGAAGGCCAAGTAATCTTATTCTATGTTAGGATATGTAGTTTGCTAGGGTATAGCTTGGTAATTTAAACTTTGAATTTTGTGCGTGATAGTTGGAATTTGATAGTTTGCGTAGTTCCCTTAGGTTGTGACCTAATGATTACCCCTTAGTTTTAAATCACGAAATTTGTACCCATAGCTCGATACGAGTTAAATCCCTTTCCCCTTAACGGCTAGTAACTCTTCTATCCCTACGATTGACACCTGTTCTATGAGCACTTGACCCTTACCTATATAATGCAATAGGAGACCCTAATAAGAGTTTCTGTTCTATGTACATGTGCAAGGTTATTTTTGTAGGTATCCTTAAGGCAATACAATAGTAGTTAAATTATTTTAAGTTGGATAGTATACCTCACCACCTAGTATCACGTAGTCCCTGTGATCCATTGATGAAGTATAACTGAATGACATTAATTGTAAGCTAGCAAAGACGACAGTGTTTATTCAGACGATAGGATTTAGAGGTCCATGTCCCTATTGGTCGACTAGCGACTTAGACAGGGAATTAGTATGACAACTGTAGAGATTGTGTAGTCTTTCATTATTATTGCTTATTTTGCTTTTGTTTTTGTGAATTTGAATTGTTATGAACCTTCTTTCATCATAATCTAGCGTATTCATATTTGCTGTACTACCTTGACTTATGCTGCTATTATAGCCTAGTTTTTGCAAGCTTATTCTTTATCGAGCTTGTTCATGACATACGTATTATTGGGGGCCCACAATAATACATTTCAGAATCAGTGTATTGGGGTCTAGCTAACCTTAGTACGCTTGGTTCGCCCTTCGCATAACTACTTTACGTGAATTGAGATATGTAGTGATTAGTAGACGAATATACTTACCCTCAAGATACGACAAAGCATATCATATCAAGTACATAACTGCACCGATGTGAGCATGCGAATAGGAAATTACCAAATTAAGATTTCAATCCACAACTGTCTTGACAATTCCCATTTGAATTCTTTAAACGCTTTGATTCTCATACTTCCATTCTATTACCCCTCCTTGAACTCTTTTTCGTTGCTTTCCGTCTTCCCTTGTTTCGGAAAGACGAAATCTCGTGCTTGGATATAAGTGATACACGGATAGTACAAGATATACCCCATAGGCCGATCATATTATTTGGTGACTATCTTTCATAATTGATTAAGGGCATATCACATATGATATAGTTGGTGTTAAAGTTTTGAGGATTGAATGACATGAGAAAATAAATTGAGGAATATTTTTCTTAAGTGTAAGAGCCTTATGTGATATATGGGTAAATTCTAAGTTGGGTAGAAATTGCAGTATTAAACTTGAGGAGAATTCTTTTAGATTGTGATCAAGTAGGATTAGATTGAGAGATTAAGTCCTTTTAAATGTGGAGAATTTTAAAAGAGGGATTAAGATAATGAGGATTTAATGAATTTTAAAAATCTTGATATTGAGGACCCAATATTTATACTTTGAGCACATGATTTAAATTTTGAATATTGAAGGATGAATCATCGATTTAAATTTTGAGGATAAATATAGAATTTTAGACTTGAACAATTGGTTAATTAGATTTAAATTTTACAATTTGATGATTTGAATTAAAAGTTCAATTTTGATTGTTGGGTCACCTATTTGAAATATTGAGGATGTAAATTGAGTTTAAATATTTGAATAGTACAAAATTCTTAAGTTAAGAATAGAAATAAGATTTGATTAGAATTGTTTATTGTTCAAAGTCTAGAGGAGATTATGATAGTTGAAAATTATGATATAAATTTTGATGTGGGATGTCATATAGACTTGAGTCAGATTTGGATATTGATTATTTAAAAATCGAGAAGAGATTACGACATGTTGAATTTTGATTTAAACAGTGGTTATATTAATTTTGAAGTGATCGCGATAGATTCGAATAGATTTTGTTATTTAAATTTTTGGAAGAGATTGCGATTGACATACCTTATGTACGAATGTGAAGGATTTAACAAATTATGTCTTATTTTAATTTCGAGGACGAAATTATTTTAAGTTGGGTAGATTGTAAACTCCCTCACCCAAAATAGGTATTTTATGTATATTTTATATTATTATATTTATTATATATGTTAAATTTATTTAGAATATGCTCTTAGTTAATTAGAAAATAAATTTCTTGATATATTTACTTATATAAATATTCATTTAGAATTATTTTAGGTTATTTTAGATTTTTGAAGATTTTTCTAGAATTTTTGGTAATTAAAACTTAGAAAACATAAATTTCTAGGACTTCTATGATTTACTATACGACCATTCTTGCATGTCGTTTCTACCAAATATTTATTTTAGTTTAAAATAGTTAATTATATTTTTTTGTAATTTATTTAGAATTTTAAGAAATTTATTTAGATTTTAAATTTATTTAGAATTTATTTGGATATATATAGTCTTAATATTAGATAGATACTAATTTAGTGTTAATAGATATTAATAAGATTTTATAAATTATTTGTATTATCTTTAATTATATTTAAGATTATAAATTATTGAGATAAATTCAAACTCTATTTTAAATTAATTCAAATCCCGAACCTACTAGGAAATCAACTTCATGCATATCCTATCCTTATTTAAATTCATCATAATCCTATCCAAATTAACCAATCCTATTCGTATTTAATTAAGTAGTGTCCACCATTATAAATACCTCATCCTTTATATTTTTCTTTCCCAAATTCCTCTCTTTTTCGTCCAAAAAATAGTCAAAATTCGTCATAAATTCAGCCTCATTTTCTCCTAGTTATGACGAATTAAAAAGACGATATCTCCTAGCTCCGGACTCCAAACATGCTGCAGTTTTTTTTGTTAGAACGATAATGAGGTTAGCTTTCTGATAATATAAATTATTTTTTTAAATTATTAGTATTAAATTCTGGAAAATTCGTAGAGCACAGCATGTCCAAAAATAGACGTGTTTCGATATTTTTGCGATTTCGAGAGAAACAGGAATCAGAATCATGAACCGTTTAAAGTTTTGGAAAGCTAATGTCGAGATCATCGACATATATTTTTCCCAGAATTTATTTTGAAGTATTTAGATACTGTTAATTCTGTAGAACTTCTAGGTTAGAATTTAACCATCAGTGCACAATACAAAATTTGTATGTGCCATAATTCTCAAACAAATTTGAATTCAGACGAGCCGTAAATTCCAGTATATTTTTGATGCTGAAATCTACAGGAAATCATGCATGAAAGTCAAGTTTGTATCGGTTGACTTTTTGGTCAACAGATCGCCTCGATTTGCGTGCCATGAGTCTCGAGTTGATAAAATTCAGTTTCTTTGGACAAAATTTAGGAATTAACATAAATATCAGAATAATAAGATTAAAATAGGATTTTAGAGTAATTATTCCAAAATTAAATAAATTAAAATAAATTAATGGTTATATTATTATATAGTTATATGAATATATATGTAAGTAAATGCTAATTGATAATTATGACTAAATATTCAGACTGTATGACCCTAGGACATCGTGGACTATCCCATACTTACCTTGACCATGTTGACCCTAAGAACTTATGAATTTGTCTGCCTTGCGTACACTAACGTACTGGCATAGACACATGTCAGTTGACTGACTGATTTCGTACAGTACTTGAAGACGCGACACCCGCGTAATTCAATGCGTAATTGACCGTGTTAGATGACTAGTGTTACCCCTAGTATACCTCCTGATTCTAGTGTAAATATGGTTGAGTATGTGCTAGTGTAATGACTAATGATTCTATTATATTATATTTATGTGTATATAGGATATTGGATTGTTCTGCGCAATTTCTGGAGCAGGTTATTGGTACATTGCAGCTTTCTTGTCAGGCAAGTATACCTTGCCATTGTACTGTTATTTTTATTCCATATGTTGCATACATCTTTATTTTCTGTCTTTTCATATATTTTAATTGTTATATAAAAATGCGCGCGACGGTGTCGTCGCGGTATGTTTTTATTTATGTATTTGCATTAACCTTGTTTAAGAGACCACCCCATCATCATGTAGCATCTTTAGGTTCATTGGCCTTGACACAGTTGTTACACGAGTTGTGAGTCTTATGTAGATCACGGACTTGCGTGCAGGTTGGCCTCCTGTACGTGTGGGCCGTGCATTAGGAATAACTGCTGTTAGAAACTTTGCATGCTAGTAGACTTGGCAGTTATTAGAGGTATTATCGTGTCATGGATGTGACATGCTTAGAGCATGGGGTGGGGAGAACAACAAGTAAGGCGTGTGGGCTCCTTTGCACTTTCCTTGTGTAACCCGTACGCTCCGCCGGAGATACGCGGTCATGATGACCCCTATATATTATCATGGCGGGCCTCCGACGTTCGAAAGTCGTCGTGCCTTTGTAGGCCCCTGGATCTCCAAGAGAACTATGCCAATCCCATTTTAGCCAGATAGCCCACGCGTTGGGAAAGTTGTTCTTAACTGCATTCACTTTAGACGGTTAGGAGACCCCTTTGGATATTTATTTCAGTACTTTATTGGCATGTGTTTAAGTATCTTGTTATGTCCCTCTGAGGACCTGGTCCGCTGCCAGGTGTATCTTTTCTTGAGTATTTACATGAGCGCAGATTTGGATGGTTACATGTGATCCGAGGATGTCTTCTCTTCGAGCTGTGATGGATAGCTGGTATTCTTATATTGTGTTGTGGTGTTGTACTCATATTGTATTTGCTCTTATATTCGAGTTGGTAGTGGATTTGTTTCCATCCAACTATCATCCTTAGATACTTCTTATTGAGATCTAGTTTCATAGATACTGGTTATTTATTTCTATATGATTTTGGTGGATGAGATTTAGATTTTACCCTGTGACTTGTGATATATGTTTATACCACTTGTGGATTTGATATTCATATTACAGCGTACGTGTGGATTGGTTTCCATATATTGGAGTTGCCATATCCATGCGGCTGGCATGCTTACGTGTCCTAGTCCTACGTATTTTTGGGACTGGGGCGTGACATCCTCCGCCGTGCCTCGCCCCCGCCAGCCGCTTTCGGCCGCCATCTTCCCCTCCTCCTTCTTCCCAGCACCCCGTCCCCGACCCAGCATCTCCCTCCGGCGCCTGCCGCGCGCCGCCGTCCAGCCTCCCCGCTGCCGGCGTCGCCCTAGCTCCTCCGACCGGCCTTCCCCGCCACAGTGCCGCCAAGCTCCGGTCACAGCCTCCCCGAACCCTAACCCAAGGCGACTCAGCCCTCGGACACGTGTCGGACACGTGTCGGACAAGAAGATTTCTGTTTTCTGGAGCCCTGTTCAGGTACTTGTAAATTTCTCCTCGCTACCCCGATTTCTATTCCGTTTGTTGCATCGCGTAGCCTGCATGACCCCCTTGGTGCCCGTACAACCCGCTCGGTACATCGCGTCCTGTGGTGATCGCAAACCGCGATCCAAAAATAGAAAAACCAATACCTTGTTTCACCCCGGAACCGAGTACGCCCTACCAAACGGGACGACTTGGTCGCGTACGGTCTTCACAGATACGTGCGCGTCGTTGATACAGACGTGCGAGATTTCGCAGAAGTTGATTCGGATTTGCGTGCACACCGAAATCAATGCGTATCCGCGGACACCGCCCCGTATCTGACCTTTCTAGTTTTCGCTGTAACTTAGTGTACACATGTCGGATCAAGACAAAACTTGCCCCATCGGACTCGTAGCAATACGCTGGTCCTGTGAGCCAAGTTGGATTCGATTCTGAGAACGTTGACAAAATCGCGTGTCGTGGCCCCCATAGGCTCCACTTGATGGGCGATTTTGAGAACGGCTCATCGGAATCCAATTCTGGAAGTTCCGTTGGGTTCGTATCATCGTTCCTGACCTGTTGACACTAAGTTGGACAGATTTGGAGATCTTTGACCCTGACATGTTTTTCGGTGCAAAGCGGCCCACAATTGGACCCCATTTTGACCCCGAAATGTCATTTTTGCCCCTGTGTCCAAATTGGACTCAAGAACAGGCATTTCTAGCTGATTAATATTTTCTGGATCTGATGGTAATATCTATTTCAGCAACCAGAGTACTGCCTGCAATCCCCGCTGAAGCCAGAGCTACAATTGGAGCCGGAAACCCAGACAAGTGTACCTTGCCATAATTGCAGTATAATGATTCATTTTGTTCTCTTGATTTATTTTCTGTGACTGTTGTACATGCTCAACCCTAGGGCCGTATGACTTACTTAGCTTCCGATTAATAGTCGGGTGCCAACATCATACGCGGTATTGTGTATTGTCATATAGAGATGGACATTCGTGACCCTTTACATTCTCGTACTTGTCTTATCAAGTACACTATACCCAGGACACTTGATACTATTCATGAGACCGAATCTTCCTGAGATATTCATGGTGATTCTGTATAGGATACAGGTTTATGACATACACAGTTTACATGCTTAGATTATATCCTGACTTATTGTATTAGTTTTGATCCTGCGTGTCATGGACATGAGACGTAAGATTTCATTGGGTACGGAGAGTATTACCATATCAAAGGCTGATTATATTATATATATTGATATCTGGATGTGTCTTAGTCTCTGACACAGAGCTATGGCACCAGTTCTGGCCCTTCGAGAAAATACTGCTATGGGTTTCTCCGACACCGATCCTGTAGTAGTCTCAGCCCGAGTATGACTAACACTCTCACTTGCATAACACTTAGCTGGTTTATTTATTTACCCTATTTGTTTTATTTACTGCATTATTATGGCTTGAGCTTTCTTGTACCTTGCTATGTCCCCTGAGTACCTGGATCTGGATTATGTCCCTAGGTTTAGCAGACGAGATCTACCCTGAGGTGTACAGAAATGAGCACTTCTCGGAACAGTACCAGTACCTGAGGATGAGGTGATCGCTGATGACTTCTCCTGAATATTTGCTTCACTATGCTCAGTTATTTTGGCCAATAAACTCTTTATTTTCCTGTTTAAATGAACTTCTGTAAACAGACTTAATATCGGGTTGTTCTCCAATTTTTAATTACTTGTAACTGGATGTTGTTTATTTCTTTTTGCTGATATTGCTATCTTTATTCTGTGGATGAGATTAGTAAACCCTGACTATTGTAATACAGCTCAAGTATGCCCTGATGGATCTATTAAATTGGGTTTGTCCATCGGTACGTGCTGCTGGCCATTATCACGCGTCCAGTCCCTCGGTATTTTGGGACTGGGGCGTGACATGGTTTTTGTGGTGGCCCATACAGGTCAACGACAAAATTATTCGGTTTCAACTTAGGGACCGAACAGGCCTGCAATAAGAATATGATAAGTTTTTAGGATCTCATCCACTTGCTTGAATCGTTTTTGATATCTATATCGTATTCGAACTAATTTTTGACTTGCATCTTGCCTTGATTCCTGTACGCCTCTTATAGTTTATTTTGATACATAGTAATGGATTAACAAATAAATGACGGAACTCCAGCAAGAACACCAATAGGTGCTGAAGCCACTTACGGAGAAGATGAAGTGACGCTATTGAGTGGAGATCCCTCTACTCACCGAAGCAGCCAAGCAGATCAGCAAGCTTCTAGATTTCGGCGTGATGACATTCCACCTCTGCCGCAGTTCGTTCTACCGATGCCTGTATTCCCTCAATGACAGCCTATTGACGGGCAACAAATATTCCAAATGATCTACGCAATGATGCAAGCTCAGCAACAAGTCCAAAATGAGGCCCAACGTCGTGAGGCTGAGTACTTGAGGAACAACATAGTAAATGCACTGGAGCAGGTCAACCTACCAGCTCGACGACCAATGACGGGCTCTATCACTGATTTTCGCCAGCTGAAGCCCCGTACCTTTTCTGGCAAGGAGGGACCAACAGAAGTTCATGAATGGCTCACCAACATTCGGCATCAATTAGAAGCAGCTGAGCTTCCCCAGGAACGTTGGATGACTGCCGTCAGAATGCAATTGACGGACAATGCTCATCACTGGTGGCTATCCGAGGAGACCAGGCTTGGACCAGACCGAGTTACTTGGGAAGAGTTCTCCAGACTCTTTCAGGAGATGTACATACCGGCTATCGCTCGATCAGAACTTCGGGATAAGTTCAATCGCCTCACTCAGGATGCTATGACGGTGGAAGAGTACAACGCCGAGTTCATTCGTCTAAGTCGCTTCGCCCCAACATTGATCCCGACAGAAGAAGAGAAGGCCGAGAAGTTTTTCGACAGACTCAACTTTGAGTTACAGAAACTAATTGGATCTATTGCACCTACTTCATACTCGGACGTCCTTGCTGCAGCCCGACGCATGGAGCGCGTCACCAGGAGAGAAACCAGTCTGAAGCGGCCTTCCCCATAAGCAACATCCAAAGCACCACAAGAAGAAGCTGCAAAGAGACCTCACCAACAGCAGAAAGTATCTACACCACAAGTGATAGTCCTTACTACTTGTCACTACTGTGGCAAAACAGGCCATCTCGCCAAGGAATGCTGACGCAGATTAGGACTGTGTTTAGCATGCGGATCCCGTCAGCATTCGGTAAGGGATTGCACTCAACGTGGAGAAGGAGCACCAAGGACAAACCAACAAGCTTTACCAGCACCAGGAGGATATCAACCAAGGCCACCCTTGGCACTTCAAGCAACACCCTACCAGCAAGCCCAGCAACATCAGAGGGCACCACCTCAAGGACGCAACCAAGTTTTTGCGATGACTGTGGAAGACGCGTAGAACCATGGGGTAGCTAATGCGAGTAAGTTTTTGTAGTTCCGTTTCTAGCATTTCTGTAGTTCGTGCCTGTTGGTTCGTGACCCTAGACTTGACCTAACAGTTTTAACTTGCTAATAATTGATAACCTAGTGTTAACCGGATAATTTTGAACTTGCCAATAATTTAGAATGTTTTATAAATGTTAACCTGATATGTTTTTGAAAGATAACCTTATTTTCTAAAACTGTAATTTTCTAGATTTTCTACATTTGGGAAAATTACATAACTTCCATTGCTTAGGAAAATAATTTTTTCTATGTGTTTAAATCCTTAACCTTGATTTTCTTCATCGTATTGTGATTCGAATAAATTTTGCAACCGTGTCATCTCTGTTGACCGGTTATTCTTTGATTGCGAGGACGTAATCCTCTTAAGGGGGGTAGATTGTAAACCTCCTGATTTTCAAGAAAATTTTAAATTTAGATTTTTCACAATTTTCTGGAATTTTCTGGGAATTTTCTGTAAATAAATTCAGGTGTTTTAATTGTTAAATAATTTTTAGATGATAATAAATAATATTAAAATATTATAAAAATAATATTTTATGGTGTAAAATGAAAAACTGGACCTAGGGTAATTTTTCGGGAATTTATTGGACCCTGGAAGTATTTTTAAAGCCCTAAAAACTAATTAATTAATTAAACCACAATAAACCGGATTTATTTGAAATAAACCAAACCAATAATTGAACTAAACCGGTTTTATTAAACCAATCCTTAACGGGTCAGATCCGGGTCAAACCCATGAACCGACCCGCTTGACCCGAACCCGTTTTTGTTAGCGGATCGGGCCGGATCCGCCTGACCCGACCCGACCCGGCCGCCCGAAACCCGCCAACCTCTCTTCTCCCCCAAACCGCCCGACTCCTCATCTCCCGCCGCCGCTCCGGCAGCCGCCGCTCCGGCTTCCCGAACGGCCGCCAGCCCCTCCGGTTCCACTCCCCCTCACCGTCCGCCTCTCCTTCTCCCCGCCGGCTCCCTATAAAACCCTTCTCCGCCATTCCCTCCGCCTAGCTTCTCCTCCACCCGCCTCCAACCCGAATCCTCCTCTCAGGCCACCTGAAAACCCCCGTCGCACCGTCCTCGGTCACCTCCGGCGAACCCGCACCTGGGCCGCCCCAGCACGCCGCCTCCTCCGCCGTGCCTCGCCCCCGCCAGCCGCTTCCGGCCGCCATCTTCCCCTCCTCCTTCTTCCCAGCACCCCGTCCCCGACCCAGCATCTCCCTCCGGCGCCTGCCGCGCGCCGCCGTCCAGCCTCCCCGCTGCCGACGCCGCCCTAGCTCCTCCGGCCGGCCTCCTCCGCCACAGTGCCGCCAAGCTCCGGTCACAGCCTCCCCGAAACCTAACCCTAGGCGACTCAGCCCTCGGACACGTGTCGGACACGGAGATTTCTGTTTTCTGGAGCCCTGTTCAAGTACTCGTAACTTTCTTCTCGCTATCCCGATTTCTATTTCGTTTGTTGCATCACGTAGCCTGCATGACCCCCTCGGTGCCCGTGCAACCCGCTCGGTGCATCGCGTCCTGTGGTGATCGTAAACCGCGATCCAAAAATAGGAAAACCAATGTCCTATTTAACCCCGAAACCGAGTACGCCCCGCCAAACGGGACGACTTGGTCACGTGCGGTCTTCACAGATACGTGCGCGTCGTTGATACGGACGTACGGGATTTCGCAGAAGTTGATTCGGATGTGCGTGCACACCGGAATCAATGCGTATCCGCGGACACCGCCCCGTATTCGACCTTTCTAGTTTTCGCTGTAACTTAGTGTACACACGTCGGATCAAGACGAAACTTGCGCCATCGGACTCGTAGCAATACGCAGGTCCTGTGAGCCAAGTTGGGTTCGATTCTGAGAACGTTGACAAAATCGTGTGTCGTGGCCCCCACAGGCTCCACTTGACGGGCGATTTTGAGAACGGCTCATCGGAATCCAATTCTGGAAGTTCCATTGGGTTCGTATCATCGTTCCTAACCTATTGACACTAAGTTGGACAGATTTGGAGATCTTTGACCATGACGCATTTTTCGGTGCAAAGCGGCCCACAATTGGACCCCGCTTTGACCCCAAAATATCATTTTTGCCCCTGTGTCTAAATTGGACTCAAAGATAGGTGTTTCTAGATGATTAATATTTTCTGGATCTGATGGTGATATCTATTTCAGCAACCGGAGTACTGCCTACAATCCCCGCTGAAGCCAGAGCTACAATTGGAGCCGGAAACCCAGGCAAGTGTACCTTGCCATAATTGCAGTATAATGATTTATTTTGTTCTCTTGATTTATTTTCTGTGAATGTTGTACATGCTCAACCCTAGGGCCGTATGACTTACTTAGCTTCCGATTAATAGTCGGGTGCCAACATCGTACGCGGTATTGTGTATTGTCATCTAGAAATGGACATTCGTGACCCTTTACATTCTCGTACTTGTCTTATCAAGTACACTATACCCAGGACACTTGATACTATTCATGAGATAGAATTTTCCTGAGATATTCATGGTGATTCTGTATAGGATACAGGTTTATGACATACACAGTTTACATGCTTAGATTATATCCTGACTTGTTGCATTAGTTTTGATCCTGCGTGTCATGGACATGAGACATGAGATTTCATTGGGTGGGGAGAGTATTACCATATCAAAGGATGATTATATTATATATATTGACATCTGGATGTGTCTTAGTCTCTGACACAGAGCTATGGCACCAGTTCTGGCCCTTCGAGAAAATACTGCTATGGGTTTCTCCGACACTGATCCTGTAGTAGTCTCAGCCCGAGTATGACTAACACTCTCACTTTCATAACACTTAGCTGGTTTATTTATTTACCCTATTTGTTTCATTTACTGCATTATTATGGCTTGAGCTTTCTTGTACCTTGCTATGTCCCCTGAGGACCTGGATCCGGATTATGTTCCCAGGTTTAGCAGACGAGATCTACCCTGAGGTGTACGGAACAGGAGCACTTCTCGGAACAGTACCAGTACCTGAGGACGGGGTGATCGCTGAGGACTTCTCCTGAACATTTGCTTCACTATGCTCAGTTATTTTGGCCAATAAACTCTTTATTTTCCTGTTTAAATGAACTTCTGTAAACAGACTTAATATCGGGTTATTCCCCGATTTTTAATTACTTGTAACTGGATGTTGTTTATTTTTTTTTTGCTGATATTGCTATCTTTATTCTGTGGATGAGATTAGTAAACCCTGACTATTGTAATACAGCTTAAGTATGCCCTGATGGATCCATTAAATTGGGTTTGTCCATCAGTGCGTGCTGCTGGCCATTATCACGCGTCCAGTCCCTCGGTATTTTGGGACTGGGGCGTGACAGTCCATTAAATTGGGTTTGCCCATCGGTGTGTGCTGTTGGCCATTGCCACGTGTCTAGTCCTTCGTTATTTTGGGACTGGGACGTGACAATTTTTTTATTTTTTTATTTTTTTAACTACTTGAGAAGAGTAAAATCTTTTAATTTTTTACATTTTGGGAAGAGTAAACAACAATCATCTTTTATTTTTTTTTCTACACGTAATTACCGAACTACTCATGTTAAATTTAATGAAAAAATTTAAGTAGTAAACATAGATAATGATATTTTGAGAACAAAAATTTTCACGGTGAAGTCTTAACTTTTCTTATTATATAGTAGTATAGACTAGTATATATGCACGTGCGTTGCACATATTTTATACTACTTAGAAACAACAAACAATAGTCTTAATTTTGTACAAGTTGAGAAGAGAAAAACCTCTTACTTTTTTACTACTTGGAAAGAACAAACCACCGCCCCCTCTTAATTTTTTTTTCTATGAGTAATTACCTAGCAATCCATGTTAAATTTAATAAACAATTTTAATTAATAAACTTAGATAAGGGCATTTTCGGAACAAAAACTTCTTCGGTAAAGTCTAAATTTTCTTATTATTTTGTAGTATGGATATAGATTACTATTTGAGAAGAGAAAAATCTCTTAATTTTTTTACTACTTGGGAATAACAAACAACAACTCCTTTAATTTTTTCTTCTATACATAATTACCTAACTATTCATATTGTTGGTATAAATTGACAACAATCAACTTGATTTTGATATGACTTGATACGACATAAACATGAAGGTAACAAACATGAAGACAACAAGCATAAAGAAAGCACATTTGTGGCAAAGATGGTCGTCATGTTTTTATCATTTATTATGTACTTTTATTTTTTTAGGATTTATTGTGAATCGATACTGCACTGGCGGTAGGAAGCTTAAATCATATCAAAAACCAAATCCTAGTCCACCAAACATGAACTAGACCCAAACCCAGTTCTTAACCAAAACTTATTCTGTCAAATTCCAACCGAACTCTAGCAAAACTCGGTTTGCATGATCTAAAATTGTTTTGACTGAAATAAGACGAACTCGGGCAGAGTTCTATCTCCAACAGAACTCCGGCCAAGTTCGATCCTTATAGACCCAGTTTTTAATTTTCTGTATTTGACTGATTCTCTTCGGGAAAACTGGTCCCCAACGTTCAAAATTTTGAATGTTAGGCAAATCGAACTCTGTCCGAGTTCGGTCCGTAGCAACCATAATCAAACTTTATAAATAGCTATGAGTTTTTACTCATTTCTACAAACTCATTCACTTGCAAACCTACTCTATTATGTGTAAAATCCCTAATTTTGAAAATCGTATTTATGGTAATTATGAGCTAAATAGAGGAATTAGATTTTATTTAATATTTATTTAAGGTGTTTGTGCATCTAGGGGATTTATTGAGCCTTTATAAATTTTTCCTAATATATTTCATGTAGGAGACCCTTTGGACAGATGTTAGCTTAATGGTATACACCAATATAATTTTCAGAATTTTCTATATATAAATATGTATATATATATATATATATATATATATCTAATTAATAATAAAAAGGAATAAGAAAAAAAAAGAATAGAAAATAGAATTCCTTAATGGATTCAAACCCTACCCTATTCTCTACCCAAACCCGTTTAGCCCCACCGCATAAAAGTAAGAAATCATCATCAGCAGCAGCTCACCCCCCCCCCCCCCGCGTATACTCTTTCTTTCACCGCGCGTAAAACCCAAACCACAACTCCTAAACCCACTACCCGCTGGAACCCGCAACCCAATAGGAGAAGAAAATATCAACAACAGAAGCAAAACCCAATTTTTCTTTGCTTTGCTTCTGTGCATGTGAGCCGTTCATTCCACCGCCTCTTAAACACTAATATTACTAAAATCCTCTCCAACCGAAACCTAAACCAATGATAGGAAGAAACAGCAGCAGCCTCCACCGCCTCTCTCCTTCTATATATATTACCACTCTTCTAAAACTCTAATCCCACTTCTTCCATCAAACCTAAACACAATATTGGACGCTTGCACTATACGAAATTTTTGCTCGACAAGTATACCTTGCCATAGTACTATTATTTATATTCTATATGATGCCAGATTTTGTTTTATGTATTTGCATTGGATCTTGTTTATGAGACCACCCTAGTATTATGGAGCATCATAAGGTTCATTGGCCATGACACAGTTGCTACACGAGTTGTGAGTATCATATAGATCCCGGACTACGTATTGGGTTGGCCGCCTGTACGTATGAGCCGTGCGTTAGGGATGACTGCTGATAGAAACTTTGTATGCTAGTAGACCTGACAGTTATTTAGAGATTTTATCGTGTCATAGATATGACAAGCTTAGAGCATGGGGTAGGGAGAACAATAAGTAAAGCGTTTGGTCTCCTTTACACTTTTCTCCTGTACGCCCAGATTCTCCGCCGGAGAAACAGGTGATGATGACCACTCACTACCAGAAAAAGTCAAATTAGCGACGTCTAAAAACGTCGCTAAATAACCAAAAATCGTCGCTAATTAGGTTTAGCGACGTAATTAGCGACGTTTTAAAGAAGTCGGAAAATACCAAGTCGCTAATACAAAAAACGTCGCTAAACGTCGCTATACCGACGTTTTTTAGCGACTTTAATGTGTCGCTAAATTTAGCGACGTTTTGCGACGCCAAGTCACTAAAAAGCGACGTTTAGAAAAGTCGCTAAACGTCGCTGATTAGCGACATCTATCGCGACGTTACACCGACGTCTTTAATGACCTGGCTATACTGCCATGTCAGCAATTGGCGACGTTTAGCGACGTCATTAGCGACGTTATTAGCGACGTTATTAGCGACGTTTTACGGCATCGCTAATTAGCGACGTAATTAGCGACGTAATTTAACGTCGCTAAACGTCGCTAAACGTCGCTAATAACGTCGCTAATTTTTAAAAAAAATTAAAAAAAAATTCCCAGAATCAAACATTGTGATTCCCTGCAGTTTTACATCATCTTCATCATACACACCAACATGATTTAACTATATTATCCAATTAAATTAAAGACCACAAGAAGTATCAATCCAATTAAATGTGGATAACTATATAATCCAATTAAATTAACTAAAAGTATCAATACAAGAAGCATCATACATCATGTCTATTGTTGAAGTACCAATAATTCATAAATAATAATAATAATAACTAGACTACTACGGATCTGCAGGAGGCTGACCAGCGGCGCGCTTCAAGGATAACAACTCCTCATACTCGTCCCGTGGAATCGACACCGATGTCGATGGAGAAGGCAGTGACGTCGGTGGCGGCCGTGCCCGCTCCAAATCTGCGAGTCGCTGGTTGTAAGAATCCAGGGTAGATAACAACCTCGTACTGCTATCACCCATTGAATCCTGCATCCTCGTCAGGTTCTCGCCCATCGATAGCTGTGACGCATGCATCCTCGTCAGCTTCTCGCCCATCGATAGCTGTGACGCCTGCAGCTCCATGATGTTGCGATCATTGGAGGCTCTAATATCATTTGTCAATTCTCGTAGCTCCGTCATGCTGCGGTCGAGCATATCCAATCGTGCGATAAGCATCGGATCGTCCGCCTGCGGCTGGGACCGGGACTGGTCCTCCATACTTCGCAGCAAGTCGTCACGGAGAGACGCAATCTGACGGTCAACGGCCTCCTGGACGGCCTCCTGGACTCTGGCCGACGACTGCGAGGGCTGCGACTGCGAGGGGTGTGTGGAATGCACAGCTGTCGGGGAGGCCCTAGATGACTGCGTCGCAACCAGGGCGCCATAGGAGCCCGTACCGTAGTACGTACCCCTCTGGAGACCACCAGCTGCGGTCACCCACAGGTCGTCCGCCGACGGAGATGGACCGGGCTGCGACGAAGCACCAGCCTCTCCAGGTGTAGGTGCACTAGCAGTCGCCCGCTCACGAAGCCTAAGATACTCGGCCTAGAAAAGGTTTGGAAACTCAATAATTGCCTAAGTTATATTAAAATAAACACAAAGTAAAGTAATACTTACATAGGTCTGTGAGGCCCTCTCATCAATGAGATTTCCGTCCTTGCGATGGGTGGCCAAGAAGACGGTCACCATGTTCGCATCCTCACCCCTCTGTACCTGTTAAAAATATATTTTTTATTACTAAACTTAAATATTTATTCCAAGTACCATTTTATGGTACTTATATTAAAATAATATATTTTAAAAGAAAAAACATACCAAACGACGGAAATGTTCCGTCATCGGAATCGAGCCACCACACCACTTGGCAGCATTCTGCCTAGCCGCCTTGGCCTTCTTAGACCTTTCCTTGTAGCTCGGATCGTCGAATCTAGCCCTCATCGCAGTCCACTGCTCAGGCGTGATCCAACCTTGGATCGGTTTTCCAGCACGATCACGAGCCTTCTGGTCATCCAGAGCATCTCGGATAAGCTTGGCGGCAACGGTAGGAAAGAGCCGCTCGATCAACTCGGCCCGGTACGGAGGATAAAAATACGTTTGCTACAATAAATAATTCATTAAGTTAGCATCACGAATATGCATAAATTAGAGGATTTATTTAATATATTTTTACCTGGAAGTGCGCAAACCAGAACGCCTTCCTCTCCTCCGGAGCCTCCGAATAGTTGATCCAAGGGCCACCGTAGTTGTTTCTCAGAAATTGGCCCAGGCGTCTCTGAACCGACGATGGACGATATCTATACAGAAATAATAATTTAGATTACTGAAAAAGTCAATATACGATGAATAAAGAGAAACACAAATATATATTAAACCATCTAATTGACTTACTTTGTACCGTCGGCCCAAATCTCTGTCCTCGTCTCCTCCGGTGGTGCGCATGGAGGATCTTGCTGATGCTGGGACAACGTCGGCACGACCTCCTCTACATGCTCATCTGTCTCCATGCTTCCGTCAGCAGGAGGAACGCTGGACGAGGGAGTACTATCACGCCTGGAACTACTCGTCCCAGGAGTGATGCCACGCAACGTCGTCGCAGTCGGAGATGTGGCTGCTCGATATACTGGAGTACTGGGCGACGATGATCCGGAACCAACAGTAGGCAGTACCGGAGTGGCACTCTGTCTACCTCGGGACCTGCCGAATCCTCCGCGTCGTCCTGTCATATCTGATAACAACATATGATGAATATAGAGAAACACAAATATATACTACATTCTACAGTCGGAATGTGATACATATCTCAAAGTATTATACAGTCAAAATATAATACATATATTCGTTAATGTCAACATCTACTTCTACATGCAATATTTATAGTCCAAATATAGTTACATTCTACATGGAATATTTTATATTTTCAATCATCTTCAGAAAATTCATCTTGTTCGCCTTCCTCGTCCTGCTCTTCCTCTTCCTCATCTTCACTTTCATCTACTTCGTCGTCCTCTCCGGATAATTCTACATCTTCTACATTATTACTCGTGTAATGAGTAACTTCCGTTGAGTCCACATCTACAATATTTGTTACAAGAGGTAGATCGTCCTCCTGATAAGCTATTTCGTCAATGTCAAAGGTATTTCTAGCTTTAGTCTTGCATACTGCCCACCAATCCGACCTCGCTGTCCCCCGTCTAGGATAAGTTGCGAAGTACACGAGCTGAGCCTGACTTGATAGGACAAATGGTTCGTAGCCTTGATATCTACGCTTGTAGTTTATATCCACAAGGCCATGCTTGTCAATTTTCCAACCTTGATCTTGAATCGGATCGAACCATTCACACCTGAATAGCACGATATTAGCAGGTTCTGGGCCATAATTATATGTCAACTCCACAATCTCTCGTAAGATGCCAAAAAAATCATTGCCCGGATTGACGTCTTTGTAGTTTGAAGATTTGATACACAAACCACTGTTTTTCGTGGAATCAAGATCCAGAAAGCTGTCTCTAATAGGAGCATTTGTTGACTTGAACCTGAACCCATTCACACAGAAACTTGGCCATATTTTTACGGCAGTAATTGGTCCCTTGGCTAGAGTCCTAATAGATTCAGTCTCAGGTGATATTAGACGATCGACCTAAATACCAAAGTAGCGATAGTAAGTTATTTGTTTTGCAAGTGCAGAAATAAAAAGTAATTACCAAGCATCTTACATATGCGCTCAACCAAGAAGGAAAATGGCATCTCATATCTTGTTCTACTTCTTCGTCTGTTATGTAGGGCCTAACCGACCTCAACTCATCATTATATGTGCTGAAAAACAATGAAGCAACTGCTGATTAGTAGCATAATAGTATCTTATACTATTACATTGAGATGATGTAAACGTGGACGTTAATTACTTACCCCTCTAGCTTCTCCACTTCATCCTCGTCGCAATTGAGTAATATATACAATTGAGCAGCCCTTAGCTCATCGTCATTCAAATATCTCTTCTTCATTTTTCCCGAGGGCTTTCCGGATGCATTGAATACTTTGAGTATTGCATCATTAGATTCCTGATATGCGTCGTCGTTTCTGGGAGCTTTCGTCCTATTAGTAGCAACATGCGGATTGAAATACGTCGAGCAAAAGTTTGTAATCTCCTCGAGAACATAAGCTTCACAAATAGAGCCTTCAACCCGTGCCTTATTTTTCACCTTTCTCTTTAGGTGATTCAGATGGCGCTCGAAGGGGTACATCCACCGATAACCGACAGGACCGCCAACACGTGCCTCATAGGAAAGATGAATTGGCAAATGCTCCATAGAGTCGAAGAATCCAGGAGGAAACACCTTCTCGAGCTTACATAGTGTTACCGCAATGTCCCTCTCTTGCTTTTCTAGACGATCGACGAGCAACTTAGTACAACAAAGATCTCTGAAGAATATGCTCAGCTCTGTCAATGGGTCCCAAACGACCTGCGGTAAGAATTCTCGAAATGCAATCGGAATTAACCTCTCCATGAATACGTGACAATCGTGGCTCTTCATACCTACTAGTTTGTTCTCCTTGAGGTCGACGCATCTTTTCAAGTTCGACACGTACCCGTCTGGAAACTTTAGACCCTGAATCCACCTACAAAGTCTACCTTTATCCTCTTTATCCAGTGAGAAAACTGACTTAGGTTGCTTTAACTTTCCATTCCCCTCCTCTATCAAATGCAATGCAGGACGTCTACATATGTCTTCTAAGTCCAACCTCGCCTTCGGATTATCTTTCGTCTTCCCCTTTACATCCATTACAGTATAAATTATGTTATCAAACACATTCTTCTCGATATGCATGACATCAAGGTTATGTCTGATCAGATTGGTGCTCCAATATGGCAGATCCCAGAATATACTCCTCTTCGTCCAGTTATGGGTGCGACCAAATCCGTCACACTTGTACCCCTTAGCAGGCTCTTGGATAGCACTTGGTAAATCTTTTACCTCTTCCCATATCGTGCATCCGGGCCACCTTGGCGGTGGATTGGCCTTCTCCACAACTCCCGCACGAAAAGCATTCCGATTCCTCCGGTACGGATGATCGTTCGGCAAAAATTGTCGATGACAATCGAAGAAGCACGGTTTGCCTCCGTGTTTCAAGCGGAAAGCCTGAGAACGGTCCATGCAATACGGACATGAGAGACGATCATGGGTGCTCCATCCCGATAACATTCCATAGGCCGGAAAGTCGTTGATGGTCCACATAAGTGCTGCCCTCATCTGAAAATTCTGCTTTCTAGAAACATCGTACGTGTTGGCACCGACTTCCCACAGCTGATTCAACTCATCTATCAAAGGCTGTAAATACACATCGATGTTTCTCTTCGGATTGTTCGGACCCGGGATAATAACGGTTAGGAACATATACGGAGTCTTCATGCACATCCAAGGCGGTAGATTGTACGGAGTGACGATCACAGGCCAACACGAATACTGGGAGCCCGAAAGTCCGAATGGGGTAAAACCGTCAGAGCAGAGCCCCAATCTGACATTACGCGCTTCCTCGGCAAAATATGGATACTCTCGATCAAAGTGCTTCCATGCTTCTCCATCGGATGGATGATCCAATACTCCTTCGATCTGTTTTCGCCTGTGCCAACTCATGTTTTCTGCAGTCTCCTTAACCATGAACAACCGCTGCAACCGCGGCGTCAAAGGCAAGTAGTGCATCGAATCGGTAGGCTTCCTTGCACCGACAGACTTTCCTCTAACAGTGGCCTTGTAGCGATCAGCACCACAGAATCTGCACGCATCTTCATCCTTGTCGTCTTTGTAGTACAACATGCACCCGTTGCGACATGCATCGATTTTCTCGTATCCCATCCAAAGCGATCTCACCATCCTCTTAGATCGATAGAAGTCTTTAGGCAACTTTGCACCCTCGGGCAAGATCTCTATAATCAAATCGAGCACTCGATTATAGCATTCTTGCGACATGTTAAAATCGGACTTGATGCTCAATAATCTTGTAACCACCTCCAACGGTGAATGATCCTCACAACCAGGATATAGTGGAGTCCTTGCATTCTCAAGCAACTCCATAAACTTTGCAGCATCGGCATTCGGTGCCTCCTCAGCTGCATCATAATTGTCGGGATTGAAACTAGGTCCCGCCGCATCATAATTGTCAGGATTGAAACTAGGCCCCGCAGCATCATAAACCATGTTCACCAACCCGTCGTCGTAAGCATCGTGGTCTTGGACATCCATATACGGCTCCACATAGGGCTCCGACTCCGATGCTAGAGATACAAGTTCTCCGTGCGCGGTCCACTGATAGTAATTCGGCGTAAAGCCCTTCGAGTATAAATGATATGTAACTTCCACTTCAGGATGATATTTCCTGTTGCGACATCTCACACACGGACACTTAATTTTGGTACCGTCCATGTATTGAGGGAACGCCTTTGCGAACTGCAGGAACTGCTGTACACCCTCAATGAATTCATCCCGCACACCGCACATGTCATCAGGATGACGGTTGTACATCCACGAACGATGACGCAGATAGTAATTCATATCCATTTCTAGAAACTTCTGCAAAATTGACATAAGCTATCATATAAATCATTACATGCAAAATTAACCGTACTATAAAAATCATAACTGATATAATACATATTTTCATTTATCAAAACTGCAGCTGCCCCCAACCCCATAGTACTATGAACTGCACTATAAGTGTGCAGTCAACACTACAAATAGTGTGTCATACTATAGAACTGCAGCTGCCCCCAACCACACTCCTAGGTCAGTGTCCGTTATGGGAAAAGCAGTCATGGCATTGCACTAAGGCACCTGGTGCTTGAACAATTTTTGCATCAAAAGTTTTCCAAGTACACGGGCTATTGCTCTATGAAAATATGCCATAGCTAGGAGTAGAGCTGTCGAGTGGGCCGAGACCGGACCTAAGGGTAAAAATCTAAGTCCAGTTCGACACGTGACCCACGGCACAGTGAGTTTCAGACTGGACCGAGCCGGACCGGATCGGACTTGGGATTCCGTGAACCCTACAAGGACTTCAAAGTAGAGATTGAAGAACAACTAACATTTTATTTTTAAATTATGAAGTGTAGGGTTGAATGTGCATAGGAGATGGTTGGGAGCGCATTTGTTTCCGGGAGAAACAACACAGATGGTATGCTCTCTCGGATGAACTTCTCTACTTTGGGATATGTAAACATAGCACAAAAAAATAACACACTGCAAGTTCTTGCTTCATATTTGTCTTGGAGATTCACAATCCATTTGTTTCAATCTATATACAAGAACTTGGCAGATTGTATGCATACCAAATCCCATAGATTGGCGTAGGACTATGTAATACACGGATGTGTATAATACATCAAATAGTATAAACCAGGTTGTCGATCAGGCTAGCAAGCAGCAGCGTGTCGGGCCGGGCCGAGCTGTGCCTTGGGTCGGAACGAGCCTGGGCTTCGGGGCCGGACCTCTCTTATGGGCCGAGATATGAGGTCCGACACGTCCCTATATATTGGGTCGGGCCGGGCCGAGCCCACGATAATTCGGACAGGGTTTTGCGGGCCGGATTCGTGCCGGGCTGGTCATCCCGGTCCAATTGTCAGGTCTAGCTAGGGGTGGGCGTTCGGGTTATTCGGTTTCAACACCGAAATAATAAAAATCGAATAAGTAAAAATTTTAAAAACCCAAAGCTGAAATAAATTATCTATAACCGAAACAGAACCGAATTGATAATCAATTTATTTTATTTGATAATCAAAGCTAGTAAGCAGTGCTCACTGCTGCTGTTACCTCTCTCGTAGACTTGGGCCAGTCGGCCCTAACCCTAACCCTAACCCTAACCCTAGGTCCTCATCAGTGTCTGTGTCAGTGTGTGTGTGTGCCGTGTCTGTGTCTGTGTCAGTGTCTGTGTGTGTAGTGTTTGTGTCAATGTCACATGTGTCCTGTGAGAGAGAGAGAGAGAGAGAGAGAGAGTAGGGTTTACCGGAATAGGGTGGAGAGCCGGTCGACGGAGCGCGGGGGAGGGGGGGGGGGAGTTTTTCTCTTTTCGAATTTTCAGCAGATGGAGAAAAATGAAACCGAGCCCTAATTAACCAAATTTTAGCGACGTTTAGCGACGTCCCAGTAAAACGTCGCTAACTTAAATTTTAGCGACGTCATTGACGTCGCTAAACACGTTGCTAAATATTTTTAATAAAAAGGTCGCTATATACGTCGCTAAACGTCGCTAAATTAGACATATTAGCGACGTTTAGCGACCTTTATTTAACTTATAGCGACTTAACTTTTAAAATCTTAATAAAAGTCGCTAAACGTCGCTAAATGTCGCCATTTAGCGACGCCTAGCGACGTTTTTATAAGGAGTCGCTAATTATATATTATTAGCGACGTTTCTTTTGACGTCGCTAAAATACGTCGCTAATAGCGCTTTTTCTAGTAGTGACTATATATTACAGGCGGCCTCTGCCGTTCAAAAGATGATATGCTTTTAGGCTCCTGATTTTCCGAGAGAATCACGTCAATCCCATTTTTTGGCCAGATAGCCCACGTGTTGGAAAGTTGTTCTCAAACTGCATTCACTTGGACGGTTAGGCGACCCAGTGGATGTTTATATTTTAGTACTTTATTGGCATGTTTATTTGTATCTTGTTACGTCCCTCTGAGGACCTGGTCCCTTTCCAGATTGGACGAGCAGGAGTATCCACAGGAGTACGGACCTGGACCGGACACTACGTACCTGACTGAGGAGGTCTTACCCTCAGAGTATCTATGATTTATTGCCACTGCTTAGAGATTTTTGCTACTTCAGTATAGTCGTTTTGTAGTGGATTTGTTTCCACCCGACTATCAGACTTGATACTCATTTTGGATATTCAGTTATTATTCAGCTTTTTATTCCTACTGATTATTTATGCTGTGGATGAGATATAGATTGTGTATGACTTGTTGTGACAGTATATTACCACTGGTGGATTGGATATTCATGTACAGCGTACGTGTGTATATATTTCTATATATTGGAGTTTGTATACATACGGCTGGACGTGTTACGTATTCCGAGTTCTACGTACTTTGGGACAGGGGCGTGACATATTTTTGGTGGTGGTCCATACAGGTCCAGAATATATTGTCTTGGTTACGTAATTGTACCAAACAAGCCTGCGTGTAGGAATAGAGTATAAGGATCTCATCCATACTTGATTAAAACCTCATTCTTCCTATCAACCATCCTCTATTTGGATAAAACAAAGTTTACGCCGAAGACCCTTTACCCTTGTTGGCGTAAAAGCCAAATGACTGTTGTTGGCGTAAAAGCCAAACAACTGCCTAGTTGGCGTAAAGGCCAAATGACTGATTTATTGGCATAAAAAGCCAAGCTATGGAGAAGATTGCCTATTTTATGCTGCAATTATGTCTACTTTACACTGCGGTTATAACAATTGCTACCGACGTTACCTTAGTCTTCCTAATCTGAGTATGACACGTCATACAAGCCACATAGGTAACTGTCCCCGTTTAAAACTTGATGATTCCTTAATAATAAATAACCAGCGTAGAGTAGCCTGAGTAGGCATAAAATGTAAGGATAGTAATGTGAGCGTATTTGTCACAAACTTAGTTTTCCCAGCCATGATCAATTAGAACCAAATCTCATGCATTAAATGCAGAGATATACCTCGAGCCCTGTGCAGAAATAGCTTTTGACGTGGTTTTATCTTGAGCGTAAAAACTCATTCCTGTAGACAGCATATTCAGAAGCCTCAACTTTTCTTCCTTTTAGATGCGTAAAATGACTTGTATTAAATATGACACTAAACGACAACCTGGGTCTCTGTGCAAATCATCATCACAACCGTCCTCTCGATCGTCGTGCAAGTACTTTTGTCAGAAGTCAGGTTCACTGATTTGACTGACAAACTGTCACGACCCGTACCCGATGTAAGGATACTAGTCGGAAACAACGCCCAGCCTACGCCGCAGAATCGGCGGTAGAACGCTGTCTAGATAGTCTATCTAAAGTAATGAACCACCAATAATGATAGAATACTCAATCACAGAACTAAGATAGAATGAGCACGAATCAGATAAGAATAGAATAGTCATCATACAACTCATGAGTTTAAAATAATACACCAATGAGTCTGAAGAGTAACAAAAATAAGCTGGAGACAAATCCAGTACAAAAGAATACTATCATACTACAAAGCTACACTCCAGGGTCAACTGTCTCAGTTGGGATAAGTTCCTCTTGAGCCAGGGTCTCTGAATCTAAACCCACAACATCCTGGGGTCCATAATAGGTAGGGTACTCCTTAGTGTCATCTGGAAAAATATATCCAGTCAGGAAAGGAGCAGAGTACATCTCTAACAGCAGTTCTAATCCATGATAAAAACTATGTAACAGTAAATAGCTGTGGATAAACAAGATGCACAAAATAGATACAAGAGATTTATATACAATAAGAAAATACTGGAAAGAAATACAATAATGAACAATATGCCAATGAAACAATAATACTAATGACTAAGTGTGTGAGTACTAGCTTAACATGTGATCGGCTTGGGCAAGATACAATGCGGCCTGGCTAATCATACGTGCGGTGCATGATCAACACTATTCGCTTACCAATACTTTATTCAATAGGGATTTGATCACATATCTATACTAATTCTCCCCACCCCCAACTGGTATAATAGATCCAACCACGGTATGCTATGGCACTAGATTCCCCAAGAAGAGAGCGACTCCTCCCGAAAATCGGTGTCTGTACATGTACAAGATAACCAATGAAACAATACTTGCACCATATACACCATATACCAAAGAATAATATCTCATGACGAGATCCGGATATACCAATCCGTGTAACCATAGTGTCAAGAGAAACATGTATATCTACACTAGATACAACGAACATAGAGGATATCATAAATGAGAAACTATCAGAGAATGTACTCGCCTGAAGTCCAAAGAACAGTCTCACAGATGTCTGACTCGGTACCTCGAAGACCTAGATATAGAATACCACATTAATACAAGGTCCCGGAAAGAGAATAAGTCAAACTAGTCAACTTCTAGGTCAATAAATCAATTCTAATCAAAAGTCAACTATGGTCAACTCTAAAGTCAACTAAAGTCAAACATGGTCAAACCAAGGTCAACCTCTCAAGACATCTATATAAATAATATAGAATAAAAATACACAATTAGGAATCAAGGTCTTGATCCCAATTGGTACCCACACAAAGTATAAATAATATACACTCTAATATAAAGTATATACAAACCAATATTTATACAAATAATATAATATATTACTACTAGTATTACACCTCACAAAAACACATATATATATATAAGATATATAAATAAAAATACATATATATATATATATATATATATATAAAACAATTTAATAACTATATACTTATATATATATATATACATATAAACTTACACAATTAAATATCAATAGTTACATAACACATGCACATATTAATGTATGTATTTTACATGGCTAGAAGCACACATAAAAATATATTCATTAATATCCAAATAATTACATAATAATTATAAATAATATAATTACACATTTAAACACATAAATATATTTTATAAAACATTTATGTATAATTTATTTTATTAACATAAGTACATATATAATTGCATGCAAGAAAGCTACATACATATATTTATACACCACATTAGAACACATAGAAATATATAGATCTATGCTACAATAAATACCATAATAAATACATTAAAATAAATATATAATATCTATATATATTTACTAATTATAAATAAAGAATTTAAAGCATAAATAATTAGATCTACACATAAACACACCAAATTGAAAAGTTTCACACCGTATCCCACTAGATCTAGGATACGCATGTGACACGAGTCCAACACACAACCAAATATACCTCGAAGGACACAAACAAGTCACAAATAATATTTATGAATAAATCAAAGTGTCAAAAGTAGATCTATGTGTCCGTGTCAAAATACGACATGTACAAAGCCCCGTGTCGGAGGAAAACTCCCAAAATGACACGTATCACCAAATAGTTGGGATACGAACCACTTGTACCCAAATATGGACACGACACAAGCCCCAAACACATAAGCACATGCCCAATTAATCTATAGGATCAATTGACACACACAACAAAATATAAATTCGAAATTCAACAAAATTGACACAAAAAGCACCATAACTTTCTCCATGGGTCTCCTATGAACATAAAACAAAGTCCTATGGGTAGTACATACATATGGGTTGATTTTACATGATCAAATCTCAGATTTAGAAGCTATTTTAATGGGAAAAACTGAATTATACCTATTGGGAGATGGATTCCCAATGAAACCTCCAATTGAGATGAACTTGCTTCCAAATTGTAGATCCTTGCTCCTCTTTGTAGATCCTTGCTTCCTCCTTCTAGATCCTTGCTTCTCAACTTTCTAATGGTGAATTAAAAAGAATTTGGAATGAATTTGGTGGGGAATTGGAATGGGAATGGAGGAAATTTGGGAGTGGGAAATTCTAGATCTAGATTTGGAATGAGAATGAGAGGAGAGAGAAATTTCTCCCCTCTTTTAATAGGCCGGCCTTGCCCCTCTCCCAAGCAATTATAAAATATCCAATGTACCCCTTGGGGCCTCTCATGAAGAAATAATTAAGGAAGGAAGCATCTAGTCTAATCACTTAATTAATTTAATCCATCTCCTTAACTATGGGCTTTCTAAATGGGCCAAGTCTAACTATTTAATTCATGTTGGTCCATGGGTCCAAACTACACTAGTTGGGTCTACTAAAATAAGTCCAAAATAATTAAATAACATCCAATAATAATTAAATAATACAACAAAAATTATTTACCATGCACAATATTTATTTAAATAGAAAATTACTAAAATACCCTTTTTCCTAAAATGTGGTAGTGACAAGTCTACCCTCCTTAAAATAATTTCGTCCTCGAAATTTAAAGATGAAAACTACCCCCAGAAAAATCACAGAACAGAACTAAAGAATCACAATTAACTAATGAACAGAACATAACTAGAAAATAACATACCTCAAGGTACAAACAAATATGGATAACGTTCTCGCATGTCATCCTCTCTCTCCCAGGTAGACTCCCCCGGAGAGTGATGCCTCCATGAGACGCATACCAAAGGAATGGTCTGGTTCCTCAGCACCTTCTCTCTCCGATCCAGAATCTCAACTGGCTGCTCTGGATAGCTAAGAGTAGGGCCCACCTCTATCTCTGAGTGATCCAATACATGACTAGGATCTGCCACGTATCGTCTCAACTGTGACACATGAAACACGTTGTGCATTCCCTCCAATACAGGTGGCAAGTCTAGTCTATAAGCAACTGCACCGACCCTCTCTAGAATAGTGAAAGGTCCGATGAATCGCGGACTAAGCTTTCCGCCTCCACGAAAGCAAATCGTGCCTCGTGTCAGAGAAATCCTCAGAAACACCAAACCACCCACCTAGAACAAAATACCATCTTAAGAACTTAATCTATAACAAACAAGAACAAGCACAAACAAAATCTAAACTATACCTCGAACTCCAAAGGTCTCCGATGGCTATCGGCCCAATGCCGCTGTCTGTCCTGCGCCACTCGAAGTCTGTCTCTGATCAACTGAACCTTCTCTGTTGCATCCACAACCATCTCTGGCCCAAGCAAAACTCTCTCTCCAACATCGTCCCAAGACAAAGGAGTACGACACCTCCGACCATATAGAGCTTCAAAAGGTGACATCTCTATACTGGCCTGGTAACTGTTGTTGTAAGCAAACTCTACCAAATGGAGATGGTCCTCCCAAGAACCCCCGAAATCTAGTACACAAGTGCGCAATATATCCTCGAGAGTCTGGATAGTCCTCTCTGACTGCCCATCTGTCTGGGGATGATATGCAGTACTGAACTTGAGCTGAGTGCCCAAACTCTCCTGCAAACTCCTCCAGAAATGAGAAGTGAAACGACTATCCCGATCTGAGACTATGCTGACGGGAACTCCATGTATCCTAACGATCTGCCTCACATACATCTCTGCCAACTTCTCCGTAGACAAACCCACCTTGAAAGGCAAAAAGTGGGCCGACTTGGTCAACCTATCAACAATGACCCAAATCGCGTCTTTTCCTCCTGGAGATCGTGGAAGTCCGAATACAAAATCCATAGTAATGTGTTCCCACTTCCACTCTGGAATGGGTAATGGCTGAAGTAACCCTCCTGGCCTCTGCCTCTCGGCTTTCACCTGTTGGCACACTAAGCATCTGGATACAAACTGTGCCACTTCCCTCTTCATGCCATACCACCACACACTCTCTCGCATATCTCGATACATCTTGTTAGCACCTGGATGTATGGAATACTGAGAGCGATGTGCTTCCTGCAACACCTCCTCTCGCAACTCCCCACTAGGCACACACAATCTAACTCCATGCCTCAAGGATCAATCCTCTGCAATAGTGAAATCATCCTCCAATCCTGCTCTCACCTGAGCTCTGATACTCCTCAAAGATACATCATCATACTGTGCTGCCTTGATCCTGTCCATCAAATCTGAGTGTATCTGTAATCCCCACATCTGCATAGCACACCCAGGAACAATCACCTCAATGCCCAAGCTCTCCAAGTCCTCCAACAAATATCGATCCTGCGTCAAGAACATAGCTACCGGATACCTGCTCAAAGCATCGGCAACTATATTGGCTTTCCCAGGATGATATTGCAAAGAGATATCAAAATTCTTCATCAGTTCCAACCACCGACGCTGCCTCATGTTCAACTCATTCTGCGTAAAAACGTACTTCAAGCTTTTGTGGTCTGTGAAGATCTCCACACTCTCTCCGTACAAATAATATTTCCACAACTTTAGGGCGAATATGACAGCTGCCAACTCCAAATCATGGGTAGGATAGTTCTTTTTATGAGGATGCAATTGCCTGGATGCATAGGCAATCACTTTCCCATGTTGCTGAAGAACACAACCTAAACCCTTCCCCGATGCATCACTATAAATAGTGAAACCTCCGGACCCTGATGGCAACATCAAAATAGGAGCAGACGTCAACCTCTTCTTCCACTCTTTAAAAGCAACCTGGCAATCCTCCGTCCAAACAAACTCCACATCCTTCCTTGTGAGTCTGGTCATCGGCTCGGCAATCCTCAAAAAATCTTGCACAAACTTCCTGTAATAGCCTGCCAATCCCAAGAAACTCCTGATCTCTGCTACCGAACTCGGAGTCTTCCAAGATTCCACTGCTGAAATCTTCTTCGGATTCACTGAAATACCATCACCAGTCATAACATGCCCCAAGAATTCTACCTTGTCCAAGAAAAATTCACACTTGGACAACTTCCCATAAAGCTTCTTCTTCCTCAGCACATCCAACACAATCCTCAAATGCTCCTCATGCTCCTCCGGTGTCCTCGAGTATATGAGTATATCGTCAATGAACACCACCACGAACTTGTCAAGGTACTGGTGGAACACCTTGTTCATCAAGTTCATAAATACCGCCGGTGCATTAGTCAAACCAAACGGCATCACCATAAACTCGTACTGACCATACCGAGTTCTAAAAGCAGTCTTCGGTATGTCCTCCGGCTTCACCTTCACCTGATGGTAGCATGATCTCAAATCTATCTTAGAAAATACCTTCGTACCACTCAACTGATGAAACAGATCATCAATCCGTGGCAAAGGATACTTATTCTTGATAGTGAGATTATTCAAAGTCCTGTAATCAATGCACATGCGCACCGATCCATCCTTCTTTAGTATAAACAATACCGGGGCTCCCCATGGTGAAGAACTCGATCTGATAAACCCCTTATCCTGCAATTCGTCCACCTGCTTCTTCAACTCGACCAGCTCGCTGTTGTTTACTCTATAGACATGCTGCAAAATTGGTTCTGCACCTGGCATCAAGTCTATAAAAAATTCAACATCTCGATCTGGTGGCAATCCTGGAAATTCCTCAGGAAACACATCCAAGAATTCTGCTATCAACGGATGTGGCAACTCCTTGTCTTCCACCATAGCTCCATAAATAATGCCTTCTCCCTGCTCCGTAGCTCCTCTAGCAAACTCGAACTCTGGCTCTCCTGGCGAACCAAACAAAACTCTACCTCCTCTACAATCTATGCTAGCACGGTGCCTACTCAACCAATCCATCCCAAGTACAATGTCGTAGCTCGGAAGTGGCATTACAAGTAGACACACACTCAACTCCCGGCCTCCCAGAGTAACTCTCCGATCCTTGCAAATATCATTAACCAGGATAATGCCTCCCCCGGTCATGATCTTGCAAGTCCTAAGCAAAGACTCAGCTACCAAACCATACTTCAGAGCAAAAGAAACAGATACAAAACTATGGGAAGCACCACTATCAAACAAAGCTAAAGCTGGAATGGAATCAAGAAGAATAGAACCTGCGATGACATCTCCGGTAGGTTCCTCCTCTTCGACGGTCATAGAAAACGCTCGTCCCTGTCGAGCACCTTCCTGCTGTTAATGCTGGACAAAACGTTGCTGCTGTGTCGGAAGCGGTCCCCTCAGCTGTGCTGCAGATGGTCTCGTCTGCGTCCTCGGAGCTGGAGCTGCTCCCTGAACTGCACGACGAGGACACTCCCTTGATTGATGCCCTTCAGTACCACAATACAAACAAACTCCTAGCCTCCTCCTGCAAACTTCCCAGATGTGGCCAGGCTTCTTGCAAAAGTTGCATGGAGCTTGCTATAAATGTCTCTGCTGCTGAGGTGCCTGGTGAAAAGGCGCTCTAGCTAGAGTCTGGTTCTGCTGTGGCTGCTGGAAAGGTCTGGACTGGAAATAAGGACGTTTGGCAGATACTGCACTGCCGTTGGCCCCCAGAAAAGAATCACGGTCTCTCTTGGTCTTCAAACCCAGATCCCGCTCAACCTTGCGTGCCTCCGCAAGTATCTCCGAGTATGTCTCATAAAAAGACGGAATAAAGAATCAATATGGCATATGATATAAGACACTCAAGGAAAGGACAGTTTAAGGGATTAAGTATCAATGTCAAAGGAGATAGTTGAATCAAAAGAATTTTCCTAGATGTGATTGAGTATCTCAGCCTATATCCTATATCCTATCGCAGGCTCACAGTAGTACAACTAAGTTGTCGCACTACCACGATATCACATACTTGTGAAGCTAGACCTGCATGGGCCACCACCAAAAATGTGTCACGACCCGTACCCGATGTAAGGATACTAGTCGGAAACAACGCCCAGCCTACGCCGCAGAATCGGCGGTAGAACGCTGTCTAGATAGTCTATCTAAAGTAATGAACCACCAATAATGATAGAATACTCAATCATAGAACTAAGATAGAATGAGCACGAATCAGATAAGAATAGAATAGTCATCATACAACTCATGAGTTTAAAATAATACACCAATGAGTCTGAAGAGTAACAAAAATAAGCTGAAGACAAATCCAGTACAAAAGAATACTATCATACTACAAAGCTACACTCCAGGGTCAACTGTCTCAGTTGGGATAAGTCTCGCTTGAGCCAGGGTCTCTGAATCTAAACCCACAACATCCTGGGGTCCATAATAGGTAGGGTACTCCTTAGTGTCATCTGGAAAAATATATCCAGTCAGGAAAGGAGCAGAGTACATCTCTAACAGCAGTTCTAATCCATGATAAAAACTATGTAACAGTAAATAGCTGTGGATAAACAAGATGCACAAAATAGATACAAGATATATATATATAATAAGAAAATACTGGAAAGAAATATAATAATGAACAATATGCCAATGAAACAATAATACTAATGACTAAGTGTGTGAGTACTAGCTTAACATATGATCGGCTTGGCCAAGATACAATGCGGCCTGGCTAATCATACGTGCGGTGCATGATTAACACTATTCGCTTACCAATACTTTATTCAATAGGGATTTGATCACATATCTATACTAATACTCCCCACCCCAACTGGTATAATAGATCCAACCACGGTATGCTATGGCACTAGATTCCCCAAGAAGAGAGCGACTCCTCCCAAAAATTGGTGTCTGTACATGTACAAGATAACCAATAAAACAATACTTGCACCATATACACCATATACCAAGGAATAACATCTCATGACGAGATCCGGATATACCAATCCGTGTAACCATAGTGTCAAGAGAAACATGTATATCTACACTAGATACAACGAACATAGAGGATATCATAAATGAGAAACTATCAGAGAATGTACTCGCCTGAAGTCCAAAGAACAGTCTCACAGATGTCTGACTCGGTACCTCGAAGACCTAGATATAGAATACCACATTAATACAAGGTCCCGGAAAGAGAATAAGTCAAACTAGTCAACTTCTAGGTCAATAAATCAATTCTAATCAAAAGTCAACTATGGTCAACTCTAAAGTCAACTAAAGTCAAACATGGTCAAACCAAGGTCAACCTCTCAAGACATCTATATAAATAATATAGAATAAAAATACACAATTAGGAATCAAGGTCTTGATCCCAATTGGTACCCACACAAAGTGTAAATAATATACACTCTAATATAAAGTATATACAAACCAATATTTATACAAATAATATAATATATTACTACTAGTATTACACCTCACAAAAACACATATATATATAAGATATATAAATCAAAATACATATATATATATATATATATAAAATAATTTAATAACTATATACTTATATATATATATATATACATATAAACTTACACAATTAAATATCAATAGTTACATAACACATGCACATATTAATGTATGTATTTTACATGGCTAGAAGCACACATAAAAATATATTCATTAATATCCAAATAATTACATAATAATTATAAATAATATAATTACACATTTAAACACATAAATATATTTTATAAAACATTTATGTATAATTTATTTTATTAACATAAGTACATATATAATTGCATGCAAGAAAGCTACATACATATATTTATACACCACATTAGAACACATAGAAATATATAGATCTATGCTACAATAAATACCATAATAAATACATTAAAATAAATATATAATATCTATATATATTTACTAATTATAAATGAAGAATTTAAAGCATAAATAATTAGATCTACACATAAACACACCAAATTGGAAAGTTTTACACCGTATCCCACTAGATCTAGGATACGCATGTGACACGAGTCCAACACACAACCAAATATACCCCGAAGGACACAAACAAGTCACAAATAATATTTATGAATAAATCAAAGTGTCAAAAGTAGATCTATGTGTCCGTGTCAAAATACGACATGTACAAAGCCCCGTGTCGGAGGAAAACCCCCAAAATGACACGTATCACCAAATAGTTGGGATACGAACCACATGTACCCAAACATAGACACGACACAAGCCCCAAACACATAAGCACATGCCCAATTGATCTATAGGATCAATTGACACACACAACAAAATGTAAATTCGGAATTCCAACAAAATTGACACAAAAAGCACCATAACTTTCTCCATGGGTCTCCTATGAACATAAAACAAAGTCCTATGGGTAGTACATACATATGGGTTGATTTTACATGATCAAATCTCAGATTTAGAAGCTATTTTAATGGGAAAAACTGAATTATACCTATTGGGAGATTGATTCCCAATGAAACCACCAATTAAGATGAACTTGCTTCCAAATTGTAGATCCTTGCTCCTCTTTGTAGATCCTTGCTTCCTCCTTCTAGATCCTTGCTTCTCAACTTTCTAATGGTGAATTGAAAAGAATTTGGAATGAATTTGGTGGGGAATTTGAATGGGAATGGAGGGAATTTGGGAGTGGGAAATTCTAGATCTAGATTTGGAATGAGAATGAGAGGAGAGAGAAATTTCCCCCCTCTTTTAATAGGCCAGCCTTGCCTCTCTCCCAAGCAATTGTAAAATATCCAATGTACCTCTTGGGGCCTCTCATGAAGAAATAATTAAGGAAAGAAGCTTCTAGTCTAATCACTTAATTAATTTAATCCATCTCCTTAACTATGGGCTTTCTAAATGGGCCAAGTCTAACTATTTAATTCATGTTGGTCCATGGGTCCAAACTACACTAGTTGGGTCTACTAAAATAAGTCCAAAATAATTAAACAACATCCAACAACAATTAAATAATACAACAAAAATTATTTACCATGCACAATATTTATTTAAATAGGAAATTACTAAAATACCCTTTTTCCTAAAATGTGGTAGTGACACAAACTCATGAGTTCCTCATACAAACCTTATGCTACAACGTATGCTAGATTTCTATACGCAAACTTTACGCAGCAGATCTTTTACGCGCAGGCAGATTTTACGCGCAGATCTTATGCATCAGATTTTTACGCGCAGACCTTTCACGCGAGCTTTATGCAGAAAGTGTAGCAAGACTTTACGCGCATACTTTACGCACGGAAACTTTTATGCAGACTTTACCAGACAATTCTGAAGCTCTGTTTTATGCCGACAGTTTTGAATCTCTACTTTACACTGACAACTCTGAAGTTCTACTTTACGCTTCTTTGTTTTACGCGGACAATTCTGAAAATCCTATTTTACGCCAAAATTTCCTTGAATCTCTGTTTTTACGCGGACATCTTATCAACCTATTTTACGCAGAGAGAGACTTCTTGTATGTTGGGGGTTTTTGACTGTAAAATACACAGACAAATTCCCCAGCATATTTTATGCTACTACATCCTATTTAATGCTTGCATCTTGTTTGATTCCTGTACTTCTTCTAAATCATTGTGTACATCACCTGCAGAGAGATGGATTTGCAGAAGGGATGTACTGTCGCCGATTATGACACAACTTATGGAGTCAATGGTCAGACTCAAGGAGAGACCTCAACAATTCCTAGACTTCAGGGACCAGATGGACATATTCATAACCCAGTTCCATCTGACCTTCCCGTTCCACCTAATAGGAACCTCCCAGCCTCATCGATACCGCAGGATGGCCAGGCACAACTGTTCCAATTCTTCCAGATAAAGATAAAGGAACAAAGACAGCAAGCAGCAGAATAGAGACAAGAGTTCCTAGCAGCACTTGAAAGGATGGCTGCACAGACTACTGTACCAGCTCAAACACTAGCTTCAGTATCCCGAGTTAGAGTTGGTTCAGTAAAAATTTTTATACAGATGGGTCCAAGGCCGTACAAAGGCATTGAGAGCCCAGAGGAAACTACCAACTGGATCACTCACACTCGGAAGTTATTAGAGGCATCACAACTACCTACAGAGCTGTGGATGACAGGTATAAGGACGCTTCTAGATGGTAATGCTGATCACTTGTGGGAATCCATGGAACGCCAGTGGGGCACATACCAGACTTGGGAGCAGTTCTTGGAGAGCTTTGAAAGGAAGTACTTCCCGGATACCTTCAGAGATGCATTCTACGATCAGTTTCTCCACCTGGAGCAGGGGAACAGAACAGTTGACAATTACGAAGCCGAGTTTAGTCGCCTTAGTAAATATGGCGCTGCTCTGATACCAGATGACTTGGCTAAAGCTAAGAGATTTTATCGCGGATTGACTCAGGAGCTCCAATACTATACAAGCTCTCAGTCCCGGATCTCTTATGCCGAGTTACTGACAGAAGCCAGATTGCAAGAAACTATTAGCCGAGGAAAAGGAGGTCAGCTAAGGACACAATAAGGACCGACAAGAACACAACAAGGAGGACCTATCAGACGTCATTTAGCTCAGCAATAACAGTACTAACATAGAGCAGGACCGTACCAGATCCCAAAGAAACTCCAATACAATTATTGTGGGAGACACGGGCACATCTCAAGGGACTGTTGGGTCCGTTTGGGGTAATGTATGAGATGTGGTTCCGGACAACATATATTGAAAGACTGTCCTATGTAACAGGCATCGACACTTACACCGCCAGCACAGAGGCTAGCACTTCCAGCACCAAAGCCAGCTCAGCAGATGATGAGACCAGGCGCACCTCGACCTCTAGCAGTAGAGGGAATTCAGCGAGGACTACTGCTACCTGCACAGGAGGATCAATTCGCGAGGGCTAGACAGGGACAACTACAGAGGAACGGACAAGCTTTTGCAATGGAAGTGGATGACATGAATCAGGAGATTGATGGCATAGCAGGTATCACTCTTGCTTTTACATTTCCTGTTGTGACATTGTTCGATATGGGAGCCACCCACTCATTCATATCATCTAGTTTTATTGCCAAACACAATATTCCCTCTACACCTTTACCTAGTTGTGTTAGAATTCTTACCGGAGGAGGAGTTATACCTGTTAGTAGAATTTGTAGATCATTTCTTAAAGTGAAATATGGCAGAGAGATGAATGCCCGACTCTTAGTCCTTCCTATGCCAACTTTTGATATTGTGCTTGGAATGGATTGGCTAAGCAAGTACCACGCTTTCTTCGATTGTTTTGGAGGGACTATTCTCTTCAAGGTACCAGGCCAGCCTGAACTTGAGTTTGCATGAGGATCTACAGAAATCCTTGATGGTATACAGCTCGCAATGGACGACGTTATTTATCATCCTATTATTTCAGAATTCCCAGACGTCTTTCCAGAAGAATTACCAGGACTACCCCCAGATAGAGATGTAGAGTTTTCGATTGAATTAACACCAGGAGCAACACCCATAGCATCATATGTTTATAGACTGGCGAAGAAGGAGATGAATGAACTAAAGACACAGTTGAAAGAACTAGAAGAGAAATAATTCATCCGACCAAGTGCATCACCCTGGGGAGCACCAGTGTTGTTTGTACCAAAGAAGGATGGGTCAGTGCATATGTGCATTGACTATAGAGCCTTGAATGCAGTGACAGTGAAGAATAAATATCCATTACCACGCATTGATGACCTATTTGATCAGCTTAGTAGAGCCAAGATGTTCTTAAAGATAGATTTGAGATCGGGATATCATCAGGTGAAGGTCCGAAAGGAGGACATCCCAAAGACCGCATTCTGAATAAGATATGGGCAGTACGAATTTCTGGTCATGCCATTTGGATTGACCAATGCTCCAGCTATCTTTATGGACTTAATGAATCGAGTCTTCCATCAGTATTTGGACCAGTTCATGGTCGTCTTCATAGATAATATACTTGTCTATTCAAAGATCCACGAGGAGCATGAGAAGCATCTGCGGATTATTCTAGAGACCTTGAGGAGAGAGCAATTATATACAAAGCTCAGTAAATATGAGTTCTTCTTGGACAGAGTCTCATTTCTTGGACATGTTGTTACAGGAGATGGTATTTCTGTTGATCTAGAAAAGATCTCGGTAGTCGAGACATGGCATGTTCCTAAATCAGCAGCAGAGGTGAGGAGTTTTCTTGAATTGCGGGATATTACCGACGGTTCGTGGAAAACTTCTCAAGAATAGCAACACCTATAATTCGGTTAACTTACAAAGATCAAGAGTTCATATGGACCAACGAGTGTCAAGACGCTTTCGAGGAGTTGAAGAAGCGACAAACTTCAGCACCAGTATTAACTATTCTATAAGGATCAGGAGGCTATGTGATCTACAGTGACGCATCAGAAAAAGGCTTAGGATGCGTATTGATGCAGCATGGCAAGGTAATTGCATATGCATCTAGACAATTACTAGTACATGAGAAGAATTATCCAACTCATGACTTGGAACTTGCAGCCGTTGTATTTGCTCTGAAGTTATGGAGACATTACTTATATGGGGAATGAGTGGAAATATATACAGACCACAAAAGCCTCAAGTATGTCTTCACATAGAATGAGTTAAATATGAGGCAACGTCGATGGCTCGAGTTAATAAAAGATTTCGAGATAGAGCTACATTATCACCCAGGCAAGGCTAACGTGGTAGCAGACGCATTAAGCCGGAAGCCAACAACTTATTTTTTAACGACACAGAGGAAATTATTGAAAGACTTGCAAGGTCTTGGCGTTGAAATAATATTATCCGGACCAGACAGGACACTAGCCAACTTATAAGTACAATCCTCACTAGTAGAAAGAATCAAGGCAGCATTGCCTACCGACGCTAGATTCAGAAGATTAAAGGAAATGACAAATGCCGAAGAGCAGACATGACTGCACATTCATGATGACGGGACATTACGATATGGTGATCGTCTATATGTTCCCAATAGAGAGATTCGACAAGGGCTGATAACAGAAGCTCATAGTTCGATATATTATATTCATCCTGGAGGCACCAAGATGTATCGTGATTTACGACAGCACTTTTGGTGGCATGGAATGAAAAGAGAGATAGCTCGCTTTGTAGCTAAATGTTTGGTATGTCAGCAAGTAAAGGCGGAACACCAGAGAACAACAGGGTTATTGCAACCACTCCCGATTCCAGAGTGGAAGTGGGAGCACATCACTATGGACTTCATCACGGGTTTTCCTAAGAGTCCAAGTGGTAGAGATGCAGTATGGGTAATAGTGGACCGACTCACCAAGTCAGTCCATTTCTTGTCTTTTAGAGTTGGCCAATCTACAGAAGCTTTGGCTGACTTATATATTAGACAGATCGTGAGATTGTACGGCGTACCAGTCAGCATTATATCAGACAAAGATTCGCGCTTTACATCACACTTTTGGAGGAGCATGCAAGGAAGTCTTGGAACTCGTCTGAAGTTCAGTACATCTTATCACCCGCAAATAGATGGGCAGTCAGAACACACTATTCAGACATTGGAGGGTATGTTGAGGGCTTGTATGTTAGACTTTGGAGGATCATGGGAGGACCACCTACATCTGGTAGAGTTTTCTTACAACAATAGCTATCAGGCGAGCATTCAGATGGCTCCGTTTGAAGCATTGTATGAAAGAAAGTGTAGGTCTCCTGTATGTTGGAGTGACATGGGAGAACGTCATATTCTGGGGCCAGAGTTAGTGATAAATACCCTGGAGACAGTTAAGAAGATATAAGGACACTTGCGAGCAGCACAAGACATGCAGAAACAATGGGCAAACCTTCATCGTCGTCCTTTGGAGTTTAAAGAGGGCGATCATGTCTTCTTAAGGATATCACCTACCGGAGGCACCATTTGATTCGGAGGGCGCGATAAGTTGAGTCCAAGATATATTGGACCATTTGACGTACTAGAGAGAGGAAGAAGTGTCATATCGACTTGCGCTACCACCTTCACTTGAGGGACTACATAACGTATTTCATGTGTCGTAGCTCAAGCGATATGTCGCAGACAGAAGTCACGTTCTCGACCATTCAGAAATTACTATTGGGCAAAACTTATCATATCAAGAGCAACCTGTGGGAATCATTGATCGTAGAAAGAAAGTATTGAGAAATCAGTCTATTTCCTTGGTCCGCGTAGCATGGAAGCATGGTGCACCAGGAGAATCTACTTGGGTGCGCGAGGATGACATGCGCCAACGTTTTCCGAACCTATTCGCAGACCAAGGTATAAATTTAACTTTGTTAATTTATATCTATACCATTCTAGACTTTCTACCGTAACTTAGTTTTAAATTCGAGGACGAAATTTTTATAAGTTGGGTAGAATGTAAAACCCCTAATTTTAAAAATTGTATTTATGATAATTATGAGTTAAATAGAGGAATTAGATTTTATTTAATATTTATTTAAGGTGTTTGTGCATCTAGGAGATTTATGAAGCCTTTATAAATTTTTTCTAATTTATTCCATGTAGGAGACCATTTGGACAGATGTTAGCTTAATGGTATACACCAATATAATTTTCAAAATTTTCTATGTATAAATATGTATGTATGTATATATATATATATATATATATATATATATATATATAGATCTAATTAATAAGAAAAATAAAAGAATAGAAAATAGAATTCCTTAATGGATTCAAACCCTACCAAATTCTCTATCCAAACCCGTTTAGCCCCACCGCGTAAAAGTAAGAAATCAGCAGCAACTCTCCCCCCCCTCCCCCCCCCCCCCGCGTATATTCTTTCTTCACCGCGCGTAAAACCCAAACCACAACTCCTAAACCCACTACCCGCTGGAACCCGCATCCCAATAGGAGAAGAAAATATCAACAACAGAAGCAAAACCTAATTTTGCTTTCCTTTGCTTCTGCGCATGTGAGTCGTTCATTCCACCGCCTCTTAAACACTAATATTACTAAAACCCCCTCCAATCGAAACCTAAACCAATGATAGGAAGAAACAGCAGCAGCCTCCACCGCCTCTCTCCTTCTATATATATTACCACTCTTCTAAAACTCTAATCCCACTTCTTCCATCAAACCTAAACACAATATTGGACGCTTGTACTATACGGAATTTTTGCTCGGCAAGTATACCTTGCCATAGTACTATTATTTACATTCTATATGATGCCTGATTCTGTTTTATGTATTTGTATTGGACCTTGTTTATGAGACCACCCTAGTATTATGGAGCATCATAAGGTTCAATGGTCGTGACACAGTTGCTACACGAGTTGTGAGTCTCATATAGATCCCGGACTACATATTGGGTTGGCCGCCTGTACGTATGAGCCGTGCGTTAGGGATGACTTCTAATAGAAACTTTGTATGCTAGTAGACCTGGCAGTAACTTAGAGGTTTTATCGTGTCATAGATATGACATGCTTAGAGCATAGGCTGGGGAGAACAATAAGTAAAGCGTTTTGGCTCCTTTACACTTTTCTCCTGTACGTCCGGATTCTCCGCCGGAGAAACGGGTGATGATGACCACTATATATTACAGGCGGCCTCTGCCGTTCAAAAGACGACATGCTTTTAGGCCCCTAATTCTCCGAGAGAATCATGCCAATCCTATTTTTTGACCAGATAGCCCACGTGTTGGTAAGTTGTTCTCAAACTGCATTCACTTAGACGGTTAGGTGACCTAGTGGATGTTTATATTTCAGTACATTATTGGCATATTTATATGTATCTTGTTACGTCCCTTTGAGGAGCTGGTCCCTTTCCAGATATGGACGAGCAGGAGTACCCACAGGAGTACGGACCTGGATCGGACACTACGTACCTGACCGAGGAGGTCTTACCCTCAGAGTATCTGTAATTTATTGCCACTGCTTAGAGATTTTTGCTACTTCAGTATAGTCGTTTTGTAGTGGATTTGTTTTCACCCGACTATCAGACTTGATACTCATTTTGGATATTCAGTTATTATTCAGCTTTTTATTCTTACTGATTATTTGTGCTGTGGATGAGATATAGATTATCTATGACTTGTTGTGACAGTATATTACCACTGGTGGATTGGATATTCATGTACAGCGTACGTATGTATATATTTTCTATATATTGGAGTTTGTATACATACGGCTGGACGTGTTACGTATTCCTAGTCCTACGTACTTTGGGACTGGGGCGTGACATATTTTTGGTGGTGGCCCAAACAGGTCCAGAATATATTGTCTTGGTTACGTAATTGTACCAAACAAGCCTGCGTGTAGGAATAGAGTATAAGGATCTCATCCATACTTGATTAAAACCTCATTCTTCCTATCAACCATCCTCTATTTGGATAAAACAAAGTTTACGCCGAAGACCCTTTACCCTTGTTGGCGTAAAAGCCAAATGACTGTTGTTGGCGTAAAAGCCAAACAACTGCCTAGTTGGCGTAAAGGTCAAATGACTGATTTATTGGCATAAAAAGCCAAGCTATGGAGAAGATTGCCTATTTTATGCTGCAATTATGTCTACTTTACACTGCGGTTATAACAATTGCTACCGACGTTCCCTTAGTCTTCCTAATCTGAGTATGACACGTCATATAAGCCACATAGGTAACTGTCCCCGTTTAAAACTTGATGATTCCTTAATAATAAATAACCAGCGTAGAGTAGCCTGAGTAGGCATAAAATGTAAGGATAGTGATGTGAGCGTATTTGTCACAAACTTAGTTTTCCCAGCCATGATCAATTAGAACCAAATCTCATGCATTAAATGCAGAGATATACCTCGAGCCCTATGCAGAAATAGCTTTTGACGTGGTTTTATCTTGAGCGTAAAAACTCATTCCTGTAGACAGCATATTTAGAAGCCTCAACTTTTCTTCCTTTTAGATGCGTAAAATGACTTGTATTAAATATGACACTAAACGACAACCTGGGTCTCTGTGCAAATCATCATCACAACCGTCCTCTCGATCGTCGTGCAAGTACTTTTGTCAGAAGTCAGGTTCACTGATTTGACTGACAAACTCATGAGTTCCTCGTACAAACCTTACGCTACAACGTATGCTAGATTTCTATACGCAAACTTTACGCAGCAGATCTTTTACACGCAGGCAGATTTTACGCGCAGATTTTATGCATCAGATTTTTACGCGCAGACCTTTCACGCGAGCTTTATGCAGAAAGTGTAGCAAGACTTTACGCGCATACTTTACGCACGAAAACTTTTATGCAGACTTTACCAGACAATTCTGAAACTCTGTTTTATGCCGACAGTTTTGAATCTCTACTTTACACTGACAACTCTGAATTTCTACTTTACGCTTCTCTGTTTTACGCGGACAATTCTGAAAATCCTATTTTACGCCAAAATTTCCTTGAATCTCTGTTTTTACGCGGACAGCTTATCAACCTATTTTACGCAGAGAGAGACTTCTTGTATGTTGGAGGTTTTTGACTGTAAAATACACAGACAAATTCCCCAGCATATTTTATGCTACTACATCCTATTTAATGCTTGCATCTTGTTTGATTCCTGTACTTCTTCTAAATCATTATGTACATCACCTGCAGAGAGATGGATTTGCAGAAGGGATGTACTGTCGCCGATTATGACACAACTCCTGGAGTCAATGGTCAGACTCAAGGAGAGACCTCAACAATTCCTAGACTTCAGGGACCAGATGGACATATTCATAACCCAGTTCCATCTGACCTTCCCGTTCCACCTAATAGGAATCTCCCAGCCTCATCGACACCGCAGGATGGCCAGGCACAACTGTTCCAATTCTTCCAGATAATGATAAAGGAACAAAGACAACAAGCAGCAGAACAGAGACAAGAGTTCCTAGCAGCACTTGAAAGGATGGCTGCACAGACTACTGTACCAGCTCAAACACTAGCTTCAGTATCCCGAGCTAGAGTTGGTTCAGTAAAGAATTTTATACAGATGGGTCCAAGGCCGTACAAAGGCATTGAGAGCCCAGAGGAAACTATCAACTGGATCACTCACACTCGGAAGTTATTAGAGGCATCACAACTACCTACAGAGCTGTGGATGACAGGTATAAGGACGCTTCTAGATGGTAATGCTGATCACTTATGGGAATCCATGGAACGCAAGTGGGGCACATACCAGACTTGGGAGCAGTTCTTGGAGAGCTTTGAAAGGAAGTACTTCCCGGACACCTTCAGAGATGCATTCTACGATCAGTTTCTCTACCTGGAGCAGGGAAACAGAACAGTTGACGATTACGATGCCGAGTTTAGTCGCCTTAGTAAATATGGCGCTGCTCTGATACCAGATGACTTGGCTAAAGCTAAGAGATTTTATCGCGGATTGACTCAGGAGCTCCAATACTATACAAGCTCTCAGTCCCGGATCTCTTATGCCGAGTTACTGATAGAAGCCAGATTGCAAGAAACTATTAGCCGAGGAAAAGGAGGTCACCTAATGACACAACAAGGACCGACAAGAACGCAACAAGGAGGACCTATCAGACGTCCTTTAGCTCAGCAACAGTACTAACACAGAGCAGGACCGTACCAGATCCCAAAGAAACCCCAATACAATTATTGTGGGAGACACGGGCACATCTCAAGGGACTGTTGGGTCCGTTTGGGGTAATGTATGAGATGTGGTTCCGGACAACATATATTGAAAGACTGTCCTATGTAACAGGCATCGACACTTCCACCGCCAGCACAGAGGCTAGCGCTTCCAGCACCAAATCCAGCTCAGCAGATGATGAGACCAGGCGCACCTCGACCTCTAGCAGCAGAAGGAATTCAGCGAGGACCACTGCTACCTGCACAGGAGGATCAATTCGCGAGGGCTAGACAGGGACAACTACAGAGGAACGGACAAGCTTTTACAATGGAAGTGGATGACATGAATCAGGAGATTGATGGCATAGCAGGTATCACTCTTGCTTTTATATTTCCTGTTGTGACATTGTTTGATATGGGAGCCACCCACTCATTCATATCATCTAGTTTTATTGCCAAACACAATATTCCCTCTACACCTTTACCTAGTTGTGTTAGAATTCTTACCGGAGGAGGAGTTGTACCTGTTAGTAGAATTTGTAGATCATTTCTTATAGTGAAACGTGGCAGAGAGATGAATGCCCGACTCTTAGTCCTTCCTATGCCAACTTTTGATATTGTGCTTGGAATGGATTGGCTAAGCAAGTACCACGCTTTCTTCGATTGTTTTGGAGGGACTATTCTCTTCAAGGTACCAGGCCAGCCTGAACTTGAGTTTACATGAGGATCTACAGAAATCTTTAATGGTATGCAGCTCGCAATGGACGACGTTATTTATCATCCTATTATTTCAGAATTCCCAGACGTCTTTTCAGAAGAATTACCAGGACTACCCCTAGATAGAGATGTAGAGTTTTCGATTGAATTAACACCAGGAGCAACACCCATAGCATCATATGTTTATAGACTGGCGAAGAAGGAGATGAATGAACTAAAGACACAGTTGAAAGAACTAGAAGAGAAATAATTCATCCGACCAAGTGTATCACCCTGGGGAGCACCAGTGTTGTTTGTACCAAAGAAGGATGGGTCAGTGCGTATGTGCATTGACTATAGAGCCTTGAATGCAATGACAGTGAAGAGTAAATATCCATTACCACGCATTGATGACCTATTTGATCAGCTTAGTGGAGCCAAGATGTTCTCAAAGATAGATTTGAGATCGGGATATCATCAGGTGAAGGTCCGAAAGGAGGACATCCTGAAGGCCGCATTCTGGATAAGATATGGGCAGTACGAATTTCTGATCATGCCATTTGGATTGACCAATGCTCCAGCTATCTTTATGGACTTAATGAATCGAGTCTTCCATCAGTATTTGGACCAGTTCGTGGTCGTCTTCATAGATGATATACTTGTCTATTCAAAGATCCACGAGGAGCACGAGAAGCATCTGCGGATTGTTCTAGAGACCTTGAGGAGAGAGCAATTATATGCAAAGCTCAGTAAATATAAGTTCTTCTTGGACAGAGTCTCATTTCTTGGACATGTTGTTACAGGAGATGGTATTTCTGTTGATCCAGAAAAGATCTCGGCAGTCGAGACATGGCATGTTCCTAAATCAGCAGCAGAGGTGAGGAGTTTCCTTGAATTGCGGGATATTACCGACGGTTCGTGGAAAACTTCTCAAGAATAGCAACACCTATGACTCGGTTAACTTGCAAAGATCAAGAGTTCATATGGACCAACGAGTGTCAAGACGCTTTCGAGGAGTTGAAGAAGCGACTAACTTCAGCACCAGTATTAACTATTCTATCAGGATCAGGAGGCTATATGATCTACAATGACGCATCAGGGAAAGGCTTGGGATGCTTATTGATGCAGCATGGCAAGGTAATTGCATATGCATCTAGACAATTACTAGTACATGAGAAGAATTATCCAACTCATGACTTGGAACTTGCAGCCGTTGTATTTGCTCTGAAGTTATGGAGACATTACTTATATGGGGAACGAGTGGAAATATATACAGACCACAAAAGCCTCAAGTATGTCTTCACATAGAATGAGTTAAATATGAGGCAACGTCGATGGCTCGAGTTAATAAAAGATTTCGAGATAGAGCTACATTATCACCCAGGCAAGGCTAACGTGGTAGCAGACGCATTAAGCCGAAGCCAACAACTTATTTCTTAACGACACAGAGGGAATTATTGAAAGACTTGCAAGGTCTTGGCGTTGAAATAATATTATCCGGACCAGACGGGACACTAGCCAACTTATAAGTATAATCCTCACTAGTAGAAAGAATCAAGGCAGCATTGCCTACCGACGCTAGATTCAGAAGATTAAAGGAAATGACAGAGGCCGAAGAGCAGACATGACTGCATATTCATGATGACGGAACATTACGATATGGTGATCATCTATATATTCCCAATAGAGAGATTCGACAAGGGCTGATAACAGAAGCTCATAGTTCGATATATTCTATTCATCCTGGAGGCACCAAAATGTATCGTGATTTACGATAGCACTTTTGGTGGCATGGAATGAAAAGAGAGATAGCTCGCTTTGTAGCTAAATGTTTGGTATGTCAGCAAGTAAAGGCGGAGCACCAGAGAACAACAGGGTTATTGCAACCACTCCCGATTCCAGAGTGGAAGTGGGAGCACATCACTATGGACTTCGTCACGGGTTTTCCCAAGAGTCCAAGTGGTAGAAATGCAGTATGGGTAATAGTGGACCGACTCACCAAGTCAGTCCATTTCTTGCCTTTTAGAGTTGGCCAATCTACAGAAGCTTTGGCTGACTTATATATTAGACAGATCGTGAGATTGCACGGCATACCAGTCAGCATTATATCAGACAAAGATTTGCGCTTTACATCACACTTTTGGAGGAGCATGCAAGGAAGTCTTGGAACTCGTCTGAAGTTCAGTACATCTTATCACCCGCAAATAGATGGGCAGTCAGAACACACTATTCAGACATTGGAGGGTATGTTGAGGGCTTGTATGTTAGACTTTGGAGGATCATGGGAGGACCACCTACATCTGGTAGAGTTTTCTTACAACAATAGCTATCAGGCGAGCATTCAGATGGCTCCATTTGAAGCATTGTATGGAAGAAAGTGTAGGTCTCCTGTGTGTTGGAGTGACGTGGAAGAACGTCATATTCTGGGACCAGAGTTAGTGACAAACACAGTGGAGACAGTTAAGAAGATACAAGGACACTTGCGAGCAGCGCAAGACAGGCAGAAACAATGGACAGACCTTCATCGTCGTCCTTTGGAGTTTAAAGAGGGCGATCATGTCTTCTTAAGGATATCACCTACCGGAGGCACCATTTGATTCGGAGGGCGCGATAAGTTGAGTCCAAGATATATTGGACCATTTGACGTACTAGAGAGAGGGAGAAGTGGCATATCGACTTGCGCTACCACCTTCACTTGAGGGAGTACATAACGTATTCCATGTGTCGTAGCTCAAGCGATATGTCGCAGACAGAAGTCACGTTCTCGACCATTCTGAAATCACCATTGGGCAAAGCTTATCATATCAAGAGCAACCCGTGGGAATCATTGATCGTAGAAAGAAAGTATTGAGAAACCAGTCTATTCCCTTGGTCCGCGTACAATGGAAGCATGGTGCGCCAGGAGAATCTACTTGGGAGCGCGAGGATGACATGCGCCAACGTTTTTCGAACCTATTCGCAGACCAAGGTATAAATTTAACTTTGTTAATTTATATCTATACCATTCTAGACTTTCTACCGTAACTTAGTTTTAATTTCGAGGACGAAATTTTTTATAAGTTGGGTAGAATGTAAAACCCCTAATTTTAAAAATCGTATTTATGATAATTATGAGCTAAATAGAGGAATTAGATTTTATTTAATATTTATTTAAGGTGTTTGTGCATCTAGGAGATTCATGGAGCCTTTATAAATTTTTTCTAATTTATTCCATGTAGGAGACCATTTGGACAGATGTTAGCTTAATGGTATACACCAATATAATTTTCAGAATTTTCTATGTATATATATATATATATATATATATATATATATATATATATAGATCTAATTAATAAGAAAAATAAAAGAATAGAAAATAGAATTCCTTAATGGATTCAAACCCTACCAAATTCTCTACCCAAACCCGTTTAGCCCCACCGCGTAAAAGTAAGAAATCAGCAGCAGCTCACCCCCCCTCCCCCCCCCCCCGCGTATACTCTTTCTTCACCGCGTGTAAAACCCAGACCACAACTCCTAAACCCACTACCTGCTGGAACCCGCAACCTAATAGGAGAAGAAAATATCAACAACAGAAGCAAAACCCAATTTTGCTTTACTTTGCTTCTGCGCATGTGAGCCGTTCATTCCATCGCCTCTTAAAAACTAATATTACTAAAACCCCCTCCAATCGAAACCTAAACCAATGATAGGAAGAAACAGCAGCAGCCTCCACCGCCTCTCTCCTTCTATATATATTACCACTCTGCTAAAACTCGAATCCCACTTCTTCCATCAAACCTAAACATAATATTGGACGCTTGCACTATACGAAATTTTTGCTCGGCAAGTATACCTTGCCATAGTACTATTATTTACATTCCATATGATGCCTGATTCTGTTTTATGTATTTGCATCGGACCTTGTTTATGAGACCACCCTAGTATTATGGAGCATTATAAGGTTCAATGGCCGTGACACAGTTGCTACACGAGTTGTGAGTCTCATATAGATCCCGGACTACGTATTGGGTTGGCCGCCTGTACGTATGAGCCGTGCGTTAGGGATGACTGCTAATAGAAACTTTGTATGCTAGTAGACCTGGCAGTTACTTAGAGGTTTTATCGTGTCATAGATATGACATGCTTAGAGCATAGGCTGGGGAGAACAATAAGTAAAGCGTTTTGGCTCCTTTACACTTTTCTCCTGTACGTCCGGATTCTCCGCCGGAGAAACGGGTGATGATGACCACTATATATTACAGGCGGCCTCTGCCGTTTAAAAGACGACATGCTTTTAGGCCCCTAATTCTCCGAGAGAATCATGCCAATCCCATTTTTTGACCATATAGCCCACGTGTTGGTAAGTTGTTCTCAAACTGCATTCACTTAGACGGTTAGGTGACCCAGTGGATGTTTATATTTCAGTACATTATTGGCATGTTTATATGTATCTTGTTACGTCCCTTTGAGGAGCTGGTCCCTTTCCAGATATGGACGAGCAGGAGTACCCACAGGAGTACGGACCTGGACCGGACACTATGTACCTGACTGAGGAGGTCTTACCCTCAGAGTATCTGTGATTTATTGCCACTGCTTAGAGATTTTTGCTACTTCAGTATAGTCGTTTTGTAGTGGATTTATTTTCACCCAACTATCAGACTTGATACTCATTTTGGATATTCAGTTATTATTCATCTCTTTATTCCTACTGATTATTTGTGCTGTGGATGAGATATAGATTATGTATGACTTGTTGTGACAGTATATTACCACTGGTGGATTGGATATTCATGTACAACGTACTTGTGTATATGTTCTCCATATATTGGAGTTCGTATACATACGGCTGGACGTGTTACATATTCCTAGTCCTACGTACTTTGGGACTGGGGCGTGACATTATGTGCTTTAAACCTACATACTCCCAAGTACAACTCCCAAGCCTTCTAGTGCCAAGTTGCAGTTCGATTAGAAGTATGTTCGAGTTGTAAAGCTTGGATTTCCAAGTTGCCTTTCCATTTCGTTGTTGAGGTCGACAAGCTTTTCGGATCAAAGCTCGTGATTGTAAGAAGTCGACGAGCCATTCGGATCAAAGTCTGTGGTGTACTTGCTATTTACAATAGTGGATTAAAGCCGGATAATAGTTTTCGGGACTGGACTGTCTTCCACGAAGGATACCAGGATATATATATCGTTGTGTTCTACTCTAAACTCTTAAAACTTTTGGTTTATTGCTTGCTGAATTTTTATTGATGTTTTTGCATTGCAATTGTGATTTTTATTGCCTTCACCCTATTCATCCCCCTCTAGGGTTGCCTATAATTAATATCAGAGCAATGACTCTTATCTTTTGGATTAACATCCTAAGAGTAGATCCATGATAACCATGCATTTTGTCAACACCAACAATGGTGAAAGACACTAAACCAATAGACCTCCTATATTTGATGGCATAAACTACACGTACTGGAAGATACATATGAGTATTTACTTAAAATTACTTGATTTTGATTTATGGTCTAGTGTTGTAAATGGCTACAAAAAGCCTAGTGTTTCTACCATTTTCACTTCCACTATAGTTGATAAGCCATTTGCTCATTACACGGAGGCTGAAAAGAAAGAAGTCAGCCTTGATGCAAAAGCAATGAATGCTCTTTTCTGTGCTGTAGATAAAAATAAATTTAATATATTTCTACTTGCTCTACATCACATGAGATCTGAAAACTTCTTGAGGTTACTCATAAAGGCACTTCAGTACAAGTGAAGGAACCCAAGATCAGTAGATTAACACAAGAGTATGAGACCTTCAAAATGAAGCATAATGGGACTATTACTAAAATATTTACAAGATTTCTTGATATTATTAATCCTCTTCAGCCTCTTGGCAAGGAATATTCGAACTATGAGAATATTCGAAAAGTGCTTAGGGGGACTCACAAAGAACCGGAACCCCAAATGTATTACAATCATTGAAGGAAATGATCTCACCGTCGTGACCCTCGAGACGCTCATGGGTAAGCTGATGACTCACGAACTCGACCTCAAATAATTTGAAGAGTCAACTCTCAAAGAAAAGGCCATCGTGTAACTCCTCTTTCTAATAAATAGAAATTTTGATAAATTATTTTCCTAAATATTGCTAATTATTTATAATTGTTAAGTGTATATATATTATTATTGTCAAGTATATACTTATTTCCCGTATATATGCACCAGCTTGACCCATCAGTGACCATCCCGACCCATCAGTGGTCAAGCCCAGACGCATCACTGCTGGTGGGACCCGACCCATTAGCTTAACCGATTGAGTGTTAGACCCAAACGATTGGTGAATCACCCTCTTTTGTGTTTTTTTTCCTTCCGCCTTTGAAGTTCTTCCGCCACCAATTCTTGACCACCGCCTCGTCTTCCTCCCAGATCTTCCTAGAAACATCTGGAAGAACCTCGTCACCGACTCTCTCCGAAGGTTCTGGAAACCTCGTCACCGACCTCCACCTACGACTCTCAAAGCTTCACTCCCACTGACCTTCGACCTAGGCGGTTCCTGAAGCTTCTCGACGCCTCCAGAACCGCCTAGCTCCCGCCTCACCGACCCGCCCTCGCCTGTAAATGAAGCCCCGACCTCCCCTACTCTCCAACCACTCCCACCCAGCGAAGCTCTGCCCAAATTCACCCTCACCTCACCCTTTCTCCTTCCTCGATGACGAGCTTCCATTCATGGCGATCTCGTGCTAGCGGAGAACGACGCTCCGTAGGTGATCCATGGCCGCGTCGACGATTCGAACTCTCCGACGGCGGATCGACGGTGAACAGAGACAAATTCTTCGATCGTCGTCAGTAAAACACGGTGAGTTTCTCGTCCTCATTTCGTTTTTCTTAATTCGTTAGTTCTTCTGATCTCCTTCTAATTTCTGACACACACTTCTGGGATCGAGCACAGGATCTCGAGCTTGTCAGAGATCTTGTCGGGATCGAGAGCTCGATCGGTTCGTCTCGGTAAAAATCGTGATCAGGACAGTTTCGACATTAAATTCGAGTTCGGATTCGAACTGGTAAGTTTTTTTTTTATCTTCATTCTTCTTTGATACTCGATTGTATCAATAAGTCTTTTTGAATTATATCTCGTGGAAGCTCTGTTCACCGACAGACGACGGAGACAGAGTATCGGATCGATCGACGACAGACCATTGGCAACAAGCCAAAATTCTCGATCCAACCGATACTCTGTCGGTCGATGTTAGGCTCGATCTGAACTCAAATCTCCAGAGAGGGAGTTCTTGATTATTGTAGTATCAAATTTTCGATAGTTGATCTCTGGATCTTGATGTTTCCTCCTCGGACACATTTTCAGAATTCGAATTGAACTCTGAAATCTCTTTTGTGTGATTGCACATAATGTGCCCGACAGTTAGTCTCTGAGGGAGTCCAGAGCGATTTCGGACACAAGAACGTTTGTGTCAGACACATGAGAGGTCACGACTCTAATTTTAAATCTGCACAAGTAATTTCTTCTGTCTTTCCTTTGTTACCTCAGTAACAATTGGATCCTTATATTCGTATCAATGCAGTGTGGTGTTATCTGCTGTGACGCGGATTTATATACATGTCCAGGCTCTAGGACCCAAGTTGGGGTCAATAGTGAAACCTGTGTCCAAGATTGACTCCCTATTAGTCGGATACAGAATGATAACATGTGTTCTTGATTTATAATTCAAATTGAATTATAGGGGCGGGACTGGAAGTGTAGGTTTTAGGTACATAAATTCAAACTGAACAAGTGAACCTATTGTTTACATTTTGGTTGGTTATGTTATTATAGCTTTTGGTTGAATGTAAACATTCGATGGAGATTGGGCTCTTAGAGCTGATTCAATGACAGGATTTTGGGCAAGAGCCGAGTCACTGTAACAGTTCGGGTACTGTAGCAGATAAGTGGTTATGGAGAGTTATTGGTTTAAGTAGTAATTAGTTGGATTAACTATGAACAATTAGAACTAGAGAAAATCAGGATATAATTAGGAGTATAATTTAGTAATAAATCAAGAAGTATTAGTTTAGAAATAAGTTAAATAATTGGTAAAAGAGAATTAAATAGGGTTTATTTGCCAATAAGAATCTAACACTTGAATATTATCTTCTAGGAGGACAACACTATTTTCACAATCCATTACAAGCTAAGACAAGCAATTTCTTCGCATATTTCGTGACACAATATTTTGATCCCATGTTACATTGTGTCATTATTTCATTGTTTCGTTGATTATCATATTTGGTGTCGGGAGGGAAAGTGTCTGTGTATCGTGCGGGCTACCCTCATTTATATCCATCATCTTTATTGTATAATAGCGGTCGCACAACACACATAGGAGGCATGTATTTAGCCCTTAGGTGTCCACATATACATTCAGATATTTCACATATTTAGTATGTATGTACACTCTTTTCATGCATATTGACTGCCAATGTACTTGATCATTGTATTTCCTTTTCTTGTCCATTTCATAAATTGTTATTATATAGCATTATGTTGTCTACTTTGCTCTATCCTAACAGGATACAGGTGAGGATGATAAGGATTATCCGACCTATTATGGTCACCAGGGAGATACATTAGAGGAGACTGGTCTGGAGGCAGCTCAGGACCCAGGGTTTACTTCCGAGGAGATTTAGGCCACTTGTTTAGATCTTATTTCAGATGTTGTTTTGTGATTGTTGATGAGTTGTGTAGTTGAGGTGTACTTGAGGATGTTGCATTTATCATTTACAGGATTTATTTTCGGACATCATTTTTAAAAGTCATGTAATAAAGTAGTGGAATATGGTGATTGTAGTATTCGGGAATGTTTATAGTAAGCTATGATGATAATGGATATTCACATATTGGTGACATATAAGGTTTAGATAGCTGACTACCACAGTTCACAACAGCGTAGGCTGGACATGACTGATTCGTACCCAATTATTTGGGAGCGGGTCGCGACACAGCACATTCAAGGCGCATCACAAAAAAGCTTCTATAGATGCTTCTTAAGATGAAAAAGCTTCTATAGATGCTTCTTAAGATAATGAAACGGACGATGATGAACTGGCCCAAATCTCTAGCAACTTCAAGTGATTAATAAAATTTGTAAAATTAAATCGCTAGAAGAAAGTATATGAAGAAGTACCTGAATGTTACAATTGCAAAAGAACAGGCCACATCAAGATGTATTGCCTTATTGCCAAAAGAGGGAAATTGTCATGAACGTTCAAGCAAAGGAGGATCTTTATCTCGCAAATATGCACACGAGTTATTGTGGAAGTGAAGCTAGAGATTCCAAAGAAGAAAGTCCTCGACAAGTTACAAACGTTTGCCTAATGGCATTAACCTATGAGGTGTACCAACCTTTTTTTGTATGCTAGAAGCAAGTAAATTCTCAATAGTGGGTCATGACATATATATGACAGGTGATGCTAATCTTTTTACAACACTATCGATGAAGAAAGAAGGATATGTTTCCTTCGAAAATAACCTAAAAGGTTACATTATCAGTAATGGTGATATCGGTAAATCTATTTTTTTAATTATTAAAAATGTTTGTTTAGTAATAGAATTGTAACATAATCTAATGAGTATTAGTCACCTGGCTGATAATGGTTATGGAGTCCATTTTGTTACAAATAAATGTCTCATTTTTGATATATCAAGTGGATAAACAATCTATGAAAGAATTAGAGACAATATATATGTTTATTATCTTTCAGAAAGTACTAATCCTATAGAGAGATGACTTCTTGCCAAGAAGGATGAGAGCTGGCTATGGTATATGCACGTAGGATACGCAAACATGGATACCATCGTAAAAATCTCAACCAAGAAGTAGGTAAGAGGATTACTAGAGATCTCATTAAAAAAAGACATGGTATGTGCAAATTATGAAAAGAATAAACAAATCAAGTCTTCTTTTAAATCCATTTACACTGTAAGTACTTCGAGACCTCTCCAATTACTTCATATAGATTTGTTTGGACCTAACAGATGTTACGTCCCGGTTCCACAAAATCGAAACATCCTAGTTGGGTATGATGTCACACAAGCCTAAATTATGCTCGTGCAAGGCAATCACTATAACGGCCGATGGAACAACTAAATTATAGAGTCGTTGCACAGAAATTTCATGTAGAAAAGTTGAATCAACACAAGATATGCAATAAAATAATTCTCTTATTGATATTGCAATAGAATTACAAGGGCTCGAGGCAAAGAATACATCAAATTCTCTCTCTCAATAAAATAAATCATGCCACGAGGCTTACAACTTGCAAACGATACACTATGTGATGTTCCATACATTATATCCCTTATACAAAAAAAAATTCATATATAGCAGCCGCAATGCCTCGAGTCGCCGAGTCGCCAACCAAGTTTCAATGCCTTGGCACCGTCCAAGAGAACTCAGCACCTGCGAGAGTCTGGTGGGATGTTAGTACATATAAATACACTGGTGAGAGTCCTCCCGTCCACTCAACAGAACAAACACGTTATTTATAATATGAGTGCACACAATTTAGGTGGTCTTTCTAATATTGTCTTAGGATCAATTACATGGCATAGTAGTAAGTACATGAATACTTGTGTCACAGGTATACATGTGTCACACAAATAATAACATGGATTTTCTTACCATCACTTACCATCCGACATTCCTTGTCAATTACAATAACGATAACAATATATAATGAATCATAAGTCTATACCCAAAGTATCAAAAGTTTGTCTCCGCAAAAAAATATTTTTTAAGCTCATACAATATATTGTGCATTGCACTCATTTACTTCCAGATATTATCAACAGACCTGCACGCAGATAGACGTTAGCATGATGCCTAACTCTATATAAAAGTTACTGGCACCACAAGTCATCCTGGACTATATAGCTGGGTGAGACGACAATCATTTTAGCTAGCTACACTGAAAGTTCCCGAAACACTAAATACTAGTTCGTTAGCAACAAGATCTGCCTGTTTGTCCTAGGCCGAATCGATTCCAATGTCCGACGTTCTTTTGAGAAATAATACCCTTTTGCACAAGTTGTTCAATGACCATGCAAATGCGTAACATCTAGACTTTACACAAATGTATGGTATAAACTCTGAATAAGACACATACAACATATCTCTATGTAACTTACTCTTCCTCGAGCTATCGCTCGCATACTATTCCCAGTCCAGGGACTATCTATGCAGCTCCCAGTATAGGAATATTGTCTTGGCGACCAAACGGTCCAAAAGTCTTTCCATATTTCTATCTCAAATTCAGAAACAACTAATAGTAGTCTTTCGATATAATCTGACGGAACAACATTCTATGAATGCTCCAAATCACTGATACAATCTATGTGCCAAGCTATTGCAATAGTGTGAAAGTAAACATTATAGCAATAGGTAAAATATTCTCTGTGATATAAGCAGTTCTATCTCGTACAATTCTAAAGTAGCAGTACAGAGTCCATGTCTAGGCCACAATATGAAAATATATCTCTAGCATCAAGTTAATAGTCCATGTTCTAAGCAGCATAATACAGAGTGAGATTATTCTCTTATCTATGTAGCTTCGTCTCTTTTATTAGCATGCATCGACTTAAAGCAACATAAGCTAGCAGCAAGTTTATTTAGTGTAAAGGTAGGACAAAGAAAGGTTTATCGAGACCACCAACTTGAACGAGTGCTCTGCCTCGACCGAACGAAACTCTGAGCACGCCTTTGAACAAGCCAAAGTCCAATGACACTTTGCCAACGAACCATCTCGCTGAACCAAGCAGAGCGGAGCACTACATAATAAATCACTCAGAAAAAATTTTGTCCTTGAAACTTCCTGAGAACTAACTCATCCAACTACATCGCTTCTTTATCTAAGTTGAACATATCTTGCAACTTCAAAGATCACTCGAACACCATTTTTCATTCAATACTCAATCGATGCAAGGTCCTCTTGCCTTAGCCAATTCTACCGAACAACTATATCATCAAAATAATTTTGACCACCTCCGAAACTTCACCAACAAATTCTTTGCCTCTATCTATACTGCGCCCTCGCGCAGAACTGCACGGCTCGCTATGAGACTAGTTATAACTCACAACACAAGGGACAAACTTATAACTAGGGTAAACCCACCCAAACACTATACCCCAATCATTCTGAATCAAGAAACATAACCAAGCCGACCAATCGACAACTTCCAATCGAAATCAAGTGTTGTACCTCAACCAATCCTAATAATTCTTAAAATACCAAGTTCAAATCCCATCAAATTTTCTAAACTTTACTGCCTCAAAGTCCAAATCCAATCATGTATCATTATCCAACTCTCGCCAATAAATTTTACTATCTTACGAAGTTATCATTGAGTCGATACACGTCCTGTCTTCCGAAAACTTCTGAAATCTATAACACAACCAACCAAAACTTGAATCCCTTATTATGCACAATTAGATTACACTCTTCCAAACATGTTCACAATCTTGATAATATCGTCCAAGTCCAACCAAGTGTAAATTCATCTTCATTCTATTTCCAAGAAGCACCTTCGACTTATCTTTCGCTTGCAACATTTCAATATTTATCCATTTTGCTCATCAATATTTCCTCCAATAACGCAAAATTCGAATCATCAAAATCTAATTCATCCCGTCAGCTAACCATCTATTCTTTTGATTGTTCCTTATAATGACACGATAAGTATACCAAATATTCTCGCCTTGTGAAATCACAATGTTATCTCGAGTAAGGTGGATCATAATCCAAGTCAATTCCAATTCCATTCAAACCCAAGTATTGTACTACCACCAATTACGTCTTCTGAGCACACGATTCCAATCATAATCCAAACTTGCCTACAAATGTTTTATCAATTACGGTGGCACTTGAGTTTCATCACTGAAGTAATCATCCATATACAATCGATCCGACTAAACCTAGATATCATCTCATTACTTCAATCGCAAGCGATCTGTCCAATTTTAAGAAATTAAGTAACCAACATCCAATACCCTAAATTAGTCCAATCATATCGATCATCAATATCCTCAAAAATACCTATCAAATCCAAGCCTTAACTCTAAATCTTGCTACTCCAGCTCTATAGTCTATCCAGACAACTCTCTTAGGTCGATCAACCGGCCCTATCTCTCGGCATAGGGATATCTACCTAACCACAAGGCTAGCTCAGCAGGCCAAAGTCAAGTATCAAGATCACCATCCTCAATATGCAATCAAAATTACCGCACTTACCCCCATCCTATGGTCAAACCATAGTCAGTATTATAGGGAATTCTACCCAAGCTCGTCTCACTTGGATTTTAAATATTATGTACAGATCATCCTACCAACAATAACAACTCAAGTTCAAGGGGTACGAGTCTGTTCAGCAAAGCCATTCCTAAGGTCAATCATTCCAATGATCATCCTCGATATAAGGTACAAGCTGACATCCATCCAAATAATTTTTATAGTTCAAATCCTCAAATTCATACTACAGAATCCACCAATCTAGTTTCACCAATCTCAAATCATAAATTCTAAGTCGTCAATAATAAGTTATACGTTTGATAATAAATCCATCAAGCATGACCTACTTTAAGCTCTAGACTAACTCATCCTCGAAACACACATCCAATTCACTGGTATCATCAATCTCATTTAACATCAAACTATAAGGCAATACAATCTCGAAATCACCAAATTACTTCATTATTGCGTATTCATCTCTTTTAAGTTATAGATCGATTCACCTTCTCTTAAACCATTAATATCATTACCTCAAATTAAAGATCACTCACCAAAATTCTGACATCCACCAAGCCGTGTCTAACCAATTTCCAATCTTTTCATACTCGTGGTCTCTTCGACTAAGTCGTCTGAACTTCAATGCTATCATTTGATCACCTAATTGTCCATAATACAACATCCGTCAAGATAGCCAAGTTATAGGTTTCACATGCATACACTCATCATTCGTCCATCCTGAATATCCTCAATCCAATATCTATCTTATCTTTGATACACTTTGACATCCTCAAATATATGCATAACCATAAAATCATCCATTCGCGTAACATCATTTTTGTTTCAGCCAAATACTATCTCCCGAACTAGATACAAGATCATGGTTCCGCCCTTGTGTAGGTGTGCGGGGCCGGAGGCCACATTGTCGAGTCAAATTACGTCTACGATGGGACCCACGCCCTCATGGTGCACTTTTTGCCGAGGGTATGCGGGATCGCCATGGCATTCTTTGACGCCGAGGACTGTTCGACATTAAATTTGAAAGTTCTAAAAAGAGCTTGATTTAATCAACAAAATGAAGAAAGTACAAAGAGGTCATAGACAGAAGCTCTAAGTATAATATTTTTGATTATGGGGTATGGCGATGGACAAGGAGTGCTATGGTGTCTCCTTTACTCCGTGGACGATCCAAAGCAGGGGAAGAAGCTTGCGTTCTCTCTTTGCACATCTCGGTATGCTCTCTCTCTGTATTGGCCGGGTTGGTATGCTCTCCCTCTGAAGCAGAAAAAAAAGTCAGCCCTTAGAACGTTCAAGTTGCTCCAATTTATCACCATCGTGCTGATGGGTTATGGGTGCCTCATATGTCTCTGTTTGGTGGTCGTATAAGGCTCCTTTAACAGAATACGGTTGCAACTGTCGCCGCATGCCATGGGCCGATTACCACGTGGTTAGGTTGAGATGTGTTGTTGAAGAGATCTCGGGGTTGTTATCAACCCGTTGTATACGTGACTTGGTCAGCTGGACACGTGGTCAGCACCAACTGTGCAAAGGTCTCTGCAGTTGTAACGGAAAGATCTTGTGAGCTGGAGACCGCATATCAACTTGGCCGCATGATGATGAGACCTTATGGGTCTCATAGCCACATACTTGCTCTTATTTGGGCCTTGGTCGAATGGACACTCTGGCCGCATAATAGAGAGGCCGCATGGGTCTTGCAGCCGCATATGTTCTCTCGTTTGGGCCTTGGTTGATTGTGTCATGCCCCGATATCCTGTAGAATCGGTCGTTCCTCCTAGGCACGAATCACCGTGCCAACGCTCCCGCAGAATGATCATTTCCATCTGGACGTACTTGATACCGTACGAGTACAAGCAGCGCCTGTGCAATGCCATGATCCAAACAGATAGAGAAATATCTAAGCCACAGAGTCGCACAGATAGTCCGAATGCAGCAGAATAAGAAACGAACATGTGATTGGTAACAACTTCACAGAGTCGTCAATAGCAGAAGCAGTGAATAACACAAGTATAGAAGTAAAACAAGCACTTTATTGATATTGAACAAGTATTACAAGCGACATTAGGTTGAGATTACAAGTCGCTCAAGCCCTCGCTCTCAAAATAATAAAAGCGTTCCAAGTGGCTACAATTATGGAATGATACATAGGTAATGTTCCAATATTATGTCTTGTATATGTGTTTCAGCTCCGGACGCAACGCTCCAAGGCTCCAGAGCGAACTCTACGCCTTAGCTCATACGAAGGGGTTTTCGCACTGAACAAGGTTCTCCCGCACCCTGCAAGCAATCGGGTTGGTTATCAGTACATCAATGCACTGGTGGGGAGGCTTCTCGCCCGCTCGACAAATCCAAACACGCTATATAGGTTCCGTGCACCATCTATTAAGTTATCTTTCTAGTCTTGCCTTAGGATCAGTTTTATGGAAATGATGTAAAGCCTAACTCGTGTAGCAATGTGCGGTGCCATATAAGAGGACACGGCGAGACTTACCAACTTACCATTCTTCCTTCCCTGTCTAAGGTAAACTAAATTAAGCCAAGCACGAATGTATATATATGAAATCCAAGTCAAATTACAAAAGCAAACACAAGTGTCATGAGCGGGGTTCTGATTCAGGTGCACTAGTTACATGGATTACTCAGGTGTGTAGCAATGGATTTTCAGGTGTTCAATATGTACAGATGTCTTATACTCATAATCGTTCAGGTGTTTCAGATTACTGGATGCGATGCAATGACTCGCACGCGGATTATCGCTAAGCGAGGATAACTTATCTATATGAACATGAGTCGTTGGCATAGCCATAAAGGAGGAGTTATAGCCTTAGGATGATATTAGATGCGTGAGGTATGAGTCGCTACACGCCACCTTCGCCCGGGGCGACATGGGGTGAAACGCAAGGCCAAGGGGCATTTTACTCCATGCCACCCACTACCATGCGACTAACATGAAGTTTCGTCCGGATCGGATCCGCCCTGGTGCCCCGATGATCGTCCGTAGGAACCTGAACATGAATACCTTGTGCACAAGTTGTCCGCGACATGCAAGTCATGGGTCTTCCAGATTCACGACATGACAAGATAATTTTTGATTCTTGTTCTGAATGAGTATTGCTCCACGAGCTGTGATTCTTGCTTTACTTGACTTGATGCAATCCTCTAGTTCGGAGAAATGTCTTGGTGACCCAATAGTCCCGGATACTTCCAGGTTCATACTAGCACATAATGACTATTAGATATTCTTTCGGTGAATTGGATGAATGCAAGACAAGATATTATTACCGGGGGTCGTGGCATTAATTCATATAACGAGCATAGCGAATATGTTAAGCAGGCAAGCAATGAAATAGTATTGAAACATAAGCATAAGGAAACTTGCAACATAGTCTACTTTAGAACATAAGCCTAGCCTTTACGTTTGCACGGTCTAAGGGGTAGTGCGAGAAATAAAATCGTACAGGAGCCTATCGGGCGACATAATGCATAAGGCGAGCAGTATAAACAAGTGAAGCAGTATACTACGAAGAGTATATAATGATCTTACTAGAGGCATTAGCGGAGTCTACTTGCACGAAGCTAAGGTAGCATGCAAGAGTCCAATTATAATTCAAGTTTTTCATGTTCTAACACAAGCAATACAAGATGGGATTATTCCCTTAGCTAGGCGCGTTGTATTCTTTATTAGCATGCAATGGGTGATTCACTTAGCGACTAGTATGTATTGTCTATATTTTAAGTGTACAAGCTAAGCAAAGGCAAGTTCGTCGTAGCCACCCACCTTAGCGATTATTCGTCTCGGTCGAGCGATACTCCAAGCGTGCCTTTGAAAGTCTAAGTCTGAACTCTTGAAGGGCCAAGTCTGAAATCATTTGCCTCAAGCGAGTTTTCTCGCTGAGCAAAGTGGGTCGAATCATTGCACTTGTGCTGTTTGAATCGGCTCTCCGCTTGAACAGAACATGTCGTTACATTATATACCACTCAGAAAAAGTCTCGTCCTCGAGACTTCCTGAGCGCAAACCGTTATATCGTATACTATCGAATCTATCTCAAACATAACAATCAGTATCGCGTGCATGCTGGGTCTGTCTCATTGGATGACTCTATCATTCAATCCAAGCTCTGACTCACTCTCTATAGCGCCTTAGTACTGAATATATATCGCTTAACGCGGGGTACGTTATAATCCATCTTGAATGACGATCTAAGGCTGAGGCAAACTTATCCAAATCGTTATACTCGTCCATGCGAATCTAATATATTTTCTTGTACTAGCATTCGAGATCAGCATATCTTGAGTCTGGATTGTGTACATATTCAAGACATCCCTCAAACATATGCATGTCAACCAACTTAGCAATACCGAAGTCTTTGCACTCGAGTTCAACATATCATTGAGTCTTGGATCGTGCACACGTTCAAGGTGTCCCTCAAATATATGCATTTATCCAAACATAACGATAGTGAAGTCAGATAAGCTACTCACAAAAATTTTAAGGGTTCTCGTCATACGAATCATAATGATACCTCCAACGGGGTCAATCAAAATCCAAGTCATGTCCAATCATACTCAAATCAAGCATTGTATTACCTTCAAGCACGATCAATCCGATATACCGACTAGCGTCCATGTTATCGTTCATTTTATTCGTGTCAAACATAGGACACATTTATCGATCTAAGTCTAACTCCAAGTCTTGCTGTCCCAGTTCTATGCCTTGCTCAGACAATACACTAAAGTCGATTACACAAGTTTTTTCACTTGGCACAGGTCGCCTGCCTAATTATTAGGTCAGCTCACAAGGTCATAGGTACAGTTCATGCTCACAACTCATCGTACAAATTCGTCGTACGATGCTCGCCCCAATTTCTAAGGTCAAACTATTATTCTTTCGCACGGGGTATTCTATCCAAGCTCATTTTATTCAGAATTTTAAACATCGAGCACAGATCATCCTACACATATTAACACGTTCGTTGCACAGGGTCCAAGTTTGTTCAGTCAAATCCATGATATATCAATGATGCATGTCAAGCCAAGCAATTCGTATAGTCTGTCCCTTCAAACATGTGATAGGATCTACCTGACCATTATGTCTAGGCCACCAAGCCATGATTAAATTTCCAATCTTCGATCTTAATTATAAACTCTAAGTCGTTCAACAAGATTCATGTATCCGTTCACGAAAATATCAAGCGTGTCTTACTCCATATTTTAGACTAACTTATCCTTCAAACACTTTCGATTCACTTACATTTTCAAACTCGTCTTATCGTGTTGAACCACAAGTCAAAACGATCCTTTAATTTTTACGCTCTGACCTCCCGCAAGTTTGATCATCCCCACTGGACGTTAGATTACCACGCCAACGCTCCTGCTGGATAATCATCCTAATTCGGGCGTGACGCATGTAGGAGCATGGAGTTACGCTCACACAAGACAAGAACGTCGAATATTATGGTTATCATCAAAATGATCGAGATACCTTATCATTATACTTTGCTCCATCCAAGATATATATATAATCCTTCAAGTCATGTTTATTCATGCTATGATCATAATTCGTCTAGCAAAATCATTCAACTTCAATGTTACCGTTTGATTAATCCGTAGTCTTACTTCTAGCATTCCTCAAATAACTAAGTTCAAATCCTCAAGCCAAAGTCTAACCATCTTCGTTACGTTCTATTTTATCGAGTTCGTTTAAATAATCATCGGACATGTTTTCGTGAGTTTGATCATCCTCGTCAGACGTAAAATTATCATGCCAGAGTTCCCGCAGGATAATCGTTCTCGGCCGAGACTGATAGTCGAAGGTTATCTTTCGAACTAGATTCAAGATCGTTCTTCCAAAATCTAAATCAAATTCGTTATTACTTACCTCTTTCATCGAACCACAATATTCATTTACTTGTATCAATCTGTGCTATCTTCCAATTATTGATACCATGCCAAGTCTATTAATTCGAAACCACAATATCCATTCTCAGGCTAACTTCTATCGAGCGATATCCTACTCAAGTTCAATCCATTTGATTCAATTCAAAATCTTATGTACGATCCACCAAGTTTTCTTTGACCAAGATATTGATTCCTTTACCTTGAATCCCAATTTGATATAAGCCTTATCACTTGTTCAACACATTCTCAATCGCTCAATCCAACTATCGTACGAGACCTTCAAATTCGCTCGAACATTTTCAAAATGATCCATACACCACTAAGGAATCGAGCCATCCAATTAAATTTTCAATTGTGTTCGCATCGTTCACTCGCATATCTAAGTCATTCCTTAGAACTCCTGTGCGATACCTAAGCGCCGCCTCGATAATTCTTACTCTCGTATATGTCCCAATTGATAGTCATCCAAGTAAACCATATTTGATTTGCATCTACCGACACGAAAATACCGTCTGAGCTATTTCTCAAAATCCAAGTACGATATACTATATTCGTCTTAGCGATCAACTGAAAAGGTTTATATCGGTAGCTATTATAAGTCCGACTTATCCTTATCTGAACAATATCCCAATCTCGCTTGCAAACTAGCTCGCACCAAAAGGGTCTTGGCTCGCGATACTCAACATAACTTAGCTAAAAGGCTGTGGACATAGCTAAGCATCCGAACGATATTCTATTTTGCATACTAACCAGCTTGGTAATCACATATATGTATTCGAGTTCGCACATAACTTACAAATTCTAGCACGAGTCTATTCGCACAAAGTCTAACACAGGTCAGAATAAGGGTTCTCGCATAACTATCCAGTAAAAACAATCATATTATTCACATACAAAATTTAAAATTATTTGGACACATTATATAAAATATTCCAATGGGTCAACGAGAGAGAGCGTATGCACATAACCCACGAATGAGCTTTCGAACTGAGAAAATCGATACGAAGTCCAAAGACGTAAAGCCGATGCTCTTATACCAATATGTCACGTCCCAATCTTCCGCAGAATCGGTCGCCCCCGCTAGGCGCGAATCACCGCGCCAGCGCTCCCGCAGGACGATCGTTCCCATCTGGACGTGATGCCATACGAGCACAAGCTGTGCCCATGCAAGGCCATAATCCGAATAGGCGGAGAAATATCTAAGCCATAGAGTCGCATAGATAGTCCGAATACAGGAGAATAAGAAACGAACATGTGATGGATAACAAGCTCATATAGTCATCAATAGCGAAGCAGTGAATAACACAAGTATAGAAGTAAAACAATCACTTTATTGATATTGAACAAGTATTACAAGTGACGCTAGGCCGAGATTACAAGTCGCTCAAGCCCTCTCTCTTAAAACAATAAAAGCGTACCAAGTGGCTACAATTATGGAATGATACATAGGTAATATTCTAATATTATGTCTTGTATATGTGCTTCAGCTCGGGATGCAACGCTCCAAGGCTCTAGAGCAAACTCCACGCCTTAGCTCGTATGAAAGGGGTTTTCGCATCGAACAAGGTTCTCCCTCACCTTGCAAGCAACCTGGTGGATTATTAGTACATGAATGCACTAGTGGGGAGGCTTCTCGTCCGCTCGACAAATCTAAACACGTTATATAGGTTCCGTGCACCATCTATTAAGTTATATTTCTAGTCTTGCTTTATGATCAGTCTTATAGCAATGATGTAAAGCCTAACTCGTGTGGCAGTGCACCGTACGATATAAGAGGAACACGGCAAGACTTACCAACTTACCATTCTTTCTTCCCTGTCCAAGGTTAACCAAGTTAAACCAAGCACGGATGTATATATACGAAATCTAAGTCAAATTGCAAATGCAAACACGAGTGTCATGAGCGAGATTCTTATTCAGGTGCACGAGTTACACAAATTACTCAGGTGTGTTATAATCGATTTTCAGGTGTTCAATATGTACATATGTCTTACACTCATAATCATTTAGGTGTTTTAGATTACTGGATGCGATTCAAATGCACGTGGATTTCCGCTAAGTGAGGATGACTTATTTATATGAACATGAGTCGCTGGCATAGCCATAAAGGATGAGTTATAGTCTTGGGGCGATATTAGATGTGTGAGGTGTCACGCCGCAGTCCCAAAATACGTAGGACTAGGAACACGTAAGCATGCCAGTCGTATGTATATGACAACTCCAATATATGGATACCATAATATACACATACGCTGTAATATGAATATAAACTCACACATGGTATATATAGTGTCACAAGTCATAGATATACTAATCTTATCCACACAACAAGTCATAGAAAAGAAATACTAAACTAGAATAATGAGTCTAAAATATCCAAAATAATAGCCGGGTGGAGACAAATCCACTACCAAAGACTATATCCAAAGCTAAAATAAGAGAGGAGTATAAATCTCCAATATAAAATAAGGTGATGACAGAAGTATCAGCTAAGAAGATCCATCACTAGAGATAATCAACGATGCTCAGAGGGTAAGACCTCCTCTATAGAAAGTAACACGTCAGGTCCTGGCCTGTACTCCTGCGGATACTCCTCCGGATACTCCTGGTCTTCTATACCTGGCAAGGGACCAGGTCCTCAGAGGGACATAACAAGATACATAGAAGCAAGCCGATTGAATACAGTAAACATGCAAAATATTTAAAAATAAATAAGTACGCTGTACAAGACAAATCTATATGAATGCAAATAAGGATAACTTTTTGACGTATGGGCAAGGGTAGGCTACTCGATCTAAGCCTCACAACTCACACACCAGTCTAGAACATCAAAAATCGTCATACCTCGGGGGTAGCGACCAACGCGACTCTACATAAATTGACATACCTCGGGGGTAGCGACCAGCGCGACACACTCCCATAGTGCAAGCTAGATACTACGATTTTTACCAGAGTGGTTAAAGTCCACACGCCTAATGATTGTCCTCTCATGATACTAGGTGTCAAGTGTGTGTCAACATATCTAATATATAGTAATGACTGAACAAAACTACACATGTAATTGATATACAGATATATAGAAATATAAATAGTATACAGAGTACTGTAAACAATATGGCAAGGTATACTTGCCTGGCAAGAAGAGCTACAAAGTGTAACGTCCAGGAGTCATGCACACAGGATCAAAAGCTATGACCTCAGAATGAACGTCTTCGGATGCTGAAATAAATATTATCAACGTTCCCAGAATAAGCGAGATAGCTAGAAAATACTATCCTTTCGTCCAATTTGGACACAGGGGCAAAACGGTAATTTTGGGTCAAAGTGGGGTCCACATGTGGCCCACTTTGCACTGAAAAGCATGTCAGGGGTAAAGGTCTCTAAATGGGACAAATTATAGGTCAAACCAATTCTAAACATCAATACAAACTCAACGGTACGTCCAATTTTGGATTCCGGTGAGTCGTACACAAATTCGCCCAAAAAGTCAACCGTAGGGCCCACCAATAGGCGACTTAGTCAACTGTCTCAGAATTGTGTGAAACTTGGGTCACGGGACCAGTGCGATACCAGGAATCTAATGGCTCAAGTTTTGTCGCGTTCTGACGAGCGTACACTAAATGGCGCAGTATTTTGAAAAAGTCGCGATACGGAGACTTTTTGCGTATACGGGATAATTCCGACGCGCACACGCGTCCAAATCAGTTTTTGCGAAAGCTCACACGTCTGGGTATACCGTACACACTTTTCAGTATAATTGGTATGCGACAGGGTGGTCCCGTTTGGCGGGGCATGCTCCGTATCACAAATTTTGGAAGTTAAAAAAACGGGATTTTAGTGATTTTTAACCTAATTTAATTTTGCATACAACATCAAATAAAATAATATAATTGACAGAAAATAATCTAGGTTAGGTGGTCTTCGTATAGCAAGAATAAAAACTAAATTCGGATCTTTGTGGTGGGGGATACGAGTCCGTAAATAGGGGTGGTTGCAAAAGATTTTCTGAGATTAAATGTCATAGTTTTTCTTTAACTTGGCGTCAATTTTTACCTAGGTTTGTGCGCTGCACGATGTAAATTAATCTACGGGATTTAGAGAGGGATATGTGGGGATCATACCGGCAAAGACGGGGTCGAGTTTCGTTGAGCGATGAAGCGGAAAATGGGACGTGAACAGGGGTTCGTCGCAGTGATCTGCTGCTGCCGCGTGCGCGGGTGACGCGCGAGCGTGTTGCTGCGGCGATGGCCGGCGATGCGGCATGCTCCGGCGGCGCGGCGGTGGCTCTGGGGTTCCGGCGACGGCGCTCAGGGATTTAGGTTTAGGTTTAGGTTTAGGGTTGGGGTATTAGAGATCAACTATATATAGAGAGAGAGGAATAGAGCGGGGGGGGGGGTGCGTTGTGTATTTCTGCGCGGGTGTAGAGGGAATAGCAGCCGGGTGGGTTTAGGTACAGCGGGTCGGGTAGTTTTAGGAGCGGGTTTAGGTTTATAGTTTATTGGGTTTAGGGTTTAATAACATTTTCTTTTCTTTTTCTTTCTCCTTTTCTTTTATTCTTTTTCTTTCTTTCTTTTCTAATTCTAATTCTTTTTCTTTTTCTTTTTCTTTTTCTTTTCTATTTTCATTTTCTTTTCTTTATACTATTACTAAAATTATTATTACACTATTATTATTATTATTATTATTATTAATATTATTATAACTATTACTTATTATTATTACTATTTCTATAATTATTATTATTATTAACATTATTATTATTATAATTATACTATTTATTACTATTTCTTTTATTCTTTTCTATTAATAAACTTTATATATATATATATATATATATATATATATATATATATATATATATATATATATATATATATATATAATTCGAGGAATTTATATTGGTGCATACAATAAATCTGTCAACTGTCCACATGATCTCCTACATGAAAATAATTAAGAAAAAATTATAATTGCTCCATAAATCATCTATTGCACTATCACCTTGAAATAAAATTAAATAAATTTTATTACTTCTAATTAGCTAATAAATTCTATAAATCAATTAAATAATTAGTTAAATAATTAATACGGTTTAAAAATTAGGGATTTTATATTCTACCCAACTTACAAAAATTTTGTCCTCGAAATTGACACTAACCCATATTCACTATAGCTATTACACTTCATTGATATCTAGCAGTGCTTCCTGAAAATCATCGTCACCCATTTTAACACCTTCTCATTTATTGTCCATACACTATTCGATTTCTAACTCATATACACTACCCAACTTACAAAAATTCTACTAGTAGTCAAAGTCTCTTGAGGCTATTGTCTAGGTTGTAGGACGAATTTATTTATTGGGTCGAGAATCTTAGGATACCCGTCTGGAATCTCACAACTATGATTTTTCTCTGTAACCGTCAAGTATCGTAGTCTAATACTGCCATGCCACCTGACCAGTATGTCTGCAAATACTTCGACTACTCTATTATAACGGTCTAGCTGCAACTGTCGCTACTTTGCCAGCAATTTGTCATAGTTGTCAGTTCGTGACAAGTGCCTTCAACTCTTTCCTAGGCTTAGTCTAAATTTTAGGATAACAATTAAGGTCTTGACTAACTTTATAAAACTATTGGAAGTATGAACTAATTCAACAATCTAACAGATTCTTATTGGGCTAAATGATGCTACTTAAGGGTTAAATTAATAAAAGAATACAGATATTGCTATAGTGCATAAACATAAGGGTTATTGTTATGAACTCATCCTTTAGTTATCAATTATTACTAACACATTTATGTTTTAACTAACACTAATAAGGGTGGGGTCGAAGTAAACCAACAATTCATGATGGCACGAAAAGACGTAACTACGATAGGGAGAATTAAGCACGAGATAAGGAATGAATAGAGAAGAGAAGATGAGCCACCCAAGGGGGCGAGATGGTGATAGGGAAAGAATACTACTACTGCTACTCGCATCATCTATTAGCATCGCATGTATGCCATCTGGGTAGAATATCAACATATCCTCATAACTGCTAAACTACCTTATATATAATTCTACGGCTACTATGCACCTAAGATCTCGTGTCAAAAAGGGGGTCATGAGTATGAAATGACAACTATAACTAAAGGTCGTACCTTTATCTATGACTTTCTGTGCCTGCGCTCCCTTATTTGTCATCATGAGTGCTTGGCCTATGGGGTATATCTAGTACTATCCGTGTATCAAACTCATACTAAGCACGAACGTTCGTCTTTCCAAAATTGGGGAAGACGGAAAACAATAATAGAGAGTTCAAGGAGGAGGTGATAGAATACAAGCACGAGATTCAAAGGGATTAAAGAATTTGAAAGGGAGTTGCCAAGGCAGTTATGGATTAAAATCTTATTTTGGATAAATTTCTATTCGAATGTTCATATTAGAACAGTTATGTACCTGACATGATATGCTCTGACCAGTCTAGAGGGCAAGTATATTCGTCTAACAAGTTTATTCAACTATATCTCAATCCACATAAAGTAGTGATACAAAGAGCGAACCAAGTGCACTACGGTTGATCAGACCATAATACACCGGTTCTGATTTAGACAATGTATTAGTGTGGGCCCCAAATAATACATATGTCATGAACAAGATCAATAAAAGAATAAGCTTGCAAAACTAGGCTATAACAGCAGCATAAGTCGTGGTAGTAAAAATATGAGTACGCTTGATTATGATGGAGGAAAGTACAGAATAATTTAAGTTCACCAAGAAGATCGGTGTTGTGTCTCTACAGTTGCCATACTAACTACTTGTCAAGGTCTCTAGTCAACCAAATGGGTGTATGGGCCTCTAAGTTCTATAGTCTGGGTAAACACTATCTTTTTATGCAAGCCTATAGTTGGTGTCATTCATTTATACTTCATTAATGAGTCAACAAGACTATGTATTACTAGGTTATGAGGCATACTATCCAACTTACAATAATTTAACTAATAGTGTTATTGAATACTAGAGTGTATATATCTTGTACAAGTCACCTTCCTAACCTCTATCAAGTACGAGAGAAGATTGACGTTGAGAAGGGATCAAGCAAGATGCAATGCATGCAATCAAATGAGAATGCGAAACAAAATCAAGGATGGTGATAATTAAGTGGATGAGATCTTATATTCTAATCCTATGCGCAGGCTTGTTCGGTACAGTAACGTAACTGAGACAATATGCTCTCGACCTGCATGGGCCACCACAAAAATATGTCACGCCCCAGTCCCAAAATACGTAGGACTAAGAATACGTAAGCATGCCAGCCATATATATATGGCAACTCCAATATATGGATACCATAATACACACGTACGCTGTAATATGAATATAAACTCACACGTGGTATATATAGTGTCACAAGTCATAGATATACTAATCTCATCCACACAACAAGTCATAGAAAAGAAATACTAAACTAGAATAATGAGTCTAAAATATCCAAAATAATAGTCGGGTGGAGACAAATCCACTACCAAAGACTATATCCAAAGCTAAAATGAGAGAGGAGTATAAAATCTCTAATATAAAATAAGGTGATGACAGAAGTATCAGCTAAGAAGATCCATCACTAGAGATAATCAACGATGCTCAGAGGGTAAGACCTCCTCTACAGAAAGTAACGCGTCAGGTCTTGGCCCATACTCCTGCGGATACTCCTGGTCGTCTATACCTGGCAAGGGACCAGGTCCTCAGAGGGACATAACAAGATACATAGAAGCAAGCAGATTGAATACAGTAAACATGCATAATGTTTGAAAATAAATAAGTACGCTGTACAAGACAAATCTATATAAATACAAATGAGGACAACTTTTTGACGTATGGGCAAGGGTAGGCTACTCGATCTAAGCCTCATAACTCACACACCCGTCTAGAATATCAGAAATTGTCATACCTCGGGGGTAGCGACCAGCGTGACTCTACATAAATCGACATACCTCGGGGGTAGCGACCAGCGCGACACACTCCCGTAGTGTGAGCTAGATACTACAGTTTTTACCAGAGTGGTTAAAGCCCATACACCTAATGATTGTCCTCTCATTATACTATGTGTCAAGTGTGTGTCAACATATCTAATATATACTAATGACTGAACAAAACTACACATTAAATGGATATACATATATACAAAAATATAAATAGCATGTAGAGTACTGTAAACAATATGGCAAGATATACTTGTCTGGCAAGAAGAGCTGCAAAGTGTAACATCCAGGAGTCGTGCACACAGGATCAGAAGCTACAGCATCAGAATAAACATCTTCGGATGCTGAAATAAACATCACCAACGTTCCCAGAATAAGCAAGATAGCTAGAATCGCATGAAACTAGGGTCAACTGTCTCAAAATCGCGTGAAACTTGGGTCACAGGACCAGTGCGATACCATGAATCAAATGGCACAAGTTTCGTCGTGTTCTGATGAACGTACACTAAATGGTGCGATATTTTACAAAAGTCACGATACGGGAACTTTTTACGGATACGGGGTAATTCTGACGCGCACACGTGTCCAAATCAGTTTTTGCGAAAGCCCACACGTCTGGGTATACCGTGCGCACCTTTCGGTACAATTGGTACGTGACGGGTGGTCCCGTTTGGCGGTGCGCACTCCGTATCGCAAATTTTGGAAGTTGGAAAAATAGGTTTTTAGTAATTTTTAACCTAATTTATTTTACATACAACATCAAATAAAATAATGTAATTGACAAAAAATAATCTAGGTTAGGTGGTCTTCGTATAGCAAGAATAAAAACTAAATTCGGATCTCTGTGGTGGGGGATACGAGTCCGTAAATAGGGGTGGTTGCAACAGATTTTCTGAGATTAAATGTCATAATTTTTCTTTGACTTGGTGTCGATTTTTACCTAGGTTTGCGTGCTGCACGATAGAAACTATTCTACGGGATTTAGAGAGGGATATGTGGGGATCATACCGGCGAAGACGGGGTCGAGTTTCATCGAGCGATGGAGCGGAAAACGGGACGTGAACAGGGGTTCGTCGCTGTGATCTGCTGCTGCCGCGTGCGCGGGTGACGCGCGAGCGTGCGGCTGCGGCGATGGCCTACGATGGGGCGTGCTCCGGTGGCGCGACGGTGGGTTTGGGGTTCCGGCGGTGGTGCTCAGGGATTTAGGTTTAGGGTTAGGGTTAGGGTCTTATAGATCAACTATATATATAGAGAGAGGAAGAGAGCGGGGGGGGGGGGGGGTGCGCTGTGTATTTCCGCGCGGGGGTAGAGGGAATAGCAGCCGGGTGGGTTTAGGTACAGCGGGTCGAGTAGTTTTAGGAGCGGGTTTGGGTTTATAGTTTATTGGGTTTAGGGTTTAATAACATTTATTTTCTTTTTCTTTCACCTTTTTCTTTTATTCTTTTTCTTTCTTTCTTTCTTTTCTAATTCTAATTCTAATTCTAATTCTAATTCTTTTTCTTTTTCTTTTCTATTTTCATTTTCTTTTCTTTATACTATTACTAAAATTATTATTAAACTATTATTATTATTAATATTATTATAACTATTACTTATTATTATTACTATATCTATAATTATTATTATTATTAATAATATTATTATTATTATTATAATTATACTATTTATTATTATTTCTTTTATTCTTTTCTATTAATAAACTTTATATATATATATATATATATATATATATATATATATATATATATATATATATAATTCGAGAAATTTATATTGGTGCATACAATAAATCTGTCAACTGTCCACCAGATCTCCTACATGAAAATAATTAAGGAAAAATTATAATTGCTCCATAAATCATCTATTGCACAATCACCTTGAAATTAAATAAATTCTATTACTTCTAATTAGCTAATAAATGCTATAAATCAATTAAATAATTAATACGGTTTAAAAATTAGGGGTTTTACAGAGGTATGAGTCGCTATATGCCACCTTCATCCAGGATGGCATGGGGTATAACGTAAGGCCAAAGGGCATTTTATTCTATGTCGTCCACTACCATGCGACTATCGTGAAGTTCCGTCCGGATCGGATCGGCCCCGGTGCCATGGTGACCGTCCGAGGAACTTGAACATGAATACTTTGTGCACAAGTTATCCGTGACATACAAGTCTTGGGTCTTCCAGATTCACGATATGACATGATAATTTTTGATTCTTGTTCTGAACGAGTATTTCTCTACGAGCTGTGATTCGCTTTACTTGACTTGATGCAATCCCTTAGTTTGGGGAAATACCTTGGCGACCTAACAGTCCAGGATACTTCCAAGTTCATACTTGCAGGGAACGACTATTAGATAGTCTTCCGATGAATTGGATGAATGTAAGACAAGATAGTGTTACCGGGGGTCGTGGCATGAATTCATGTAACGAGCAAAGAGAATATGTAAAGCAGGCAAGCATTGAAACAATATTGAAATATAATCATAAGAAAACTTGCAGCGTAGTCTACTTTAGAACATAAGCCTAGCCTTCATGTTTGCACGGGTCTAAGGGGTAGTGCGAGGAATGAAACCGTACAGGAGCCTATCGGGCGACATAATCCATAAGGCGAGCAGTGTAAACAAGTGAAGCAGTGTACTACGAAGAGTATATAATGATCTTACTTGAGGCATTAGCAGAGTATGCTTGCACGAAGCTAAGGTATCATGCGAGGGTCCAATTATAATTCAAGTTTCATTTCTATGTTCTAATACAAGCAATACAAGATGAGATTATTTCCTTAGCTAGGTGCGTTATATTCTTTATTAGCATGCAAGGGGTGATTCACCTAGCGACTAGCATGTATTGTCCATATTTTAAGTGTGTAGGATAAGCAAAGAAATTTTATCGTAGCCATCCACCTTAGCGATTATTCGCCTTGGTCGAGCGATACTCTGAGCGTGCCTTTGAAAGTCTAAGTCTGAACTCGTGAAGGGCCAAGTTTGAAATCCTTTGCCTGAAGCGAGTCTTCTCGTTGAGCAAAGCTGGTCAGGTCGTTACACTTGTGCCATTTGAATTGGCTCTCTGCTTGAATGAAACGGATCATTACAGATTGGACACTCTGGCCGCATGGTGGCATGGCCGTATGGGTCTTGTAGCCGCATACGTACTCTCGTTTGGGCCTTGGTCGATTGGACACTCTGGCCGCATGGTGGCGAGGCAGCATGGGTCTTGCAACCGCATACGTACTCTCATTTGGGCCTTGGTCGATTGGACACTCTGGCCGTATGGGTCTTGCAGCCGTATACATGCTCTCGTTTAGGCCTTGGTCGAATGGACACTCTGAACTTGTGGGTCTTGTAGCCGCATTAGTGATCTCCTTTGGGCCTTGGTCGATTAGACACTCTGGCCGCATGGTGGCGAGACTGCATGTGTGGGACACGTGGTATGTCACGTTTGTCGAAGTAATTAATGCACTGATGTGACTTGTTATCTTTTCCTGAGCCGTCGGCTTCACGAGTCTTGAAGCGTCAGAGTGATGAGTGATATGTCAGAGCTTTTTGACAGACATCAAAATCTGTGTCAGGGTAGTTTTATGCGGCCTTCCTGCTCTGTGGTCATTTATCCTGCATATAGTATACTATGCAGCTTTTCTGTGACTTGGTTGATCAGGCCGCATGTGGCTCTTCTGCGGCTTGACGGTTCAGGCCGCATGTGACTTTTCTGTGGCTTGGTTGTTCTGTTGAGGGGGCATGGCCTTTATGCGACTTGCATGATTTTTTATGCTTGTGGTAAAGGAGGCGATTAGGGAGGGGAGACGAAGGTAGAATTCGTGGAGACGATGTCGAACTGGATGCTGGCGGTGGTGAACATACCAGGGATGAGCAGGCTGGCCAAGGAGAAGGGGGTCATGCTCATCGTCGACAACACGTTCACCCCCTTGGTCGTCTCACCGACAAGGTCAATAGGTATTTTATAATATATTTTGAGTTTGGAAGGAAATGTGCTTGAATTTTGAGAAATAGAATGAGTTAGATATTCAAGTAGATAGTTTTAGTTTAATTTTAAGGAATCTTGGTTTAGAGAGTGTCTTGCTTCCTGAGTGGTATATTGGGTAGCCTAGCGATATTTTTTTGATCGAGGATTTAGGGATCGATGAGTCTATCAGCAAAGGATGGGATAGTGCAAAGCCTCAACTAGAGTTTTGCTTGGTAAGTTATGATTTTAAATATCTCATATAAGATTGGTTCAGACGATCGAGAATGAATTATACAAGATTAAGATTGCATTGGATAAGGTTTTGGTATTGTGAAATAGATGGCTAGGTTGACACTACTAAAATACAAAGACTTAGCGACAGAATATTTGCGACGGCTGATATTTGATGCCAAATAGCGACGTCTCAGCGACATTATAATAACCAAATACAATAGATCAAAAATTTAATATGAATCCTTTGCCAGGTTGTCGCTATGTCGTTACTGGATTATGCCACATTACCTGAGAACTATGGGGTAAATCTTTACGACAGATTAGCGACGGCTACTCGATTGCGGCGACGTACTAGGACGTCGTTGGTCCGTCGCCTATGTCTGTGCCCTAAGTTAAAGAAAAATGATGCCGATCAAAATTTAACATTTCGATCGACCGCCCTCTCTCTCATCTCTCACTCGACTTTCTCTCTCTTCCTCTCTCCGACGTTCCCCTTCCCGTTGTCCCCTCTCTTCGCTGACCTCCTTCCCGTGGTCCCCTCTTCTCCGGCGATCCGCTTCCCGTGGTCCCCTCTCTCTGCTCCGACGTGGTCGTGCCCACTTCCCTCCGTGCCTGTTCCCCTATCGGCTCCTCCATACCCCCTCCTCCACCGTCGTTTCCCCTCCTCCTCCAACGTGTCCCCTCCCACTGTAAGTTCTAGATCATTTGATCTCTCAATATATGTTGCTGTTGACATTTAGGATATACCATTTGGGGATGATTTATGTGATAATTTCGTGTTACTACTAATGTCTTGTTACTACTCGATATTTGGGGATGATTTATGTGATAATTTCTTATTATTGCTCGAACTACATGATCAGAAACTTTGTCATCGTATTTATCGTAGAACTTGTTGAGGCTTGCAGTGCAGATTTAATATGAGGGTAGTTGTGTATACTTTGTAACAACGGTGATTATATATATGGATACACAGTGAGTGTATGATATATTAGTGTGATTATATGAGGTTGAGTGGCTAGGTATCAATGTATCCATGATACGTGGATATGAGAAAGAGAAGAGGTCTGTGGCACAATGTGTTATGGGTGTATGAGTGTAAGAATAAGTAGTATCAGAAAATACTAAGCTTTTGGGGGTAGAGCTTAGGTCTGTAGGTGTTTGTAACTTTGGATGAACAACCACCATAAAAAAAAGATTTCATAAGATCAAAATTTAGATTATCACGGCATGTCCTAGCTCCAACTAAAGAATATCATACAAATTAATTAGAAATTTTGGATTACTTCTCTAGGAAGCAAGGACTTGGCCCAATAACAGCGAGACATAGTCCATGCAACCATTTGACTGACGAGGTAGAGACCATGCAGCTGTAGATAATATTTACAGTCCTTCGGCCCCTATCCCTCAGCAATGATGATACCATAATCCATCACTATATTATTTATTTTGTGAGCTGATGTCTTAGTATTACATTATGTGGTTTTATCTTAATTCTTTTATATTCTTCAGATTCTACATTTGATAAGAACATATACTACACTGATGTACATAACTTAGATGATTCACACTAATGTATGTTAGAATAAATTTTGGATTGTGTTCTGAGCCATCGATAACCGAATTCATGTCGATACTATGCAAAAAGGCATCATATTGAACAAATATCGATGTTGTAACTTTTACCTGTTTCTCTACTTTTTGCTTTGGTAGAATACACAAAGTACGAAATATAATACTTTTAGTATACCCATCTAATATCATATGTATATCTAATTCCTTTCTGTGTATTTTATCTTACGATACAGAATTTTTTACACCCACTCAGCAATGGATCGTCATTTGGTTGATCGTACGTAGATGTACAAGCGGCAACACGAGAGCAGAATTAGTCTGAGTAACGATTGGTCTGAGTGCTAATAATATGTCTATTATTGACATGTGTTTACAGGTTTTCTTGCCTGGAACAACACTCATAAATGAGAGCCTTCGTTATTTGGCATTGTAACCGATTAAGGAAGCAAGGACTTGGCCAGGCTATGTCATTAATGGCTTCAAGTTTAAAGCAACTAAAAATCCTATAAATACTAAATTTCTTACGGACGACTTGAATACAAAGGATTCTGGTGTTTGTATAAGAGGGACCATCTACGATGACGAGCCAGACTTTGACTATTATGGTGTACTTTGAGATATTATAGAGTTACAATATCTGACCCCATATGACATGAATATTGTGATGTGCAAATGTGATTGGTTCGACACAACACTAAATCAAGGATGGAAAATTAATAAACAATTTAGATTTATCGATATAAACCATCACAGGAGATATAGATGGTCCGACTCATTTGTGATAGCAAGTCAACCTGTTCAAGTCTACTATATAAGTTACCCAAGGCATCATAAAGATCGATTTGACTGGTGGACGACTTGTAAGACTAAAGCTAGAAATACGTTCAATGTTGGAGATCCAGCATACCAGAAGGACCAGGTCGAAGAGCCTCAATATTTGGGACAACAGTCGAAAGAAGATGTCATGGATAATATTGATGTTGAAGCTACTATCAAGAAAAATAGAGGGAAGAAAGAGGTTGATATACAAGACTTATCTCACAATCAGATAATTGGCCTTGTCCACGACTAGGAAGACGTCTCTGAAGAAGAAGAAGAAGAAGAAGAAGAAGAAGAAGAAGAAGAGAAAAAAAGATGAAGAAGAGCTTGATGAGGATGGTGATGACGATGACGACGACGACGACGACGATGACAATAACGATGATGACGATGGCAATGATTAGATTACTTATGTTGTCTACATATTGTACCTAGAGATGGAGTTTGATTTTGCTACTAAAAATACTTATATCTCTTACTGCAAATACTTCTATCTCAGTTTTCATAGTTGTTTTATTGGTTAGTTCTATTTATTAGATGTCTATCTTGTTACATAGTTCTATTTATTAGATGTTTATTATGTTGCTTAGTTTTGTTTATTAGATGTTTATATATGTGAATCGTGATCATAGATAGATGGTGGTTGTGGTCGTGATCATGGTCGTGGATGTGATCAAGGTGGTCGTGATCTTATACTACCTGGGGATGGATTATATCCTCGATCACGTGATCCTGATACTCCCTCGTTGGTCGCTAGCACCTTCACTCTGCCATCGGCTACTGGCATAGACACTCCGTCATTTGTCGCATACATCCCCGACGCTCCATCATCGGTATCTATGCCCCCGTTATCATCTGATGCATATCCTGGCACCCCATCGTCAGTTTATCCACTAGATACTCCTGCAGCTGTACGATGGGTCCCGGAGTATCCGGACTTAGAGTATGATGCTAGTGGTCGCCATATCCCCCGACCGGGTGGTCCTCCGACATAACTAGAGAGACCGGAGTGGTAGTTCAGAAAGTAGATTTGGCCCGCGACCAAAGAGCTGTAAGTAAATTTATATGTTTCATCTGATGCAGTTAATTTCATATATTTTATTTATTTATTCAACTAAATAATCTGTTGTTATTTTTTGTAGATTTTTCCCTACAGTGCTATACGAGAACTTGGAAAAATTATTATGGAAAAATACCATGGCCCCTACCTTAGATTCTCCGATGTGCCGCCCGACATGCAGTATATATGGCTTGACCAGATTAAGGTATATGCGACCTTTTCTGTTATTCTATTTATTAATTATTTTTAATCTACTTATATTAATTATTAATTAAATTTGTATGTCAGAAAACCTACTGGTGGCCCGAGCATCACGATGCGGAGATCAGGAAGACATATCGCGACGCCTGTAGCAAGAAGATGCGAGATGCAAATGATGATTTGCAAAAAGGGTAAATGCTGTCAATGACAAGAAATTCTGGATCCGTGATGATTTTTGGAAGAAGATGCAAAAGGATCTCGATACTCCTAAGTTCAAGAAAAGGTTCGAGCAAGGTAAGAAGACGCGATCTTATGGGAGTCTGCATGCTGGTGGATCGATCCCCATCGCTATGCACCATCAAAACCTGGTAAGATAACGCAAACTACTTAAATATTTTCATTATATAGTTAAATAACATTAATTATCAAGCTAACATATTTTCTTAATATTTTGTACACAGGCATAGAAGCTGGCGAAGAAGGGGGGAGATCCCTCTAGTATCAGTTTTGCCGATATTTTTTAGTATAAGCACAAGAGGAGGAAGGATGGGAGCTACGTGGACGAGAAGGCCAGCAAGACTGCTGTAAGAATTTTAATTTATATTATAAGTTAGAATAAAATGAGGTATTAGAATTTATATTACAAGTTAGAAGTCTATTAAAAAATTAAGGACGGGTCATTGGATAGGTTCGTTCCAGTCTCTGCAGACTGAGAGCGCCTCTCGGGCCACTCATGATGGGGTGGAAGAGAGTGTCGCTGTAGAAGCATGAAAAAAATGCTTGGAAGATCTACGCAGCGTCCTGATACAGAGCAGCGTAAAACAGGGTTCTTCATCGCCTCCATGGCGTAAAACCCAGCCGCTCTCAAAGCAGCGTTAAAGCGTACGAGGAACGCTTCGTATTCCCAAAAAGAAACTGTCCAGTCACGCAGTAAACCTGACCTCTGACTCCTGACAAAAAGTGCTGCACAGCTACCCAAACGACGGCTGGGAACAGGGGCAGACCCCTCGGGACGCGCTCCATAGTATGATGGCGGATCTCAGCATTTAATGCAGAGGATTTGGTTAAAATATCACCAAACCGGCGCTTACTAAAATCCCCCGGCGTAGACCGCTCTTTCGCGTGCAAAGAGAACACGCTGCCTTGTTTTACACAGGCAAACATGGGCTGTTTTACGCTCCGCAGAAGACAAACCGCCTGCCACATCAAAAGCTGCGCTTCGTACAGGGCTCGAGGCACGTCTCTCCGCCAAAGCACACAGAGCGGTGACAGTGTCCCCTCAAGGCACGTCCCTCCGTCAAAACGCACAGAGCGGTGACAGTGTCCCCTCAAGGCACGTCCCTCCGTCAAAACGCACAGAGCGGTGACAGTGTCCCCTCAAGGCACGTCCCTCCGTCAAAACGTACAGAGCGGTGATAGTTTCCCCTCAAGGCACGTCTCCGCATTTAATGCACAGGATGATGGCAAATCTCTGCCAAAGATTTGATCTCCAAAAGCCGTAATTTTGGCTAAAGACGTCCACATCAGCACCCTGGCACGGTACGCAGCGGCTTCTACGCCCATTCAGGATCTGTGCTCCTACGGCTTCCACGCCCCCTCAGTCTCTACGACTGCTCGGCTTCCACGCCTACTCGACTTCTATGCCTGTTCGGCTTCTATGCCTGCTCGGCTTCCACGCCTACTCGGCTTCTATGCCTGTTCGGCTTTCATGCCTGCTCGGCTTCCACGCCCCCTCAGTCTCTACGACTACTCGGCTTCCACGCCTACTCGGCTTCTATGCCTATTTGGCTTCTACGCCAAGGTGACAGACATTTGGCTTCTACGCCAACCTCTTCTACACAAGGGATACCTACCTACGTGGCTTCTACGTCGTGATCTCCGCAGCAGATATACGCATTTCGTCCCCTTAGTTGGACGCGCGTCACTTGCTCACTCAAAAGGTCATTATTACACAGGCATTGGTTACTTTAACCGTTGTGTAAAAGGGTGCTCTACTGTCCACTCCTCGGTTGCTATACCAACGGAGTGGTCACTGTCACCAAAGACTCTATAAATAGAGGCCCCTGTCAATGGGGAACAAGGTCAGAAAATTTGGCCAAGAATACCAATATCAGATCAAAGCTCGAAACTTTGAAAGAAGGATCGAACAAGGTCACCGAACCGGAGATCAAGAGGGAGAGACAGAGAGAGAGAGAAGAATACAGAGCTCAGGCAAGGAATAGGGAGCGACGACCTTCAGCATCGCGCATCTACCCTCCTTCGCAACCTCCGAAGCTGCATCCTGTCTTCCACGACACTTCTTCAACATCGTGTAGTCCAAGGGCTAAAGTGATCGACCGCAGATCAGACACCTATAGCAATTTATACCCAGATTAAATAAATTGTACTCCCGCATCCTCGTATAGGATCGAATTGTACAAGTTTGTTTGTAAACGAAAGGGCACGGGTCTCGTATAAACCCTGTCATTGAAATACACTTTCATTCTTTCGTTTAATACCACAAACAGTCACTGAGTCTTCGCCCGCCACAACGTCCTCTTCTATGGCCGCTCGGAGGAACGACCTTTTTTTACAGGCCGCTGGCGGAAGAGGAAAAGGCGGATGCGTCTACGACACCGGCTCCTTGGCGTCACAGATGTCGGTATACTAGAGACCTCCACCGCTGGCATCTTCTGCTGCGACACAACCTGATAGGATAGAGCAAATTGTTACGGCGATGACCACATTGCAGGCCACAGTGGTGGGTATGCAGTAGTCGATCAACAAAATGCTGACCTCCAAGGATCATGGTTCTTCCGATGTTCATGCTCCTTCCGTTGTTGTCCCTGGTGCCACGACATCTAGTCCTTTTGGTGCCTCTGCTCCTCCCGCTACTGGTTTTGGCCATATTCTATCTGTTGACGTAGTGATGAGACTCCTAAGTTTATTGTCGCCGGAGATGTTAGATTCACTACCATCTGAATTAGTGAATAAAATTTCTTCGGACGTCCTTGAACGTTTGCGTGACCAGAGAACACTGCCAGATCGGTAATTTTTTATATATTTGATATTTATTTGTGTTGTAGTAATCGCGGACTTGTGAATATTGTTTATTTATGTTTTCGTGGTCGTAGACTTGTGGAAGTTGTTCATGTACTTTGATTATTTTATTTGGACTTGTGGTCATGGACTTGTGGATGTTATTCATGTATGTGATTAATTTTATTATTTTAATTATATGTCTTTTCTAAATTATGTCTCGTGTGTGTTTTCAGTATGCATTTGTGCCGTTGAAGGTCCGATTAGACATAACTTTTACAACGGATTGCGCTGGATAGTTGATATATTGATAGTGTTTAACATATTTTATATAAACAAAACATGCTGGGATATCTGTATTTAAAAGTTTTTTTTGCATTTATGAGCATATTAGCGACGGACATCCGTCTACATAGCGGCTACCTACGACGTACTTGCGACACGCTAGCGACGAAAATAACCGTCGCCAAGAAAATTTCTATTCTTGGGCGAAGGATTATCGACACACGTCGGCGGACATGCGAATTCCTCCCGACAGTAAGTATTGTCATTATTCCTTCGCCAACTTGAGTATCAGATTTTTTTCAGTATCAGAAACAAATAATGTCGCTATAACGTCGCTAATCCGACGCCATTTTGGCACAAATCTGTTGCAATCTAGACGTCATTATAAACTAAATTACTGTCGTATATACGTCGCTAAAGTGTCGCATAATGAATCCATCGCTGAAATATCGCATAAACGTCAACTAAATCGACGTCGCAATTAAGCCAATTTGTAGTTGAAAATTTGACTGATTGGCGACAGAATCTTTTAGCGATGTGACATTTACCGACGAGTATTTTTCCTCTAAATATCGTCGCCGGGTAGTTGCTAATGGTGAATAGTGACATTTTGGCGACGGAAAATGAGGTCGCTATTCCTCTGTATTTTAGTAGTATAAGAAAATCAAAATGGATCGTATATTGAATTATGGCTTGAATCGAATGGGATAGAATTTTAAGTTGAGAGAGAAGATTCGATGGTGCAATTGGAAGATAATGCAATTAAAAATTTGGTTCGAAAGATATAAGAATAACTCTAAGGTTAAGAAATTATGTTACTCGATGACTTAAGTTAGACGATAGCTAAATTGATTTTTATGTAAGGATGACTTGGTCTGGTGTTCCAGTTTGGAAGGTAGCATGGGATGAAGGAAATTTGAGTTAGCGAATGGATTATTTCTAGTGATGCGGTAAGGCGTATGTGTTGGATGATAATGAAACATATCAAAGATAGATAGATATTAACTACAGGATATCCTGGTCAGGTGAATAATGATTAAGTGGAGATTGAATCTTTGGATAGATTACAACAAAATTAGTCTATTCAGCAAGGTCATTCCTAAGCTAAAAGATTCTGTCGCCAATCAGTCAATTTTTTTACTACAAACTGGCTTAATTGCGACGTCGATTTAGTTGACGTTTATGCGATATTTCAGCGATGGATTCATTAAGCGGCACTTCAGCGACGTATATGCGACAATAATTTAGTTTATAATAACGTCTAGATAGCGACGGATTTGTTTCAAAAATGGTGTTGGATTAGCGACGTTATAGCAACATTATTTATATTTCTGATACTGAAAAAAAATCTGATACTTAAGTTGGCGAAGGAATAACGACAATACTTATTGTCGGGAGGAAGTCACCTGTTCGCCGACGTGTGTCGGTAATTCGTCGCCCAAGAATAGAAATTTTCTTGGCGACGGTTATTTTTGTCGCTATCGTATCGCAAGTATGTCGTAGGTAGCCGCTAAGTAGACAGATGTCTGTCGCTAATATACACATAACTACAAAAAAAACTTTTAAATACAGATATCCCAGCATGTTTTGTTTATATAATATATGTTAAACACTATCAATATATCAACTATCCAGCACAATCGCTGTAAAAGTTATGTCAAATCGGACCTTCAACGGCACAAACGCATGCTGGAAACACACGCGAGACATAATTCAGAAAAGACATATAATTAAAATAATAAAATTAATCACATACATGAATAACATCCACAAGTCCATGACCATAAGTCCAAATAAAATAATCAAAGTACATGAACAACCTCCACAAGTCTACGACCACAAAAACACAAATAAACAATATTCACAAGTTCGCGATTACTATAACACAAATAAATATCAAATATACAAAAAATCACCGATCTGGCAGTGTTCTCTGGTCACGCAAACGTTCAAGGACGTCCGAAGAAATTTTATTCACTAATTCGGATGGTAGTGAATCTAACGCCTCCGACGACAATAAACTTAGGAGTCTCATCACTACGTCAACAGATAGAATATGGCCAGAACCAGTAGCGGGAGGAGCAGAGGCACCAAAAGGACTAGATGTCGTGGCACTAGGGACAACAACGGGAGGAGCATGAACATCGGAAGAACCATGATCCTTGGAGGTCAGCATTCTGTTAATGAAAGTTTACAACCAAATGCTTACCCTTTCTCTCTCTCTCTCTCTCTCTCTCACACACACACACACACACACACACACCCATCCGGTCCCATCTCTTCCCTCCCTCTTCAATGAAAGTCGGCCACCTGACAAATAGTAGAAAGGTTGTAAGCATTTGGTTGTTAGCATGGTGCTGTCCTAAACTTAAATGTTTTAAACTATAATTCTTTTTTATATTTTTTTTAAATGTCCACATATAAGTTTGGATTTTCAAGCACGATCCATAGGTCTATCACTGTTGTCCACTTCTAACACATTTTTTGGCTCGAACCTAGACAGATATGGCACATGACTCTCACCTCAACCACTTGAGTTAAAACTATTTCGCTACAACTAAATATTATGATTCACAAATTTTAAAATCTTCACTCGCAACCCAACCCAACCCGCTACAACCCCCATCCACACATGTACACCCACTACCACTCCACCCAAATAAATTAAGTCATTCTTCTAGTTCCCATATATGCACATGCATGCTTTATTTAGGAAAATGGAATATGTCATCTCAACATCCAATCATATCGGTTTATATACTAATATAACAAGACACCAGTAGAACCCTAAAAAATTAAGGATTTTATGGATTTTAAAAATAAATAAAAATTACTACAAAATATATACAAATAAGGATGACCAAAAAGGGTCGTCGGTAAACAAGTTGTCACTATTACAAAGGCATCGCTACTTGGTCGCTACTCTTCTACTTGTCGACGCAACAATGATAGTGTTATAGTAGCAAAATGTCGTCTACTGAGCAACAAGCCCACTAGGCAATGCTCTAACAACCTATATTTGATGATCTACTCCATCAAAAATTCATATCTTCAGCGATGACCTTTCGGAAAAGGAGAGTATGTATACCGACGCCACTATGATTAGCTCTCGTTTCTTCTTGCAACAAAAATTAATTATAAGGCTTGACGACTTCTAGCTGTCACGTTCCGATTCTTCAGAGCCAAACTTTGCCCATGAGCGTGATGCCGTACAAGTCTAAATTATACTTGTACAAAACAAACACCAAACGGCCTATTGAACATCTAGGATATAGTCTTTGCAATAGAAATACTAAGCAGAAAAGTTGAATCGGCACAAGATAAACAAATGAATGATTCTATTTATTGATATTACAACAAAATTACAATGACTCGATGCAAGAACAACTTGATTACACATACTATATATATATATATATATATATATATATATATATATATATATAGTATGTGTAATCAAGTTGTTCTTTGTCACTCCCCAGTCCCAAATATCGAGGGACTAGACACGTTGCAATGGCCAGCATCACACACCAATGGACAAACCCAATTTAATGGACCCATCAGGGTGTACTTAAGCTGTAATACAACAATAAGGATCTAATATACTAATCTCATCCACAGAAACGAATACATCAATATAAAATATAAAGCAACATCAATGTCTCAAGAAAATATATATATCGGAGAATAATCCGATAATAAGTCTGATACAATAGTTCAACTGACAAGAAATAAAGATAACAACAAATACAGAGTATGGATAAAGCATATACTCAAAAGAAATCCTCAACAATCACCTCATCCTCGTTTTCTGGTACTGCTCCAATGTATGCACCTGCTCCTTCTTCTGCTCCTGTTAATGCTCATGTCCCGTATACCTCGGAATAGATCTCCTCTACTATTCCTGGGGACATTATCCGGATCCAGGTCCTCAGGGGACATAACAAGGTACAAAATAACTCAAGCCAAAATAAATACAGTGCAGCAATAAATGAATCAATAAGGTAAACTATATAACCATCTAAGTGATATGCAAGATGAGAGCATTAGTCATACTCAGGCCGAAACTACCATAGGCTCTGTGTCAGAGAAACCCATAGTAGCATTTATCTTGAAGGGCCAGAACTTGTGCCAAAGCTCTGTATCAGAGGCTAAGGCACCTCCATAAAACTACATATATATAATATAATCAGCTTTTAATATGGTAATACTCTCCCCACCCAATGTAATCACACGTCTCATATCCACGATATCTCATGTCCATGTCACGCAGGATCATGACCTCTAACTGATGCAACAAGTCATAATGATAGCTAAGCATGTGTATAAAGAATATGTCATAAAACCTGTAACCTATACAGAATTACCATCAAAATCTCAGGAAGATTCTGTCTCATAAATAGTGTCAGGTGTCCTGAGGTATGACGTACTTGATAAGGCAAGCACGAGAATGTATAAGGTCTCGATATCCAAGACTAGGTGACGTTACACAACTCCGCGTACGGTGTTGACACCCGAATATTATTCAGACGCTAAGTAATGTCACACGGTCCTAGGTTGAACAGAGATATTACAGTAATAAATCAAGAGAATAGTATAAACAAATGCTGCAAGTATGGCAAGGTACACTTGCTTGTGATCCTAGCTCCAACTGCTGCTCTGGTATCAGCGGGATCTGCAAGTACTCCTCCGAATGCTGAAATAAACATTACCATCAGATTCAGAAGATATCAAATAGCTAGAATTGCCTGTCCATAAGTCCACTTTGGATACATGGGCAAAAGTGACAGTTTCTGGTCAAAGCGGGGTCCACATGTGGCCCGCTTCGTACCGAAAAACGTGTCAGAGACAATCTTCTCCAAATTCGTCAAACTTAGTGTTCATAATCCAAAACAACAATACGAACCCAACGGAATGTCCAGAACTAGATTCCGATGAGCCGATCACAAAATCGCCCGTCAAGTGGAGCCGTGGGGCCCACGATACACAATTTTGTCAACATTTTCAGAAATAACCAAACTTGGGTCACAGGACCAGCGTATTGCTATGAGTCCGATGGCACAAGTTTCGTTTCGATATGACGTGCGTACACGAAGTTACAACGAGTTCTAGAACAGGGCCAATACGGGGTGTTGTCGACGGATACACGTTAATTTTGGTGTGCACGCACATCCAAATCAACTTCCGCAAAATCTCACACGTCTGTATTAACGACACACACCTTTCGGTGAAGTCCGCACACGACCAAGTCGTCCCGTTTAGCGGGGCGCAACTAGTTCCGAAAAAATCAGGGTATCTATTTTTCTGATTTTTGGTCGCAGTTTGCGATCACCACAGGACACGATACCCCAAACAAATTATACGGGTATCGAGAGGTTCACGCAGGGTCCATGTAGGATTCGACAGAACAGAAACCGGATCAACGTACATGGAATTACGCGTGCAGGAAAGCAGGTTCCTCGATGTTGTCGTTGGCGACAGGTGGACGCGGTAAAGCACGGCGGTGGCGGCGGCTAGGGCTGATGCGGGCCGCTGTTGCTGCTGTCTGAGAGTCGTTGCTGGCGGAGCTCGTCGTCGGAGGGGACAGGGTCGGATGGAGTATCACCGGAGCTGGTGGTGGCAGGGTTAGGGTTCGAGGGTGGCGGAGACATGGGATCGTCAGGGCTCGGTCGAGCGGAGGGGAGTTGGGTTACTCAGGGTACCGGAGGGCGGAGGGCGGAGGACGATGTAGTGGTGAGTGGTGGTGGCAAAGGAGGAAGGTGGCGGTGGTGTTGGTGGACGATGGTGGAGGCGGAGTCGTGGTACGGTGGAGCTGGGGTGCCGGCGTCGTCGTGCGGATGGGAGGAGCGACGGAGGAAGGGGTGGCCGTGGTGGCGAGGTTCGGGGGAGGCCGGGGTTTTATAGAGGAAGCCTCGGTCAGCCGTTGCGGGGAGGTGGAGAGGAAGAGGCGGCCGTTGGGGAGGCGAGGCGGCGCTGAGGAAACGGTCGCGGGGATCGCGCCGGCCGGGATCGGCGAGCAGCGGCGGTTAGGGATTTAGGATTTACTGTAGGTGCGGGTTTGGGTACGGGTTAACGGGTCAGCGGGTCGGATCTGAATCCGACACACTAGTGTTGGTTTAGACATGTTCGGTTCGGTTCATTTAGTTTAAACCAGTTGGTTCAATCCGGTTTAATTGGGTTTAATAAAATTATTAATTTTTAGGTCTTTAAAAATAGTTCTGGGGCCCAATAAATTTCGAAAAAATTATCCTATGTCTAATATTTTATTTTACACCAAAAAATATTATTTTTATAATATTTTAATATTTAATAAAAATATTTAAAATTATTTATAACCAGAATACTTTGTTTTTAATTAGTTAAAAAATCCCAATTTTTTTTAAAAAATTTGTTTTTAAAATCCTGAAATATCTGGGGGTTTACATTCTTGCATCGAGTCATTGTAATTTTGTTGTAATATCAATAAATAGAATCATTCATTTGTTTATCTTGTGCCGATTCAACTTTTCTGCTTAGTATTTCTATTGCAAAGACTATATCCTAGATGTTCAATAGGCCGTTTGGTGTTTGCTTTGTACAAGTATAATTTAGACTTGTACGTCATCACACTCATGGGCAAAGTTTGGCTGTGAAGAATCGGAACGTGACAGCTAGCAGTCGTCAAGCCTCATAATTAATTTTTGTTGCAAGAAGAGACGAGAACTAATCATAGTGGCGTCGGCATGCATACTCTCCTTTTCCGAAAGGTCATCGCTGAAGATATGAATTTTTGATGGAGTAGATCGTCAAATATAGGTTGTTTGAGCATTGCCTAGTGGGCTTGTTGCTCAGTAGACGACATTTTGCCACTATAACACTATCATTGCTGCGTCGACAAGTAGAAGAGTTAGCGACCAAGTAGCGATGCCTTTGTAACAGTGACAACGTGTTTACCGACGACCCTTTTTGGTCGCCCCTATTTGTATATATTTTGTAGTAATTTTTATTTATTTTTAAAATCCATAAAATTCTTAATTTTTTTAGGGTTCTACTGGTGTCTTGCTATATTAGTATATAAACAGATATGATTGGATGTTGAGATGGCATATTCCATTTTCCTAAATAAAGCATGCATGTGCATATATGGGAATCAGAAGAATGACTTAATTTATTTGGGTGGAGTGGTAGTGGGTGTACATGTGTGGATGGGGGTTGTAGCGGGTTGGGTTGGGTTGCAAGTGAAGATTTTAAAATTTATGAATCATAATATTTAGTTGTAGCGAAATAGTTTTAGCTCAAGTGGTTGAGGTGAGAGTCATGTGCCATATCTGTCTAGGTTCGAGCAAAAAAATGTGTTAGAAGTGGACAACAGTGATAGACCTGTGGATCGTGCTTGAAAATCCAAACGTATACGAAGACATTTAAAAAAAAAATGTAAAAAAAAAAAATTATAGTTTAAAACTTTTAAGTTTAGGACAGCACCATGCTAACAATCAAATGCTTACAACCTTTCTACTATTTGTCAGATGGCCGACTTTTATTGAAGAGAGAGGGAAGAGATGGGACCGGATGAGAGAGAGAGAGAGAGAGAGAGAGAGAGAGGGGGAGTAAGCATTTGGTTGTAAACTTAGCATTTTTCTCAAGCTTAAAGGTTAGCCAGGTGGAACATAAATGTGTCTTTTCAATCAAGTCAATTTCATTATATTATGACCTAAGTAGTTTCTCATTTCCATCCATTTCGTTGATAAGGATCCCATCACTTCCATATACCAAAGGACTAATAGGTCACTCCTTCCCATCTCCCTACACTAATAATACCAAGGGTGTAGCCTACTCTTAAATCGATATAGATAGACCATATTTCTTGAACCACACTTCGACTTGTCCGAGTCCCCTCCAATCACTTGCAGAATATTTCATTACTAAGAATATATTACACCTATGCACTTCAGTCCCTCATCATGTTTTCCTATTAGAATCTTTGAAAATTAAATAAAGTTGCCATAAAGGCATTATGTGTATTTAATGGGTCAAGATGGAGCTGAAAGTGAAAGTTGTTGTATGTTTAAATGTATGATATGATATCCAACTTTTCTGTATGGGCAATGCCTTTATTTATGAAAGTTATTTTTCATGCAAATGTAAAGTTTCTTGATAGAGTACTAGTCTCATTAATTTATTGCTATAATCAATATAATCCTCGTACGTGAATCTTGTTAGAAAATATCTAGCAATCATAAACACAGATTTTGAAGAGATTAGTTCAATGTGGACTACTTTCACAAGTAACAACCAAAATAAAGATCTTACTTATGATCAATAATAAAGAAATCCTCCATTTAAGGGCTATTTGGTTGAAGATGTGAGCCGAAGTAGGATATCGTAAAATCGATATTTTGCGTAGACATATTTTCTACTTTTTCGTTTGGATGCTTTTAAGAATTGAAAGTTGGAACTAGCAATTCATGAATCCGTTGTTTGGAATATAAAATTTGAAAGTGACAAGTATTATTTTTATTGTTGTTGTTGTAAAATCTAAATTTCGTCTATTAGAAATTAATTTTACACCTTTTGCTGGTTTAGATTTTTTAGTGTTTGTAGCTTAATAGAAATTAATATTTGCTATGTCCTTGCTAACTATTTAACTTATTAGAAATTAATATTTAGCTAAATTATTAATTAAGAATATGACTAACTATTTAATGTATTAGAAATTAATACTTAATAATGTTAATAACGATATTAAAAAGATTAAATTTCAAAAAGGAACTCTCAGCCCACATCCCTGTTAAAACAAATATGTGGATTGTGGAAAGAAATATCTTTTGCTGCACCCGACAGGAAGTGGTCCTGTCGAGAGGAGGTTGGCAACCAAACCGGTGAAGTGGCATACACTTGGCTCAGAGTTTTACGTCACTTCCTAGTCCAAATGAACAAACCAAATGGCCCCTAATTAAGAACCACCCAATCAACCACCATGAAATTTTCAATCAACAAGCTCTGATATCCATCCATGTAATATGTTACAAAGATAAACAAAGAAAAAAATACTTACTCGGTGATATCTTTAGTTTTTGGAGAAATTTTAGTTATGAAAAGGATTTTTTATTTTTTATTTTTTATTTTTTATTTTTTATTTTTTGTTTTGTTTTGTTTTGTTTTTGTAGTTAGTAGTTGAAACTTTAGTTTAGTGGGGATTGTTGGAAACACGATGAGATCAAAGCCTATACTCGTGGTATGATATTGGACTTGATTCATATAATTTTTTTTATTAAATCCAAAACAAATTTCAATTATGTATACCTTAGGTCCAATGTGGGACTCAGATTTTCTACGCAACTCATTGTTATCAAATTTGAGCGCTTAACCGGATTTGAGATTCAACCCAACAGAGATGTTTAAACTTTTACTTGATCTAGTTCTCACAACCATGATCACAACCTACATTAGCTATATATAATTATGAGTATATTGACAATACGAAGAAAGCCAAGCATGCATGATCATTTAGTTCTAACCATATCATTAATTAATTCCCTCTATAATCTCTTATTGGCAGCATCAAGAAAGCTATAGCCAATAATAAAATTGCATTTATATATACCACTTCCTACTAAATTATCAATTGCATATGTCCTCTTTTTTCCTTTCTCTTTGTTGGGAAACTAGAAAGCAAAGCACGTGCACATGCAGGAGAATGAAGGGAACCTAGCCTAAGTCCTTTCGTGCTTTTGTGTCTTTGAGCTCTCTCTAAACATTGACAAGAAGCTTTTAGAGGTACGTAATAGACACATTCATCCATCCTTTTCCAGCTTTTATGTCCAATGGTCTCTCCTTGTCTTTCCTTCTTTTCCTTTACTATCTTGAAGTGGGCACACCATCATCATCTTCTTCTTCTTCTTCTCCTCATGATCTTCTTCATATGTGTTAGTCCTCATGAAATGATGAGTACTCATGTGATCAGAGTGATCTCCCCAAGGTGAACTCAAGATTGGGCTTCTTCGCGCTCGTCTCCAAGTGACATGAAGAGTTCAAATCCTTCATTTCTTCGAACCTTTTCAGTCTCGTGTCATTCTGCACAACACAAGATATATGCAAGTGCATTGCACGACAATTGTTATAATTATTCTAATACTTATTAAGACTGCTTATTAGAAAGACTAAAAGACAACTGCATTAATTATTCTAAATTTATTATTATATTAGTATCATCATATTATTATATATATTATTTTAAGACTATTTAGGATGACCAAACGAGAACTTCCGTAATTATCTTGTTGTTCCTATTTACTTTAATGAATAATTTAAATTAGAACACAGACGCAAGGGTATATTTGAGGAAAAAAAAATTACGGTAAAATTGAACTTTTCTCTCAATATATAGTAGTATAGATTAGTGAATGTAAACGTTGAGCAAGAATTTCACTAAATCTCAATAGCAGTACATGGTACATAGTACATTGGTATTTTTGTTTGTGTGTGTGTGTATGTGTGTGTGTGTGGAGGGGGGTGGATAAGGTTGGGACATATTGACCCTCTCCAGATCTAAATCCCCCTAATGCCAATGCAAAGATATATTTACATTTTCTCGTGGTAAATATTATCTCGTTCTAGACATCTCGGTATCTCATGCATATATAGTGTTTCTATTTTATATTGACATTACAGAGTATTACAAGATATTGACATTAGAGGAGCCAAGTTCAGATGTTGCATTGGCAGGAGCCTCGTAATTAATAATGTAGACGGTAAAAATGTTGAAGTTTCTTATTCATTTTTATAGCATAAATATACTCCCATAGCTAACTTCACATTGAGAATTAGCAAGGAAACACTAATTCGACACATCGGATAATTGTTGTAAAATTTGATGTAACAATACATCAATGGGGAAATGGAAATAGAGGTATATATCCTTAAGTTTGTCATGAACTTGAATATGGTTTGGTTCTAATCAATTCAAAGAGAACAGTAAGAATAAGATGTTGGGGTTTGAAATTAGTACCACTAAAGAGGGAAGGCTCCCAGTGGTGCAGGAATCCTTTTGTTTGCCATGAAACCAGCTCCCTCTGCTGCAAAAATAAAACATGTGGGAGATCACATTACAAATCCATCAGTGGAACTCCATACAAGAAAGAGTACCAAAGAAGAAGAAAAAGGAAAAGTAATGGAAAAGAAAGCCATCTTTCACTATTAGGCTTAGCTTCTTGAGAATTTCTACCTAAGCTTTATCAAGCCATGTGATGGCCCCTTGCCAAGGAAGTTCCAAAAGGCTTAGCTTTTGAACACTCAAGGTTTTTGAAAACACCCCATGCATGAACGGTGGGCCCCTTGCTTTGGGGTACCCACCCCCCCCCCCCTCCCCACCCCCCCAACAAAATCCAAAGTGATCATAGGGGTGTCCCTTTACATGTAGATGTTGTCAAATGGGTGCTTCACAAGGGATCATTACACCATCATGGGGGGTCAATTGCATGCCCTCATGATCCTGGAACAAAGCTATTATCTCTGCTGCTTTTTGTGAGCACTTGCATGGTGATAGATATAATTAATATACAGAAAAGAAAGAAGAATTAAGAGTCCTTACTTTACCAATAATATAATCCTCGCTAACATTCTAGAGTTCAGATAGTTACGAAACACGGGACTTAATACGTTGTCAGAACAGTTCAGATTTGAAATTCTTAGTTTCGACATCCATTTTAAACAGATTTTATAAAAATCAAACTCTGTAAAAAAAAATGAGTCTTTAATTCGTACTCACTCTCTAGAATTTTGGCGCAGCAGCTTAAAAACCCATATAATGTTATAAGGGCGCGGCGCTAATCTTAGTCTCTTTATAGGGGTATTGATATTTGTGTAGCTAATGCCCACCTTTAAATATAGAGAAAAGAGAATTTGGAAGGTCAGAAGTGGATGCTTTTTTATTTTTTGTTATGATTACATAATATATTCTTCTTCTTTTCATGATCTAATGACAGTGGAATTAATTCCTTTTATATAAGTAACTATATTAAGAACTAGTGTTAATTAGATACCTAATTAACATGAGTACAGATATGTATTGATTAGTAATAAAGAAATCAAGCTCAAACCATCTAAGATGATACTCACTTCCCTACAAGTACCAATTATGCTTATAGTGGAGGATGAATATACTTCACACTATATTTGTTTCACCAATGCAACATATTGGCACCTGCACCATGTCTAATGCTTGAAGGTTAAAGACACTTATAAGATTCTCCTATTGTGAGGATTTGTCCTTGTTTAGTGTATAGAAAATTTGTGCTTCATAGTCACTAACTAATTACAAGGAAATGAGTACTTGTAAATTCCATTCAAGTTATCTACATATGAAATGAAAGTCCTGACCAAAACATTTTTTTTTAAGAAACTCTTTCTACCTTGAAGAATTGCTCCATAGGCCACAATAGTTTGCGCCATTATGCCCGGTCGAATTTGTGCTCTGAACCGAAGGTTCCGGTCCGCGGATGTCGAGCAAATTGTCATCTGAAATCTCTATTGGATCTGTAGACCATGATTACTAAGATTGATTAGTACAAGGAAAAAAAATTCAATCATATTGTGGTAACTCAAAACATTGATCAATCAGATTTTTCAAGTACTAAAGTTCTGCATTACCCGAAGAACTCGGTGGCCGATCGGTCGCCTTCACCGTACGATACATCTGCAACCAAACATTATCAAGGTAAATCTATTTCTTCACTAACAATACAATGATTTTTGATGTTATAGTAGTAATATTGGACATGTTATGCAATATATAATGTTTATTGTTGGGTCACAACGGAAATGAACCCAACAAATCAGAGAACACCACGATTTTTTTTTTCATAGTCTCAAAAACAGAAATTTACGTGGTTCGACCAAGATGCTTACGTCCACGGACGAAAATGATTCAGTTCTACTGTAAAAAAAAAAAAAAGGAGGGTATATATTTACATTTGCAGTAGTACAAGCTACATTAATATGTAGCTCCAAGAATGTGTTCATATATAATTGAGAAATGATGGCACATTGTACTTGGTATGTGTTTGTTGCTGAGTTTTATGTCCTTTACAGGTATGAGAAGCTCTACAGTGTAATTTTCTTTTTCTTCTTCTTCTTTGCTTTTAATGGCATGACTTCTGCTTCCTCATGTAAAAAAAAGGCTCTACATTAGAGCTGTTACAGAAGAACCACAGCTCTCTCTAGAGGCTCTAGGCCATGGCATAGGTATCAACAATTTCTTTTATGAAGAAAAAAATTTACAATAACTTCAAATTAAAACATGTTAAACTTAAGTTACTTACTTGGAGGTGTGATTTCACATGAGCTAAGGTGAGATCCTTCACATCCATGAGCTCAAGCACTGACTTGGGAGTAGCCCCTAAGTTTTTATATTTTCCAAAAAGAAGAACAAGTGTAAATAATAATCTTTTAGGATACGTTTGATTGCAAAGTGAGAAAAAAAAATTAATTTCACGGAATTATTTTTCTAGATTTTTTTTATTTATTGAAAACTTAATTTGGAGTTTGATTGCCATTGTGTTTCTATGGGTTGGACAGATTTCATTTTCCAACATTTAAAAAAAAGAAAATAGTAGCTTTTTGGAAAATGGTTCTATGGAAAATATAAGCCGTCAAACACTACAATTGGTGGATAATTGTGATTGAAAATAAGAATGAGTGACATGCATACTTTCATGGCCACCGAGGAGCTCGACGGCGTGGACGAAGCGGGCGTGGAGCGTGGTGGTCCAGCGCATCCGGGGCGCGCGCATGCTCCTCTTCTGCGGCGGCAGAGGGGGGAACCGGGAGGGGAACCTCGGCGATCTCAGCATCGCTTGTTGCGCTCCGGGGAACGGAGGAGCGCTCGGAGAAGTAGAGGTAGAAGGAGAGTGGTAGTGATCACAGTGTTGGTGGGGGTGGTGGTGGTGGTTGGTGGAAGGGAAGGAGTAAGCAGGAGGGGTGTGGTAGAGTGGGATTCCTCTGATGGGTCGAGTCATGGAGGAGGAGGAGAGAAGCTGATCATGAGGATGGTGGTGGTGGTTGCTTGAGTTTGCGAGGGATAGATCGATGATGTCGGTGGCGGCTTTCGTGGTGTTGGTGTTGGGGTGGTCTAGAGCTCTCCTCCAAAACCCTAGATCTTCTATGCTTGGTGAGGCTTTGCTGCTACTTGGGGGGCTTATTTGCAGTGATAGGTCTGGTTGAGCTGGGAAAAGCTCCATCTCCTCTTCTTCTTCTTCTTCAATTATTGTTCTTCATCTTCTTCTTGAGTTCTTTCTTGCTACTTATAGTAGTCTATGGTGATGTAAGTATGAGTGTACATATGCGTTGGGTGAGTTAGTATGTAGGGTTGTGGGGAAGATGGGTCATATATATGAATAGTTGAGAGAGAGAGAGAGAGAGAGAGAGAGAGAGAGGAGGTGTTAAAGTGATGCTCTTATGTGTGAAGTGAAAGTAGCTGGTTCTTGCTTCTTTGTAGGAAGTATATGCGAGAAAATGACACTTGAATGGTGGTGCAAGAGAGGGGCTAGGCTTGAATTCCCTCTTGGACTACTTTTACATTTGTGTTTATTTAGAGAAATGTTGGGTCCTCTTTTTTTTTTTTTTTTAAGTGAAAGCTAGTAAGTTGTGGGCATGTCAAACTTTTGGGAGAAATAAAATAAAATAAAAATGGGGGGAGGATTTCAACCATGATTGGAGGATGTTTCAAGTGCTTGACATGTATGTCTCAGTTTATGACTATCATAGCCTCTTGTTGCATCAAGTGAGCAAAGTTAACGATATAGATATTGTATGCTTGTTATATATGTGTGTTTGTCAAAGAAATTCTAGTCTAATGGTTAAGACTGAGGCATACCTTTCAGGCGGTTGCAGGATTGAGTCTGGACGCCATTTATTTTTTTTGTGAAAAAATTAAGTGGTGGGATGGTGGTGGAGCGGTGCGGTGCGATCCGAGTGGTACGCGGATGCGACGCAAGGTGCAGTGCAGTTCTAGTGCGGAGCAGGTGCGGCACGGTGCAGTGCAGGTTCGACTGCGTGGGGTTTTCATACCGGATGGGACCTTCGGACCGGACGCCTTCGGACAGGTGATGCGCATATGTGATGCAAGGTGCAGTGTAGTGCTAGTGCGGAGCTGGTGCGACGCGGTGCGGTGCGACTTCGGCTGCGTGGGATCTTTGGGCCGAAATGGGGCATTCGGACTAGAGATTGTATTTATAGGCCTTCGAGCTGGATTGGTTGTAAGTCTTCGGACTGACTTATAGCCTCTCAAAGGCGCCTGAATAAAATTTATCTTCTTTTATATATATATATATATATATATATATATATATATATATATATATATATATATATATTGTCTTGCAAATGACGTCCAGTGTAGTGGTTAAAACCGATGTATATTATCCAGGAGGTTGCAGATTCGAGCATTCTGGACACCATTTAATTCTCCTTTGGAGGAATTAAGTGGTGAGTTGGTGATGGGTGCAGGTGCGGGCCTACGGACCGAGATGTGTGGGACTTTCGGGTCGGGATATGGTGGACCTTCGGGTCGAATTTGTAGACCTTCGGACCAGGAGTCTGTAACACAATTACCTTTTTCGATATATATATATATATATATATATATATATATATATATATTTTCTTCAACAACGAAGGTTATAAAGTTTGGTAGGTTATATATATGTTTATATATGTGTGCTATCACAGGCCCTTAATTATATGCATGTCTTCATCACTTTGCTAGATATTGATCTCTAACTTCTACCTTTTTCTTGTTCTTTCAAATTGTTTCTTTCCTTCCTTTGTTTCCTTGTGAATGGAAAGTAGGAGGGCTCTCCTTCAATTGGGGGGTCCTTATGAACATTTAATTGTTTGCTATAAGTGTATGTTCAGTCCATATCATGGTAAATGCCTCACCTTTCATATCATCTCCATGGCAAAATTGCCTTCATGGGTGGGCACCAACAGTGTTCTTTCCTCGAGCATAACTTGGTCAGCAGGTCAGCTGCTTCATACTTCCTGTCTATGATGATGAGGGATTTTGGAGGTTAGAAGAAAATATATGGGTGGGTGTTAGTGATGGACAAATCTGTCGCTAATACTTATAATCGGTCGTTGATACTTTAGTTGCCAGTTTATTAGAAGTGTTAATGTGTTCACCAATTCATGTAGAAGGTGTGAAATTGTGCCAGAAATTGAATCATCCACATGACATGTCTTTGTGGCTTTTAGTGTATTATCACAACTTGTACATGATTATATTCTTGCTCTGTGTATGAAAATTCAGTTAAATTACTTATTTTAGCACATATTCGTTTTCTATGCATTGTATCATCTAATATATATATACGTATATATATATACATATATATATATATATATATGAAGTTCTATATAATTATTCGGTTAATTTATATCTGAGTTTTACTTAGTTTTCTTTTAATTAGTTGAACTTCTAGTGAACGTTGTTCAATAATTACTTTTTATTCCCAAAGTTTCTAAACCTTTCCATAAAACAAAAGTTATTGTAAAAAGTTAAATTTGAAAATTGCAGCCAAACCAACTCCTTGGTGTTGAACATTTGTCATGTTATTTGTTCCTTTAATTGGAGTCTCCACAAGACTAACTCCTTGCTTCAATTTTTCCTAACTTTTGAAAACTTAATTTGAAAAGACTAAGATGTTTTTAAGTCTTATACTTGAGCTTAACTCTTTTTTGATGTCGCACTCTTTTTTGATGTCGTAATTTTCCATTATCTTCATAAGGAATTAATCATGAACACTAGAAAATACAGAAGTTCAGCGACAGTCCAATCCGTCGCCAAGTAGCCGCTAAATAGCATTAGCGGCTACTTGACTACTCATATATGACATAACTGGTATGTCGGCAAACGACACATAGCTGTCAGGATTCCGTCATCAAGTAACACTACCAAATTTTGATAAAATAGCGACGTTTTTAGCGACGTTCCTCACTGACGTCGCTATAATTTATGAATTTAGTGACACCAGAAAGGAACGTCGCATAACGTCGCTGTGATTTTCTATGCGTTGCTAAATATTACGGAAGCACATGTCACCAAATATCGTAAAATGTAGCTATTATTTTTATTATAGCGACGTTTAGCGACGTGATTTTCTATGCGTTGCTAAATATTATAAAATCAGCGACGTTTAGCGATGTCTTTAAAAGATGTCACTAAAGTTTTTAATATAGAGTTTGAGTTTTCATTTCTCCCTCAGTTGTTTCGTTCCCCCAAAATCCTCCGAGACTCCCCTCGTCCCCGAGATCCCCCTCACCCGCCCACTACCAGAATAAGTCAAATTAGCGACGTCTAAAAACGTCGCTAAATAACCAAAAAATATCGCTAAGTTGGTTTAGCGACGTAATTAGCGACGTTTTAAAGTTGTCGGAAAAAATCAAGTCGGCAAAAAAAAAATGTCGCTAAACGTCGCTATACCGACGTTTTTAGCGACTTTAATGTGTCGCAAATTCTTGTGACGTTTAGCGACGCCGCGTCACTAAATAGCGACGTTCTGTAAAGTCGCTAAACGTCGCTAATTAGCGACTTATATAGCGACGTTACACCGACGTCTTTAATGACCTGACAATACTGCCATGTCAGCAGTTGGCGACGTATAGCGACGTCATTAGCGATGTCTATAGCGACGTTACACCGACGTCTTTAATGACCTGGCTATACTGCCATGTCAGCATTTGGCGACGTATAGCGACGTCATTAGCGACGTTATTAGCGACGTATTTAGCGACGTATTTACAGCATCGCTAATTAGCGACGTATTTAGCGACCTAATGTAACGTCGCTATACGTCGCTAAACGTCGCTAAAACCGTCGCTAATTTAAAAAAAAATAAAAAAAAATAGTATCCAGATTGGTGATTCCCTGCAGTTCTAGTCCTCCTCCTCCTCCATCTCCTCTTCTTGACACCACAAGAACCACCCTTCTTCGACTCCTCCTCCTCCATCTCCACTATATAATCCAATTAAATTAAAGATCACAAGAAGCATTGTTGAAGTATCAATCCAATTAAATGTGGATATACAAGATAACTATATAATCCAATTAAATTAACTAAAAAATTAAATACCACAAGAAGCATCATACATCATGCCTATTGTTGAAGTATCAATAATTCATAATATACAATCGCATCCTAAATAATAATAAAAATAACTATACTACTGCGGATCTGCAGGAGGCTGACCACCGGCGCGCTTGAAGGATAAGAACTCCTCATACTCGTCCCGTGGAATCGACACCGATGTCGATGGATAAGGCAGTGATGTCGGTGGAGGCCGTGCCCGCTCCAAGTCTGTGAGTCGCTGGTTGTAAGAATCCAGGGTAGATAACAGCTTCGTACTGCTATGACCCATTGAATCATGCATCCTCGTCAGCTTCTCGCCCATCGATAGCTGTGACGCCTGCAGCTCCATGGTGTTGCGATCATTGGAGGCTCTAATATCATTTGTCAATTCCCGTAGCTCCGTCATGCTGCGGTCGAGCATATCCAATCGTGCGATGAGCATCGGATCGTCCGCCTGCGGCTGGGACCGGGACTGCTCCTCCATACTTTGCAGCAAGTCGTCACGGAGAGACGCAATCTGACGGTCAACGATCTCCTAGACGGCCTCCTAGACTCTGGCCGACGACTGCAAGGGCTGCGACTGCGAGGGGTGTGTGGAATGCGCAGCTGTCGGGGAGGCCCTAGATGACTGCGTCGCAATCAGGGCGCCATAGGAGCCCGTACCGTAGTACGTACCCCTCTGGAGACCACCAGCTGCGGTCACCCATAGGTCGTCCGCCGACGGAGATGGAGCGGGCTGCGACGAAGTACCAGCCTCTCCAGGTGTAGGTGCACTAGCAGTCGCCCGCTCACGCAGCCTAAGATACTCGGCCTAGAAAAGGTTTGGAAACTCGATAATTGCCTAAGTTATATTAAAATAAACACAAAGTAAAGTAATACTTACATAGGTCTGTGAGGCCCTCTCATCAATGAGATTTCCGTCCTTGCGATGGGTGGCCAAGAAGACGGTCACCATGTTTGCATCCTCACCCCTCTGTACCTGTTAAAAATATATTATTTATTACTAAACTTAAATATTTTTTCCAAGTACCGTTTTATGGTACTTGTATTAAAATAATATATTTTAAAAGAAAAAACATACCAAACGACGGAAATGTTCCGTCATCGGAATCGAGCCACCACACCACTTGGCAGCATTCTGCCTAGCCGCCTTGGCCTTCTTAGACCTTTCCTTGTAGCTCGGATCGTCGAATCTAGCCCTCATCGCAGTCCACTGCTCAGGCATGATCCAACCTTGGATCGGTTTTCCAGCACAATCACGAGCCTTCTGGTCATCCAGAGCATCTCGGATAAGCTTGGCGGCAACGGTAGGAAAGAACCGCTCGATCAACTCGGCCCGGTGCGGAGGATAAAAATACGTTTGCTACAATAAATAATTCATTAAGTTACCATCACGAATAAGTTATATAATATGCATAAATTAGAGGATTTATTTAATATAGTTTTACCTGGAAGTGCGCAAACCAGAACGCCTTCCTCTCCTCCGGAGCCTCAAAGTAGTTGATCCAAGGGCCACCGTAGTTGTTCCTCAGAAATTGGCCCAGGCGTCTCTGAACCGACGATGGACGATATCTATACAGAGATAATAATTTAGATTACTAAAAAAGTCAATATACAATGAATAAAGAGAAACACAAATATATACTAAACCATCTAATTGACTTACTTTGTACCGTCGGCCCAAATCTCTGTCCTCGTCTCCTCCGGAGGTGCGCATGGAGGATCTTACTGATGCTGGGACACCGTGGGCACGACCTCCTCGACATGCTCATCTGTCCCCATGGTTCCGTCAGCAGGAGGAACGCTGGACGAGGGTGTACTATCACGCCAGGAACTACTCGTCCCAACAGTCGGAGATGTGAGTGATCGATATACTGGAGTACTGGGCGACGATGATCTGGAACCAACAGTAGGCAGTACCGGAGTGGCACTCTGTCTACCTCGGGACCTGCCGAATCTTCCGCGTCGTCCTGTCATATCTGATAACAACATATGATGAATATAGAGAAACAAAAATATATACTACATTCTACAGTCGAAATGTGATACATATCTCAAAGCATTATACAGTCAAAATATAATACATATATTCGTTACTGGGTACATCTACTTTGTCAATTTTCCAACATTGATCTATATTCTACAGTCATAATATAGTTACATTCTACATGCAATATTTTTTATTTTCAATCATCTTCAGAAAATTCATCTTGTTCGCCTTCGTCGTCCTGCTCTTCCTCTTCCTCGTCTTCACTTTCATCTACTTCGTCGTCCTCTTCGGATAATTCTACATCTTCTACATTATTACTCGTGTAATGAGTAACTTCTGTTGAGTCCACATATACAATATTTGTTACAAGAGGTAGATCGTCCTCCTGATAAGCTATTTCGTCAATGTCAAAGGTATTTCTAGCTTTAGTCTTGCATACTGCCCACCAATCCGACCTCGCTGTCCCCCGTCTACGATAAGTTGTGAAGTACACGAGCTGAGCCTGACTTGATAGGACAAATGGTTCGTAGCCTTGATATCTACGCTTGTAGTTTATATCCACAAGGCCATGCTTGTCAATTTTTCAACCTTGATCTTGAATCGGATCGAACCATTCACACCTGAATAGCACGATATTAGCAGGTTCTGTGCCATAATTATATGTCAACTCCACAATCTCTCGTAAGATGCCAAAAAAATCCTTGCCCGGATTGACGTCTTTGTAGTTTGAAGATTTGATACACAAACCACTGTTTTTCGTGGAATCAAGATCCAGAAAGCTTTCTCTGATAGGAGCATTTGTTGACTTGAACCTGAACCCATTCACACAGAAACTTGGCCATATTTTTACGGCAGTAATTGGTCCCTTGGCTAGAGTCCTAATAGATTCAGTCTCGGGTGATATTAGACGATCGACCTAAATACCAAAGTAGCGATGGTAAGTTATTTGTTTTGCAAGTGCAGAAATAAAAAGTAATTACCAAGTATCTTACATATGCGCTCAACCAAGAAGGAAAATGGCATCTCATATCTTGTTCTACTTCTTCGTCTGTTATGTAGGGTCTAACCGACCTCAACTCATCATTATATGTGCTGAAAAACAATAATGTAACTGCTGATTAGTAGCATAATAGTATCTTATACTATTACATTGAGATGATGTAAACGTGGACGTATTAATTACTTACCCCTCTAGCTTCTCCACTTCATCCTCGTCGCAATTGAGTAATATATACAATTGAGCAACCCTTAGCTCATCGTCATTCAAATATCTCTTCTTCATTTTTCCCGAAGGCTTTCCGGATGCATTGAATACTTTGAGTATTGCATCATTAGATTCCTGATATGCGTCATCGTTTCTGGGAGCTTTCGTCCTATTAGTAGCAACATGCGGTTTGAAATACGTCGAGCAAAAGTTTGTAATCTCCTCGAGAACATAAGTTTCACAAATAGATCCTTCAACCCGTGCCTTATTTTTCACCTTTCTCTTTAGGTGATTCAGATGACGCTCGAAGGGGTACATCCACCGATAACCGACAGGACCACCAACACGTGCCTCATAGGAAAGATGAATTGGCAAATGCTCCATAGAGTCGAAGAATCCTGGAGGAAACACCTTCTCGAGCTTACATAGTGTTACCGCAATGTCCATCTCTTGCTTTTCTAGACGATCGACGAGCAACTTAGTACAACAAAGATCTCTGAAGAATATGCCCAGCTCTGTCAATGGGTCCCAAACGACCTGCGGTAAGAATTTCCAAAATGCAATCGGAATTAACCTCTCCATGAATACGTGACAATCGTGGCTCTTCATACCTACTAGTTTGTTCTCCTTGAGGTCGACGCATCTTCTCAAGTTTGACACGTACCCGTCTGGAAACTTTAGACCCTGAATCCACCTACAAAGTCTACTTTTATCCTCTTTATCTAGTGAGAAAACTGACTTAGGTTGCTTTAACTTTCCATTCCCCTCCCCTATCAGATGCAATGCAGGACGTCTACATATGTCTTCTAAGTCCAACCTGGCCTTCGGATTATCTTTCGTCTTCCCCTTTACATCCATTACAGTATTAATTATGTTATCAAACACATTCTTTTCGATATGCATGACATCAACGTTATGTCTGATCAGATTGGTGCTCCAATATGGCAGATCCCAGAATATACTCCTCTTCGTCCAGTTATGGGTGCGACCAAATCCGTCATACTTGTACCCCTTAGCAGGCTCTTCGATAGCACTTGGTAAATCTTTTACCTCTTCCCATATCGTGCATCCGGGCCACCTTGGCGGTGGATTGGCCTTCTCCACAACTCCCGCACGAAAAGCATTCTGATTCCTCCGATACGGATGATCCTTCGGTAAAAATTATCGATGACAATCGAAGAAGCACGATTTGCCTCCGTGTTTCAAACGAAAAGCCTGAGAACAGTCCATGCAATACGGACATGAGAGACGACCATGGGTGCTCCATCCCGATAACATTCCATAGGCCAGAAAGTCGTTGATGGTCCACATAAGTGCTGCCCTCATCTGAAAATTCTGCTTTCTAGAAACATCGTACGTGTTGGCACCTACTTCCCACAGCTGATTCAACTCATCTATCAAAGGCTGTAAATACACATCGATGTTCCTCTTCGGATTGTTCGAACCCAGGATAATAACGGTTAGGAACATATACGGAGTCTTCATGCACATCCAAGGGGGTAGATTGTACGGAGTGACGATCACAGGCCAACACGAATACTGGGAGCCCGAAAGTCCGAATAGGGTAAAACCGTCAGAGCAGAGCCCCAATCTGACATTACACGCTTCCTCGGCAAAATGTGGATACTCTCGATCAAAGTGCTTCCATGCTTCTCCATCGGATGGATGATCCAATACTCCTTCGATCTGTTTTCGCCTGTGCCAACTCATGTTTTCTGCAGTCTCCTTAACCATAAAAAACCGCTGCAACCGCGGCGTCAAAGGCAAGTAGTGCATCGAATCGGTAGGCTTCCTTGCACCGACAGACTTTCCTCTAACAGTGGCCTTGTAGCGATCAGCACCACAGAATCTGCACGCATCTTCATCCTTGTCGTCTTTGTAGTACAACATGCACCTGTTGCGACATGCATCGATTTTCTCGTATCCCATCCAAAGCGATCTCACCATCCTCTTAGATCGATAGAAGTCTTTAGGCAACTTTGCACCCTCGGGCAAGATCTCTATAATCAAATCGAGCAGTCGATTATAGCATTCTTGCGACATGTTAAAATCGGACTTGATGCTCAATAATCTTGTAACCACCTCCAACGGTGAATGATCCTCACAACCAGGATATAGTGGAGTCTTTGCATTCTCCAGCAACTCCATAAACTTTGTAGCATCGGCATTCGGTGCCTCCTTAGCTGCATCATAATTGTCCGGATTGAAACTAGGTCCCGCCGCATCATAATTGTCAGGATTGAAACTAGGCCCCGCCGCATCATAAACCATGTTCACCAACCCGTCATCGTAAGAATCGTGGTCGTGGACATCCATATACGGCTCCACATAGGGCTCCGACTCCGATGCTAGAGATACAAGTTCTTCGTGCGCGGTCCACTGATAGTAATTCGGTGTAAAGCCCTTCGAGTATAAATGATATGTAACTTCCACTTCTGGATGATATTTCCTGTTGTGACATCTCACACACGGACACTTAATTTTGGTACCGTCCATGTACTGAGGGAACGCCTTGGCGAACTGCAGGAACTGCTGTACACCCTCAATGAATTCATCCCGCACACCGCACATATCATCAGGATGACGGTTGTACATCCATGAACGATGACGCAGATAGTAATTCATATCCATTTCTAGATACTTCTGCAAAATTGACAGTATGTATCATATAAATCATTACATGCAAAATTAACTTCTGTGTCAGTGTCCGTTATGGGAAAAGCAGTATATATATATATATATATATATATATATAACATTACCCAAATAATATCTTAATACCACTTTACTATTATACCTTAATCCACTGCCCCAAGATACTAATCCACAACCTTGGTACTAGCTTAACACACACCCAAGTACTGGAGATACCTACTTGGTTACACCCTTAGTATCCTAAGCTCATAAACTAAGTTTCTTGAGATACTTGATTAACAAATACCCATACCGCAGGTATCCTTTACTACTATACCTTAACCCACTGCCCCAATATCATTTATCAATGGTCGCCTAGGCTGTCGCTTGGGCACCCCTAGGCGACCATTGCCACAACTGAAAAATTTAATACAAAATGAGTCGACATATATTTGTCCGCCTAGGTTGCCTAGGCATTGCCTCAAACAACATAGCATGCACTTTTACTTTACAAATAGCAGGCTCCAGGATAGTTCTTTCCTAGCCAGAGTCGAAACCCTTGAAGGTTGCAGCAGGAGCTCAATGAAAATGGAGCAACACAAACCAATGTAGGTCTCAGTGAGCCTATCAATGGCGAAGATCATATGTAAGCCGTAGTTTCTCCTCATGTCAAAAAACCTAACCCTAACCCTAACCCTAATCCTATGTCAAAAAACCTAACCCTAACCCTAGGTCCTGATCAGTGTCTGTGTCAGTGTGTGTGTGTGCCGTGTCTGTGTCTGTGTCAGTGTCTGTGTGTGTGTCGTGTTTGTGTCAATGTCACATGTGTCATGTGAGAGAGAGAGAGAGAGAGAGAAAGAGAGAGAGAGAGAGAGAGTGGGGTTTACCGGAGTAGTCGCGGTGGAGAGCCGGTCGACAAAGCGGGGGGGGGGGATTTTTTTTCGAATCAAAATTTCAACAGATGGGGAAAAATGAAACCGAGCCCTAATTAATCAAATTTTAGCGACGTGTAGCGACGTCCAATAAAAACGTCACTAAATTATATTTTAGCGACGTCAAGGACGTCGCTAAACACGTTGCTAAATATTTTTAATATAAAGGTCGCTATATACGTCACTAAACGTCACTAAATTAGACATATTAGCGACGTTTAGCGACCTTAATTGAACTTATAGTGACTTATCTTTTAAAATCTTAATAAAAGTCGCTAAACGTCGCTAAATGTCGCCATTTAGCGACGTCTAGCGACGTTTTTATAAGGAGTCGGTAATTTATATATTATTAGCGACGTTTCTTTTGACGTCGCTAAAATACGTCGCTAATTCCGCTTTTTCTAGTAGTGGCCCGCCCCGGCGTCGCCCTCGCCGACAGCGCCCTAGCCCCCCTCGCCGACCGTCGTTCCTCCTCCCCTCCGATGGTCGCAATCTCCCCACCGACGCTCCTCCTCCCCACCACCGGCCCTCCTCCCCTTCGGTCGACCCCTCCTCGGTCAACCCCTAGCCATCTCAGTAAACCCTAACCCTCTCTCTCTCTCTCTCTCTCTCTCTCTCTCTCTCTCTCTCTCTCTCTCTCTCTCTCTCTCTTTCGTAGCACAGATACGTCACAACACACACACTGACACGACACTGACACTGACAAAGACACAAACACTAACAGTGACCCTGACACGACACACACACTCACACACTTTTATCGACACATACATGACACAAACACACACACACTAACACAGACATGTTTAAGTTGGACAAGGACACGGACACTGACACTGACACACACACATTGACATACACACATTGACACACACACAAGCCCTATTTTAATTATATATATATATATATATATATATATATATATATATATATATATATATATATATATATATATATATATATATATATATATATTCCTTTGAAAATTTCTAATATAGTGTGATTTAACTTCCTAGAATTATATGTTCATTTGTAAAAGAAACATAGAGATAGAAAATTTATGTGTATGTGTATGTAAAGAAAAATTTATAGTATAGTATGATTTAACCCCTATTTCTCATGCGATAATATTATGATAATGTTGATAATCATGCGACTACAATTTATCTTTTAGCATTTGCATCAAAGGTCAAATAGAGTTGGTTTGGAATTATAACACGTATTTAGCGACTGTAGGAGATATATATAAAATTGGTGGGGGTTGTGAAGAGGTAGTAGATATATATGAAATATGAGTGTCAGGGGTCTTGGTATGAGAGTACTGATAGAGTATTAGTGTGTGCGCCCATATCAAAAATAATCAAGGAAAATATTATAGTATACACGGACGATGTTTCAAAAAAGCAGAATTTTTAGATAAGGGTAGCACTTATGTGGACCATCAACGACTTTTCAGCTTATAGCATGTTATCAGGATGGAGCACTCATGGTCGTCTCTCATGTCCGTATTGCATAAACTCACTACTAAAAATTGTGGGATTAGCGACGTTAAGTTAAATGTCGCTAATATTAAAGATATCAGCGACTCCAAATATTAACGTCGCTATACGTCGCTGTTTGGCGACATATAGCGACGTTTAGCGACTATAATTCAGTTTTATAAAAGAATAGTCGCTATAAGTTATCTAAGGTCGCTAGACGTCGCTGAATTTTATAATTTAGCGACGTTTAGCGACGTATTTAGTGACGTTTATATTTTTAATATTTAGCGACATATTTAGCGACGTCTGTGATGTCGCAAAATATTTCTGTTAGCGACGTTATTGTTTGACGTCGCTAAAATTTCGTTAATTAGGGATCGGTTTCGATTCTCCCCCATCTGTCAAAATTTTCCAAAATTTTAAAACCCGCGGCGTTCCCCACCCCCCTCTCCGGCGACCGATGTCCTCCACAGCGGCCTACTCCGGCATCCCCCTCCTCCTCCTCCTCCTCTTCCTCCTCTAGATAAACCCTAACTCTCTCTCTCTCTCTCTCTCTCTCTCCCTCTCTCTCTCTCTCTCACAGGACACGGCATGACACTGACACAGACACGACACACACACACATGTGAGACTAACCCTAACCCAAAACTGACACGACCTGGGATCAGGACCTAGGGTTAGGGTTATGGTTTTTGACCTGGGGTTAGGGTTTTTGACCTGGGATCTTGGTTCTTCCAGTGCTACAAAAGAAAGCTGTTGTTGCTGCAACGCAATGTTGCTTGTTGTTGCTGCAATGCTGTACTGCTTGCTGTGTGCTCGAAGGGCCTTGCTGCATTGCTGCTGGTGTAGCTCGGATAGTTGCTGAATGTTGCTGCCACTGAAATGCTATTTCAGTACTAAAATGCCGATACATATGAATGCACTGCTTTGGTCTTGCTGTAGTGCATTTCTGCACTGAAGAGGCAGCTGATGCACTGCCCGAGCCTACTCTGCTTGCTGCTCCTCTGTTGTGCTTGCTGTTTCCTGTGCACTGTACTGCCTGTAGTGTCCGACCCTCTCCACACACACACACACACACACACACACACACACACACACAAGCACATATAACTACTCCTATATATATCTATATACATATATATATAACCACTTAGAGACACAACTATATATATATATATATATATATATATATATATATATATATATATATATATATATATATATATATATATACATATACATATATATATATAACCACTTAGAGACACAACTATATATATATATATATATATATATATATATATATATATATATATATATATATATATATATATATATATAACACATGAGCAATACAAGTAGATATCTATATCTATATACATATACATATACATATATATACACTCTCGTGCCCTCCCCCCCCCCCCTCAGCAAGGAGATCTCGTGCTCTCCTCCTCTCAGTAAGGAGTTGGCGGATGTGGGGTAACCCATGCTGCAACCCAAGGCGTGTCGACTAGGGCTCCACTATAAGGTGCCTAAGGACCTAGCAAATCCTATGCGGAGACCTGTCATGCTGGGTCCGATCATAGCAATGAAGATATATACTTTGTGGAACCAAAGTAAGTAGGGGATAAGCAGCGTGGCTCCTTCACGGCAAAAGAGATTGCTGAAACTGCAGAGTTTTGGAAGAACATCCTTATTCTTTTTGTTCTGGGAGATAAACTATTTTATATTAGATTCGGGCCTATGCCCATAGAGTATGATGCCAACTCCTTGGGCACCTGGTAAGCTTGAGGCGCTAATTATGAACATATAAAATAACATCGAACTATTATTTTTTCTTTAAGCATTGAGAATATATAGGCCTTATGTTGTTCATGACCAATAACTACTACAACTCCTTTATGTTGCTGCACACTGATTCCTCACTGCTGTACTGTACAGTACATCTAGCTGCTAGCACAGAGCTGGCACACTGATTCCTCACTGCTGCACTGTGAACTGCTCTCCCTAGTGACCCGAGCTCACTTAATCACTCAAACAATCATATGCACACACACACACATACATAAGGCATTGTGTATCAAGTTAGAGCAGTTCTTACCTTTCTTCAGAGAATCTTACTGTATTTAACGATTTATAGGACACATACTATCATTTTTGCAGAAGTATCTTGAAATGGATATGAATTACTATCTGCGTCATCGTTCATGGATGTACAACCGTCATCCTAATGACATGTGCGGTGTGCGGGATGAATTTATTGAGGGTGTACAGTAGTTCTTGCAGTTCGCCAAGGCTTTTCTTCAGTACATGGACGGTACAAAAATTAAGTGTCCGTGTGTGAGATATCACAACTTGAAATATCATCCAAAAGTAGAAGTCACATATCATTTGTACTCGAAGGTCTTCACGCGGAATTACTATCAGTGGACAGCGCATGGAGAACTTGTGTCTCTAGCATCGGAGTCGAAGCCATATGTGGAGCCGTATATGGATGTCCACGACCACGCTGCTTATGACGACGGGTGGGTGAACATGATTTTTGATGCGGCGGGGCCTAGTTTTAATCCGGACAATCATGATATAGCTGAGGAGGCATCGAATGACGATGCTGTAAAGTTTATGGAGTTGCTGGAGAATGCAAGGACTCTATTATATCCTGATTGTGAGGATCATTCACCGTTGGAGGTGGTTACAAGATTGTTGAGCATCAAGTCTGATTTTAACATGTCTCAATAATGCTATAATCGACTGATCGATTTGATTATAGAGATCTTGCCCGAGGGTGCAAAGTTGCCTAAAGACTTCTACCGATCTAAGAGGATGGTGAGATCGCTCTAGATGGGATACAAGAAAATCGATGCATGTCGCAACGGGTGCATGTTGTACTACAAATACGACAAAGATGAAGATACGTACAGATTCTGTGGTGCTGATCGCTAAAAGGCCACTTGTAGAGGAAAGTCTGTCGGTGCAAGGAAGCCTACCGATTCGATGCACTACTTGCCTTTGACGTCGAGGTTGCAGAGGTTGTTTATGGTTAAGGAGACTGCAGAAAATATGAGTTGGCACAGGCAAAAACAGATTGAAGGAGTATTGGATCATTCATCCGATGGAGAAGCATGGAAGCACTTTGATCGAGAGTATCCAGATTTTGTTTCGGATCCGCGTAATATCAGATTGGGACTCTCCTCTAACAGTTTTACCCCATTCGGACTTTCGGGCTCCCAGTATTCATGTTGGCCTGTGATCGTCACTCCGTATATTCTACCGCCTTGGATTTGCATGAAGACTCCGTATATGTTCCTAACCGTTATTAACCGGGGTTCAAACAATCCGAAGAGGAACATCAATGTGTATTTACAGCATTTGATAGATGAGTTGAATCAGCTGTGGGAAGTAGGTGCCAACACGTATAATATTTCTAGAAAGCAGAATTTTCAGATGAGGGCAGCACTTATGTGGACCATCAACGACTTTTCGGCCTATAGAATATTATCGGGATGGAGCACTCATGGTCGTCTCTCATGTCCATATTGCATGGACCGTACTAAGGCTTTTCATTTGAAATACGGAGGTAAACCGTGCTTCTTCGATTTTTATCGATAATTTCTACCGAAGGATCATCCGTACCGGAGGAACATGAATGCTTTTCGTGTGGGCGTTGTGGAGAAGGCCAATCCCCCGCCAAGGTAGCCCGAATACACGATATGGAAAGAGGTAAAATATTTACCAAGTGCTATCGAAGAGCTTGCTAAGGGGTACAAGTTTGACGGATTTGGTCGAACCCATAACTGGACGAAGAGGAGTATATTCTGGGATCTGCCATATTGGAGCATCAATCTGATCAGACATAACCTTGATGTCATGCATATCGAGAAGAATGTGTTTGATAACATAATTAATACTATAATAGAGGTAAAGGGGAAGATGAAAGACAATCTGAAGGCTAGGTTAGACTTAGAAGAAATATGTAGACGTCCTGCATTGCATTTGATAGAGGAGGGGAATAGAAAGTTAAAGCAGCCTAAGTCAATTTTCTCACTGGAGAAAGATGATAAAGGGAGACTTTGTAGGTGGATTCAGGGTCAAAAGTTTCTAGACGGGTACGTGTCAAAATTGAGAAGATGCGTCGACCTCAAGGAGAACAAACTGGCGGGTATGAAGAGCCACGATTGTCACGTATTCATGGAGAGGTTAATTCTAATTGCATTTAGGGAATTCTTACCGCAGGTCATTTGGGATCCATTGACAGAGCTCAGTATATTCTTCAGAGATCTTTGTTCTACTAAGTTGCTCGTCGGTCGTCTAGAAAAGCAAGAGTAAGGAGCTTGGTAATTACTTTTTATTTCTGCACTTGCAAAATAAATAACTTACTATCGCTACTTTGGTATTTAGGTCGATCATCTAATAACACCCGAGGCTGAATCTATTAGAACTCTAGCCAAGGGACCAATTAATGCCATTAAAATATGGCCAAGTTTCTGTTTGAATGGGTTTAGGTTCAAGTCAACAAATGCTCCTATCAGAGACAGCTTTCTGGATCTTGATTCCACGAAAAATAATTGTTTGTGTATCAAATCTTCGAACTACAAAGACGTCGATCCAGGCAATAATTTTTTTGGCATCTTACGAGAGATTGTGGAGTTGACATATAATTATGGCACAAAATCTGCTAATATCGTGCTATTCAAGTATGAATGGTTTGATCCGATTCAAGATCAAGGTTAGAAAATTGACAAGCATGGCCTTGTGGATATAAACTACAAGTATAGATATCAAGGCTACGAACCATTTATCCTATCAAGTTAGGCTCAGCTCGTGTACTTCATAACTTATCCTAGACGGGGGACAGCGAGGTCGGATTGGTGGGAAGTATGCAAGACTAAAGCTAGAAATACCTTTGACATTGACGAAATAACTTATCAGGAGTACGAGCTACCTCTTGTAACAAATATTGTAGATGTTGACTCAACGAAAGTTACTCATTACACGAGTAATAATGTAGAAGATGTAGAATTATCCGAAAAGGAAGACGAAGACAAAGTAGATGAAAGTGAAGACGAGGAGGAGGAAGAAGAGGAGGACGAGGAAGGCGAACAAGATAAATTTTCTGAAGATGATTGAAAATTAAATATTATGCCTGTATAATGTACTATATTTTGACCGTAGAATGTACTATTTTTACTAATATATGTATTATATTTTGTACTGTAGAATGTATTATCTATTTAGACTTGTGAAACCAATATTTATTTACTGTACAATTCTATGAATGCTGTGAGATATACATAACATTTTGACTGTAGAGTGTACTATATATTTGTGTATTTTTTTATTCATCATATGTTGTTATCAGGTATGACAGGATGACGTGGAGGGTTCGGCAGGTCCCGAGGTAGACAGAGTTCTCCTCTGGTACTGCCTACTGTTGGTTCTGGATCCTCGTCGCCCAGTACTCCAGTATATCGATCAGTCACATCTTCGACTGCGAGGCATCACTCCTGGGACTAGTAGTTCCAGGCCTGATAGTACTCCCTCGTCAAGCGTTCCTCCTACTGACGGAACCATGGAGATAGGTGAGCATATGGAGGAGGTCGTGCCGACGTTATTCCAGCATCAGCTAGATCCTCTATGCGCACCTCCGGAGGAGACAAGGACAGAGATTTGGACCGACGGTACAAAGTAAGTCAATTAAATAGTTTAGCATCATATATATCGTGTATTTCTTTATTCATCATATTGACTTTTTTGATCAAAATAATTATCTCTGTTTAGATATTGTCCATCATCGGTTCAGAGACACCTGGGCCTCTTTCTGAGGAACAACTATGGTGGCCCTTGGATCAACTACTCTGAAGCTCCGGAGGAGAGAAAGGCATTTTGGTTTGCGCACTTTAAGATAAAAATATATTATATAAATACTCTAATTTATGCATATTATATAACTTATCTGTGATGCTCACTTACTAAATTATTTATTGTAGCAAACCTATTTCTATCCTCCGCACCGGGCCGAGTTGATCGAGCGGATGTTTCCTGCCGTTGCCGCCAAGCTTATTTGTGATGCTCTGGATGACCAGAAGGCTCACGATCGTGCTGGAAAGCTAATCCAAGGTTGGATCATGCCTGAGCAGTGGACTACGATGAGGGCTAGATTCGACGATCCGAGGTACAAGAAAAGGTCTGAAAAGGCCAAGGCGGCTAGGCGGAATACTGCAAAGTGGTGTGGTGGCTCGATTTCGATGACAGAATATTTTCATCGTTTGGTATATTTTTATTTAAGATATATTATTTTTAATATAAGTACGATAAAATGGTAGTAGGAAAAAATATTTAATTTTGGTACTAAATAATATATTTTTAACAGGTACAGAGCGGTGAGGATGCAAACATGGTGACCGTCTTCCTAGCCACCCATCAAACTAACAAAAATTTCATTGATGAGAGGGCCTCGCAGACCTATGTAAGTATTACTTTACTTTGTGTTAATTTTAATATAACTTAGGCAATTATCGAGTATCCAAACTTTTCTAGGCCGAGTATCTTAGGCTGCGTGAGCGGGCGACTGCTAGTGCACATACAGCTGGAGAGGCTGGTACTTCCTCGCAGCCCGCTCCAGCTCCGTCGACGGACGAGCTGTGGGTGACCGCTGCTGGTGGTCTCTAGAGGGGTATATACTATGGTACGGGATCCTATGGCACCCTGGTTGCGACGCAGTCATCTAGGGCCTCCCCGATAAGTGCGCAATCCCCACAGCCCTCGTAGTCGTTGGCCCGAGTCCAGGAGGTCGTTGACCATCAGATTGTTTATTTTTGTGACGAGTTGCTGCGAAAGATGGAGGAGCAGCCACGATCCCACCGCAGGCGGACGATGCGATGCTTATTGCACGATTTGATATGCTCGAGCGCAGCATCATAGAGCTCCAGGATTTGACAACTGATCTTAGAGCCTCGATAGAATGCAGCATGACGGAGCTGCAGGCATCACAGCTATCCATGGGCGAGAGGCTGACGATGATGTAGGATTCAATGGTTCATAGTGGTACGAGGCTGTTATCTACCATGGATTTTTACAACCAGCGACTCACAGAGTTAGAGCCGATACGTCCTCCTGGTGTGCCTACATCGACACAGACTCCACCGACATCACTGCCCTCTCCATCGATATCGGTATCGATTTTACGGGAGCAGTATGATCTGTTCTTATCCTTTATGCGCGCCGGTGGTCATCCTCCTGCATATCCGGAGTAGTCCTAGTTAGGACCATTTTATTATTGATTGTTTGTGTTTTAGACATTATTTTTTGTATTCTTTAGGATGAGGCTTTTAACTTGCTGTATTCTTTGTATTCTTTAGGAGACTCAGTTGTATGGATATTTGCTGTCTTCTTTACGACGATATTTTCTCCTGATTTGGTTTTTAATTTTAATATTTTGTTTTGTTCAAATTTTATTATATTATTCATATCAAATATATATCAATTTATCGGTGTATTGAGTGTTCAACCCAAGGGGGTCGACGAACCCAGTAAATTTAATGGAGGGTTGCTCCGGGTCTATTTGTACGGATTATGAATTAATAAACTGCAGGAATAATAGTTTAGAAATAATTCAGTATTCATTTTTTATTTTTTTACTGTATCATTAGCGACATTTTTAGCGACGTTCAAACGCATCGCTAAAAATATTGCTAATTACGCCGCTAAAAACGTCGCTAAAACGTCTCTAAACAAAGTCGCTGTCCGTCGCAACTTGCTGACATTGCTGTATTGCCAGGTCATAGTGACGTTGCTATAAACGTTGCTACGTACGTCGCTAGTTTGCGACATAAAGCGACTATTATACACGTCGCTAAATGTCGCTAATCTAGCGACACATTTACTGTAACGCCCCGCTCCAAACGGTTACTTATGGAACACTAAGCTACTTCGACTCGGTTGAGAATCGAGTCTCGGGGAAACCTTACCGCCAAATCCACACGGACGATAGTGCAATGAACCCATCGAATTGATCGAACGGCTTCTATTGAAATAAATCCAAGAGTTTTGTTGGTTGCTTTGCTTCTTGGTTTTGTGTTGCTTTGTGTTTTGAGTTGCTTTCGATGACTTGGTTTTCATGATTTCGCCTTCTCGCTTACACGTTCTTTTCGAATCGTAAGGGAAAGAGATCGAAGTATGCTAACCAAGTATTGTTGCATTTTCAGGACGCATAACCAAAGAGTGAACGTCGCTTAAGGCTTCCCCACCCTCTCGTTCGATTCATTCGGTGAGTGGATTAGGCCCTTCGATGAATCTTTCAGTTCACATGCCTAAATAAAATGATCTAGTTCACTAAATGTTGCCTCACTAAAAATATAAGTTAAGAAATGAACTGCATGCGAATATACGTAGAGTTTCTGCTTTACTTCAATTGAATGTTGCCCTTTATTTACTTGTTGCATCACTATATCGTGCATTGAACATTCATGGTTAGTGTTTGTGTCAAGTGTAAAAGAAGAATGAGAAGATGAATCTAGTAGTCCGTCCTGACGTCCGGTCCTACGAGATCTTGGGGGGCATATCTATTAGATTGTTATATGCTTGCTATTGTTGTGCATCCTAGAAGTTGATTTATAAATGTTTGCTTGCCATGCATGGGTCTCGAACAACTTGTGCACAAGGTAATAGTCTCTCGATCGGTTTCTGGGGCACTGGGAATCGGTCGGTCCAGAAGGGATTGTGAGAGCACCCTGACGTCCGGTCCTACGGTATCTTGGGGGGTGTTGTTATCCAATAATGGGGAAACTCATGGACCGTCATATAGATAGGGCGCATGCTAGGTTTACGTTCTTGCATACCTATTATTTTGACATCGAGGATTGATTCATAAGTTTATGCACATATATAAATTGTGACTAACTTGTGTGTCTGCTGCAGGGATAACCGCTCGGCCGTGGGTAAGATTATCATATGCATATGCTATACATCGTCTATGTTTTCTTACATGAATTGTTAAAAAGAAACTAGACAACCAGAAAGATCACCTAATAATGCTAGCTTCATATGCTTACTTAGTGTAGATTTCTAAGGTGAGTTTGGCCACGGTCGCTCACCAGTACATGTGGTAGTACTGACCCACGTTTGTGGACAAATATCCAGGTGCTGGAAGCGAGAGTCTGGTAACCATCCTGAACCTGAATCAGCGTGTGCGCACCCTTCCTTAGGACTGTGTTCGTTCTACTTCCTCGGTTGCTTTCCTCTCCAGTGGGCTACTCCTCTCCTGCTAGATGTTTTGTTATTTTGGTCCTACTACAAGGATGTAATGTAATGGGCGTTGTGGCTAGTTTTGGAAATGTAAAAAGAGTTGTAAGCCTTCTAAGACATATTTTGTAACTCAGCCAAGCAAGCACTTTGTAATCCAAATCTTCAGTATTCAATAAAATGAAAGTATTTTGTGTGCCTATCAAATGTGTTCAACTTTGGTTCTCTGCGTTTACTCTGTGCCTATATATGTATATTTTTGTCTAACTTGTCTTGTGCAGGTACGTTGCCTGGTGCAAGCATAATTTAGGCTTGCACGGCATCGCATCCAAGCGAGGACGAACGGTTCCGTAGGGACCAAGCGAGGACGATCAGTCCCTACGGGATCGGGGCACGACAGGTGGTATCAGAGCATGGTTTTACGCCCTTGGCCTCTTCAAACATCGTTTTCGAAAATGATATAAGTTTTCAAGCAATTTCAAAAGTCCCGAATTTCGAAAATAGATTTCAAATCTATAAGAAGTAAATCGAGAGTGTGAAAGGTCCCTAAGAGTATGAAAATCCAACGTCCCATACAATAAGTCCATAATACGTTATGAGACTAATGCAAGCTACTCTCTTTTGCAGCAAAGATGACAAAAACAGGTGCTAGTAACCATGAGAAATCGCGCGCAGCAAGCGTGAGCGATGATCAAATGGATAGACTGATTGCAATGCTATAAAATCAAAATGATCGTCATGATGCACAACAAGAATGATTCGAGGCTCAGCAGCAACGAGCTGATGCTAGAGCCTTGGCACAACAACATCAACTTGACTCTCTGACTCAGATAGTGACAACACTAGTAGCACACAGTGGTGCATCGGGAACCGCTGCAACACCTGTGACTGCCCCGACCATGCCTCAAGGAGCAGGATTGGCAGAAACAAATGAGCCTCATCGTGCGGCTGGGAAGTCTACCTTTAAAGGTGCTGAGTTTCAAAAGTTGAACCCTCCGGAGTTTGAAGACAGGACCACGCCGGATAAGGTGATGGACTGGGTCGCAAAGATGGAAAGCTTGTTTAGCTTTGCTTCAATACCTGCGAACAAGAGGGTGGCGTGTGCAGATATGCAGCTGCGGTTACGTGCACACGACTGGTGGGAAGTCAAGAAGACAGATCTAGCCACCAAGCATCAGGATGGTAGGATCACTTGGGGAATGTTCAAGGAAGTATTCCTTGCACATTATCTTCCGCCAGCTGTCAAACAGAGAAAAGAAGACGAGTTTACCGAACTTAAGCAAGGGAGCATGTCCGTCGAAGATTATGAGTCGGAATTCTCCAAACTTGCTAAGTTCGCTAGCTCGATGATTCCTGATGAGGGAGCCCGCACACATCGGTTCATAAAAGGCTTAAACGATAATCTGAGAAAAGATGTTATGAATCGGGAATGCAAAACCTACATACAAGCCTTTGAGGCAGCGGTGCAGAATGAGCAGTTCACGCCACGAAGTGCTCCGAAAAAGGCACCCGCTCCTCGAAACCCTCATACTAAACGATACCACAACGGGGAGAAAAAGGTCGACACAGAGAAACAGGTCGACGCAGGTGAGAACCGCAGAAAAGTTTGCAGCCATTGTGGCCGTACCGGTCACATTAAAGAGACTTGTCGTCTTCTCCACAGGCTATGTTTTAAGTGTGGGCAACCTGGCCATGAATATCGTGATTGCCCGAAGAGGAAAGTCACTGTGAACCCAGGGGATGATGCAGGTGTAGAAACTCATACCCCTCCGGGTCCTGCTCTTGACCCAACTGATCAGATAAGAAGGCCGAGAGTTTATCAGTTGAATATTGAGCGTGATGAGAGTGGACACGATGTTGGTGAGTTTGTTTCCTTTGATCTCTTGATGCATAGTATATCGCCTCCTTGATTTCTTAAGTTTCGTGGACGAAACTTCTTCTCAGTGGGGTAGTATATAACGCCCCGCTCTAAACGGTTACTTATGGAACACTAAGCTGCTTCGACTCGGTTGAGAATCGAGTCTCGGGGAAACCTTACCGCCAAATCAACACGGACGATAGTGCAATGAACCCTTCGAATTGATCGAACGGCTTCTATTGAAATAAGTCCAAGAGTTTTGTTGGTTGCTTTGCTTCTTGGTTTTGTGTTGCTTTATATTTTGAGTTGCTTTCGATGACTTGGTTTTCATGATTTCGCCTTCTCGCTTGCGCGTTCTTTTCGAATCGTAAGGAAAAGAGATCGAAGTATGCTAACCAAGTATTGTTGCATTTTCAGGACGCATAACCAAAGAGTGAACGTCGCTTAAGGCTTCCCCATCCTCTCGTTCGATTTATTCGGTGAGTGGCTTAGGCCCTTCGATGAATCTTTCAGTTCACATGCCTAAATAAAATGATCTAGTTCACTAAATGTTGCCTCACTAAAAAGATAAGTTAAGAAATGAACTGCATGCGAATATACGTAGAGTTTCTGCTTTACTTCAATTGAATGTTGCCCCTTATTTACTTGTTGCATCACTATATCGTGCATTGAACATTCATGGTTAGTGTTTGTGTCAAGTGTAAAAGAAGAATGAGAAGATGAATCTAGTAGTCCGCCCTGACGTCCGGTCCTACGAGATCTTGGGGGGCGTAGCTATTAGATTGTTATATGCTTGCTATTGTTGTGCATCCTAGAAGTTGATTTATAAATGTTTGCTTGCCATGCATGGGTCTCGGACAACTTGTGCACAAGGTAATAGTCTCTCGATCGGTTTCTGGGGCACTGGGAATCCGTCGGTCCGGAAGGGATTGTGAGAGCACCCTGACGTCCGGTTCTACGGGATCTTGGGGGGTGTTGTTGTCCAATAATGGGGAAACTCATGGACCGTCATATAGATAGGGCGCATGCTAGGTTTACCTTCTTGCATACCTATCATTTTGACATCGAGGATTGATTCATAAGTTTATGCACATATAAAAATTGTGACTAACTTGTGTGTCTACTGCAGGGATAACCGCTCGGCCGTGAGTAATATTATCATATGCATATGCTATACACCATCTATGTTTTCTTACATGAATTGTTAAAAAGAAACTAGACAACCAGAAAGATCACCTAATAATGCTAGCTTCATATGCTTACTTAGTGTTGATTTCTAAGGTGAGTTTGGCCACGGTCGCTCACCAGTACATGTGGTAGTACTGATCCATGTTTGTGGGCAAATATCCAGGTGCTGGGAGCGAGAGTCTGGCAACCATCATGAACCTGAATCAGCGTGTGCGCACCCTTCCTTAGGACTGTGTTCGTGCTGCTTCCTCGGTTGCTTTCCTCTCCAGTGGGCTACTCCTCTCCTGCTAGATATTTTGTTATTTTGGTCCTACTACAAGGATGTAATGTAATGGACGTTGTGGCTAGTTTTGGGAATGTAAAAAGTGTTGTAAGCCTTCTAAGGCATATTTTGTAACTCAACCAAGCAAGCACTTTGTAATCCAAATCTTCAGTATTCAATAAAATAAAAGTATTTTGTGTGCCTATCAAATGTGTTCAACTTTGGTTCTCTGCGTTTACTCTGTGCCTATATATGTATATTTTTGTCTAACTTGTCTTGTGCAGGTACGTTGCCTGGTGCAAGCGCAACTTAGGCTTGCACGGCATCGCGCCCAAGCGAGGACGAACGGTTCCGTAGGGACCAAGCGAGGACGATCGGCCCCTACGGGATCGGGGTGCGACATTTACGTCGCTAGAAAACTTCGGTATAGCGACGTTTGGCAATATTTTTTCTGTCAGCGACTAGCTTAAAGGCGACTTCAGTAAAACATCGCTAATTATGTCGCTAAAATTAATTAGCGACATATTTTGATCATTTAACGACATTTTTTTACGTCGTTAATTTGACTTATTCTGGTAGTGACTGCACTAAGGCTTTCCGTTTGAAATACGGAGAAAAATTGTGCTTCTTCGATTATCATCGACAATTTCTGCCGTCGGATCATCCGTTTCGGAGGAACATGAATGCATTTCGTGCTGGCGTTACGGAGAAGGCAAATCCACCTCCAAGGTGGCTCGGAGACACGATATGGGAACAGGTTAAAGACTTACCAAGTGCTATTGAAGAGTCTACTAAGGGGTACAAGTGCGATAGATTTGGTCACACTCATAACTGGACTTAGAAGAGCATATTCTAGGATCTGCTATATTGGAGCACCAATCTGATTAGACATAACCTTGATGTCATGTATATCGAGAAGACTGTGTTTGACAATATAATTAATACTGTGATGGATGTAAAGGGGAAGACGAAAGATAATCTCAATGCCAGGTTAGACTTGGAAGAAATATGCAGACGTCCTGGGTTGCATTTGATAGAGGAAGGGAATGGGATGTATAAGCAACCTAATACAATTTTCTCACTAGACAAGAAGGATAAAGGAAGACTATGTAGGTAGGCTAAAACTTTTAGACGGGTACGTGTCAAATCTGAGAAGATGCGTCGACCCGAAGGAGAATAAACTGACGGGTATGAAGAGCCACGACTATCACGTATTCATGGAGAGGTTAATTCCGATTGTATTTCAAAAATTCTTACCGCAGGTAGTTTGAGATCCTTTAACAGAGCTTAGCATATTCTTCAGAGATCTTTGTTCTACAAAGTTGATCATCGATCGTCTAAAAAAGCAAGAGAAGGACATTATGGTAATACTGTGTAAGCTTGAAAGAGTGCTCCCTCCTGGATTCTTCGACTCCATGGAGCATTTACCAATTCATCTTTCCTATGAGGCAGGTGTCGATGGCCCTGTCGGTTATCGGTGGATGTACTCGTTCGAACGTTAACTGAACCACCTAAAGAGAACGGTGAAAAACAAGGCAAGGGTCGAGGGTTCTATTTGTCAAGCCTATGTTCTTGAGGAGATTACCAACTTTTGCTCAATGTATTTTAAGTCGCATGTTGCTACTAATAGAACAAGAGATCTGACAAACAATGACGGATATCAGGAATCTAATGATGCAATGTTGAAAGTATTCAATGCTTTCGGTAAGCCTTCGGGCAAAATAATGAAGAGATATATGAATGACGACGAGATAAGGGCTGCTCAGTTGTATATATTACTCAACTGCGAGGAGGATGAAGTGGAGAAGCTACATAGATAAGTAATTAATACGTCAACATTTAAGTCATCTTAATGTAATAATATACACTAATATTGTTACACTAATCGAAAAATATTTTATTATTTTTAGCATATTTAATGAAGAGGTGAGGTCGATGAGACCAAACATAACAGATGAAGAAGTAGAACAGGAAATGAGACTTCATTTCCCATCTTGGTTGAGTGCATATGTAAGGATCTTTTTGTGCATACACTTGCACAATATTTAACAGAACGTTGAACTTAATATCATTTTCTTTGTATTTAGGTTGATCGTCCCACACAACACTCGAGAATAAGTCTATTAGAACTCTAACCAAGGGACCAATTTATATAGTCAAAATCTGGCCAAGCTGCTGTGTGAATGGGTTTAGAATGAGTCTATTAGAACTCTAGCCAAGCATCTTGGATCTCGATTCTACGAAAAATAGTTGTTTGTGTATCAGTTCTTCGAGCTACAAATGTCACTCCTCCATTTCCGCTAAATCGATGATCGTTCCCCGGGCGTGATGTCGTGCACGCATAAGGCACGCGTGCACAAGGCCTAGGCATAATGATATACATTAGAACACTTGCAACAGAGTACACAAATAAGATATCACACAGTGAGATATAGAAAAGTTCTCTTTTATTGATAATGAACATCTGGTTACAGACTCTTGACCCAAAAGTAATAAAGATGCCGCACGGGCTTACAACTTGAACGCAAAATGAGATAGTCGATCCATACATTATATCCCTTACTTATATTTCAAAAGCACATAATATCTTGGGTGCGAATTAGGACCATCGCCTAGGAGCTTCGAAAAGGAAAGTGCGAGCTCCTTGCTTGATTATGTACTTAGGCTCCAAAAGTCACAATACGAACGCGCCCGATCAGGAATGGGTTGGAGAAATCTTCAGCTCCTCGCCGCGTCACCTCGGCTCGGGGAACCTGCTGCAACGAGGGTCAGTACTTCAAAAAGTACCGGTGAGGGCGAGCTAACCCAACATACCAAATCGATATCGTATTCATGTGAACATGCAACATTATTATTATGTAATCTTTCTATCTTGCGTTAGTTCAATTCTTTATATATGATAGAATGGAATGACATAACAAAATACGCCACCATTCGGTGACTTTACCTGTACCGTCTGAACCACCTGTACAAAACTTACCATGAACTTTTCTGCCACGAAGACATAATTAGTCTGCACAATTTAAATATATATAAAGATCACTGTCTTGACTAGCCATCATGGACCATAGTCTGGGTAGACGGTGATGCTTGCAGCGTAGGTAGCGAGCCCCGCTATAACTCCCGCCTCAACCATGCTAAGTTGATGGCACGACTAACTGATGTTCCGCCCAGGACAAATTAGCCCCGATGCCCCGACGACCGTTTGCAGGAACCAAAAACTTTGTGCACAAATTATCCATGACCATTGACGGTCTGAACACTAAGTTAACATACAAAGCATTTTAAAACATCAATATGAACGAAACTACTTTAGCACAGTGCGATGGCATAGTCTATGAGCTGATATGATCAATTCAAAAGTTATGTACTATCCATTGAGAAGTTATAGATGAATAAGTTCTAACTATAACTGAACACAAAATAGCTATATATATAACGGACATGCACGCATCAATGTGATTGTTGAGAATTCTATGTGACAAGCATTATAAGTGTTTCAAGTCTACTTCTTCTTTATTCTGACTCAATTTTATTCTTTTGGTATCGTTGATCGGAATGCACAAATGAGTCAATTTATTAGGAATGAAGACTTGGAAGAAGGGCGCTAATCGAAGTAAAGCCACTCATAAGTTGGTGAATCGAAAAAGTGAACAAGGGAGATCTTTAAGACTCCGCTTGCGAGTCGCCTACTCGATCACCTGTACGCACCAACAGATGATCAATATCTCATGCTTCGATCTCTAAGGGTTCAATATGAAATACGAAATCCAAAGAATGAAGACAATGAAAGCCATCAAAATTGTTAAAGAAAAACTTAAATCACAAAACCAACAAAAAGGCAACCAAGCGGCATTCAAAAATGGGCAAAGAAACCAGCACAACGGAAAGGCCCCTCTCGACTCTGCCGCCGAGTCCTTCCTTGAGGCACAATCCTTTGAACGTGGGACCTAATTTCGAAGAACCAATCCATAACGAGGAAATGATCTTGATTCAATTTATCCCGATCGAACGATACCAAGTATTTCTTAGCCGCGCTCCCCGAATAGGGGAAACGGGACGCTACAACAAAGATGTTAATCCAGGCAATGATTTCTATAGCGTCTTATGGATGATTGTGGAGTTGACATATAATTATGGAACAAAGCTTGCTAAGATCGTATTATTTAGGTGTGATTGGTTCGATCTGATCCAAGATCAAGGTTGGAAAATATACAAATATGGTCTTGTGGATATAAACTACCGGCGTCGATACCAAGGTATAAACTATTTGTCCTATCAAGTCAAGCTCAACTCGTGTACTTCACAACTTATCCTAAATAGAGATCAACATGGTCGGACTGGTGGGAAGTATGCAAGATGAAAGCTAGAACTACCTTTGATATTAATAAACTAGCTTATCGGGAGGATGGGCTACCTATTGTAACAAATATTGTAGATGTTGACTAAACAAAAGTTGCTCATTACACGTCTAATCATGTAAAAAAGGAAGAATTATTCGTAGAGGAAGACGAGGTAGATGAAAGTGAAGATGAGGAGGAAGAGGAAAAGGAAGAGGAAGAGGAGGACGAGGAAAACGAAAAAATTAATTTTCGAAGATGATTGAAAATAAAATAAAATCCATTTAGAACTCTAGCCATGTACTGTATTTTTAATGTAAAATATAACATCTATTTTAATAATATGGATACATATATTTATATTTGTTATCAATTATATTCTTTGTTTTTATCTATCTTACCAGATGGCACCCATGACTCGAGCACGTGCACGTCGCTTGAGAGAGACACCTCCTACTGTTAAGGATGAAGTGGTACCTCCTACTGTTAAGGAGGAAGTGACTGTTAAGGAGGAAAAGATACCTCCTACTATTAAATTAGAAGCGGTTGTTAAGGAGAAATTGAAAACTTTTTCTTCATGTCTGATTCGAGTTTCCAGGTCGACTCCTCGACCGAGTGGTTCTGCCAAAGAACGCGTACTAGTAAGACTGCCCGATTCCGTAACTGCTTCTCTTTATGATCTAAGATCTGAACGGGTTCTTCGGTGTACGACAAGTCTGCCTGCAGATCCAGTTGATAGAAATCTACCACGTGGTTCGGGTCATGCACATACTTTTAAAGCTATGACACATGGAAAATATTATGCACTTCTGACAGGGCTGTTGGCAATACAATTTAATAGGCAACTAAAGTGACTCGTTTGAGGACTTTGAAAGGGCCAACGAATCTCGGATTTAACTTTCCCTTTACCCCGAATCTTATAACTCCTCGCATGGGCGAGACCTTTAAAAACACATAACCACCTTCAAAGAACTCAAGGGGTCGACAATGAATGTCGGCATAGCTTTTTTGTCGACTTTGTGCTACTTTTAGTCGCTCTCGAATTAACCGAACATTTTGGACTATTTGTTTAACTAGTTCCGGCCCAAGGATTTGACGTTCCCCAACTTTATCCCAGTAGATCGGTGACCTACACTTCCACCCATACAGAGACTCGTACGAAGCCATTTGGATGCTGGACTGATAACTGTTGTTATATGCAAATTCGTCCAACGGTAGGTGGATATCCCAACTTGATTTCGAATCGATTGTGCAAAGACACATCATATTTTCTAGTACCTGATTCACCTGCTCTGTTTGGCAATCGGTTTGAGGATGGTAGGCTGAGCTAAACTTCAACTTGGTCCCCATCGCTGATTGAAGCCTTTTCTAGAAACGTAATAGGAATCGTCCATCCCGATCAAACACTATAGAACTGGTACTCCATACAGCCGAACTATCTCATCAAGGTAGGTCTGGGCAAGGCGATCGATGCTCCAAGTAGATTTAATGGCAATAAAGTATGCTGACTTGGTTAACCGGTCGACGATGACCCAGATTACGTCATTCCCCCATTGCGTCCTTGGCAAGCCAACGATGAAGTCCATGCTTATGTGCTCCTACTTCCATTCCGGGATAGCAAGATTCTGCATTTCTTTGCCCGGTCTCTGATATTCTGCTTTCACGCTCTAACAGGTTATGCATTACGACACGAAGAGCGCCACATCCTTCTTCACGCCCCAATTTTTGCTAAATCGATAATCGTCCCCCGGACGTGATGCCGTGCACGCGTAAGGCGCGCGTGCACAAGGCCTAGGCATAATGATATATATTAGAACACTTACAACAGAGTATGCAAATAAGATATCGCACAGTGAGATACAGAAAAGTTATCTTTTATTGATAATGAATATCTGGTTACAGACTCTTGACTCAAAAGAAATAAAGATGCCGTACGGGCTTACAACTTGGATGCAAAATAAGATAGCCGATCCATACATTAAATCTCTTACTTATATTTTAAAGCACAAAACACCTTGGGTGCGAGTTAGCACCATCGCCTAGGAGCTTCGAAAAAAAGTGCGAGCTCCTTTCTTGATTATGTACTTGGGCTCAAAAAGTCACAACACGAATGCGCTCGATCAGGAAAGGGTTGGAGAAAGCTTCAGCTCCTTGCCTTGTGGCCTTGGCTCGGGAAACCTGCTGCAACGAGGGTCAATACTTTGAAATGTACCGGTGAGGGCGAGCTAACCCAAAATACCAAATTAATATCGTATTCATGTAAACATGCAACATTATTATTATGTGATCTTTCTATCTTGCCTTAGTTCAATTCTTTATATACGATAGAATAGAATGACATAAAAAATACGCCACCGTTCGGTGACTTTACCTGTACCGTCTGAACCACCTGTACAAAATTTATCATGAACTTCCCTGCCACGAAGATATAGTTAGTCTGCATAGTTTAAATATACATAAAGATCACTATCTTGACTAGCCGTCATAGCCATAGACTGGGTAGACGGTGATGCTTGTAGCACAGGTAGCGAGCCCCGCTACAAACTCTCGCCTCACTCGTGCTAAGTTGCTAGCACGACTAACTGATGTTCCGCCCGGGACGAATCGGCCCCGGTGCCCCGGCGACCGTTTGCAGGAACCAAAAACCTTGTGCACATGTTATCCATGACCATTAACGATCTAAACACTAAGTTAACATACAAAGCATTTTAAAACCTCAATATGAACGGAACTACTTTAGCACAGTACGATATCATAGTCTACTAGCTGATATGATCGATTCACAAGTTATGTACTATCCATTGAGAAGTTATAGATGAATAAGTTATAACTACAACTAAACACAACATAGCTATATGTATAATGGACATGCACGCATCAATATGATCGTTGAGAATTTTATGTGACAAGCATTATACGTGTTTTAAGTCTACTTCTTCTTTATTTTGACTCAATTTTATTCTTTTAGTATCGTTGATCGGAATGAACAAATGAGTCAATTTAATAGGAATGAAGACTTGGAAGAAGGGCGCTAATCAAAGTAAAGCCACTCATAAGTTAGTGAATCGGAAAAGAGAACAAGGGAGATCTTCAAGACTCTGCTTGTGCGTCGCCTACTCGATCACCTGCACGCACCAATAGATGATCAATATCTCCTGCTTTGATCTCCAAGGGTTCGATACAAAATATAAAATCCAAAGAACGAAGACAATAAAATTCATCGAAATCGTTCAAAAAAAATGCAAATCACAAAACCAACAAAAAGGCAACCAAGCGGCATTCAAAAATGGACAAAGAAACCAGCACAACAGAAAGGCCCCTCTCGACTCTGCCGTCGAGTCCTTCCTTGAGGCACGATTCATTGAATGTGGGACCTGATTCCGAAGAACCAATCCATAACGAGGAAAGGATCTTGATTCAATCTGTCCCTATCGAACGATACCAAGTATTTCTTAGTCGCGCTTCCCGAATAGGGAAAACGGGATGCTACAATAAAGATGTTGATCCAGGCAATGATTTCTAAACCATCTTATGGGAGATTGTGGAGTTGGCATATAATTATGGAACAGAGCATGCTAAGATCGTGTTATTCAGGTATGATTGGTCCGATCTGATCCAATATCAAGGTTGGAAAATAGACAAGCATGGACTTGTGGATATAAACTACCGACGTCGATACCAAGGTATAAACTATTTGTCCTATCAAGTCAGGCTCAACTCATGTACTTCACAACTTATCCTAAATGGGGATCAACGAGGTTGGACTGGTAGGAAGTATGCAAGAAGAAAGCTAGAAATACCTTTGACATTAACGAAATAGCTTATCAGGAGGTTGGACTACCTATTGTAACAAATATTGTAGATGTTGACTCAACAAAAGTTGTTCATTATACGTCTAATCGTGTAGAAAAGGTAGAATTATCCGAAGAGGAAGACGAGGTAGATGAAAGTGAAGATGAGGAGAAAGAGGAAGAGGAGGACGAGGAAAACGAAGAAGATAAATTTTTAGAAGAGGATTGAAAATAAAATAAAACCCATTTAGAACTCTAGCCATGTATTGTATTTTTAATGTAAAATATAACATCTATTTTAACTGTATGGATACATATATTTATATTTGTTATCCATTATATTCTTTGTTTCTATCTATCTTACCAGATGGCACCCATGACCCGAGCATGTGCACGTCACTTGAGAGAGGCACCTCCTACTGTTAAGGATGAAGTGGTACCTCTTATTGTTAAGGAGAAAGTTACTGTTAAGGAGGAAGAGATACCTCCTACTATTAAATTGAAAGTGGTTGTTAAGGAGAAAGTAAAAAATTTTCCTTCATGTCCGATTCGAGTTCCCAGGTCGACTCCTCGACCGAGTGGTTCCGCGAAAGAACGCACACTAGTAAGACTGTCCGATTCCATAACTGCTTCTCTTTACGATCTAAGATCTGAACGGGTTCTTCGGCGTACGACAAGTCTGCCTATAGATCAACTAGACCAAAATCTACCATGTGGTTCAGGTCATGCACGTACTTTCTAAGCTGTGATACATGAAAAATATTATGCACTTCTGACAAGGGTGGTGGCAATACAATTTGATAGGCAACTGAAGTGACTCGTTTGAGGGCTTTGAAAGGGACAATGAATCTTGGATTTAACTTTTCCTTTACTCTGAATCTCATAACTCCTGCATGGGTGAGACCTTTAAAAATACATGATCACCTTCAAAGTACTCAAAGGGTCGACGAAGAATGTCGGCATAGCTTTTCTGTCGGCTTTATGCTACTTTTAGTCGCTCTCGAATCAACCGAACCTTTTGGACTTTTTGTTCAACTACTTCCAGCCTAAGGAATTGAAGTTCTCCAACTTCATCCCAACATATCGATAACCTACACTTTTACCCATACAGAGACTCGTACGGAGCCATTTGGATGCTGGACTGATAACTGTTGTTATATAAAAATTCGGCCAACAGTAGGTGGACGTCCCAACTTGACTTCGAATCAATTATGCAGAGATGCAACATGTATTCTAGTACCTGATTCACCCACTCTGTTCGGCCATCGGTTTGAGGATGGTAGGCTGAGCTAAAGTTCTACTTGGTCCCCATCGCTGACTGAAGTCTTTTCCAGAAACGTGATAGGAATTGTCTATCCCGATCAGACACTATAGAAACTGGTACTCCGTGCAGCCGAACTATCTCATCAAGGTAGGTTTGGGCAAGGCTATCGATGCTCCAAGTAGATTTAATCGCAATGAAGTACGCTGACTTGCTTAACCGGTCGACGATGACCCAGATTGTGTTGTTCCCCCATTGCGTCCTTGGCAAGACAACGATAAAGTCTATGCTTATATGCTCCTACTTCAATTCTGGGATAGCAAGATTCTGTATTTTTCTGCCCGGTCTCTGATGTTCTGCTTTTATCCTCTGACAGGTTATGCATTGTGACACGAAGAGCGCCACATCCTTCTTTATGCCCCAATTTCTGCTAAATCGATAATCGTCCCCCGAGCGTGATGCTGCGCACGCGTAAGGTACGCGTGCACAGGGCCTAGACATAATGATATACATTAGAACACTTGCAACAGAGTACGCAAATAAAATATCGCACATTGAGATATAGAAAAGTTCTCTTTTATTGATAATGAATATCTGGTTACAGACTCTTGACCAAAAAGTAATAAAGATGCCGCACGGACTTACAACTTGGATGCAAAATGAGATAGCCGATCCATATATTATATCCCTTACTTATATTTTAAAAGCACAAAACACCTTGGGTGCGAGTTAGCACCATCGCCAAGGAGCTTCGAAAAGGAAAGTGCGAGCTCATTTCTTGATTATGTACTTGGGCTCATAAAGTCACAACACGAACTCGCCCGATCAGGGAAGGGTTGGAGAAAGCTTCAGCTCCTCGCCACGTCACCTCGGCTCGGGGAACCTGCTGCAACGAGGGTCAGTACTTCCAAAAGTACCGGTGAGGGCGAGCTAACCCAACATACCAAATCGATATCGTATTCATGTAAACATGCAACATTATTATTATGTGATCTTTCTATCTTGCCTTAGTTCAATTGTTTATATACGATAGAATGGAATGATATAACAAAATGCTCTACCGTTTGGTGACTTTACCTGTACCGTCTGAACCACCTGTACAAAACTTACCATGAACTTTCCTGCCACGAAGACATAGTTAGTCTGCACAGTTTAAATATACATAAAGATCACTGTCTTGACTAGCCATCATGGACCATAGTCTGGATAGATGGTGATGCTTGCCGCGCAGGTAGCGAGCCCCACTATTAACTTTTGCCTCACCCGTGCTAAGTTATTAGCACAACTAACTGATGTTCCGCCCGGGACGAATCAGCCCCGGTGCCCTGGTGACCATTCGCAGGAACCAAAAACCTTATGCACAAGTTATCCATGACCATTGATGATCTGAACACTAAGTTAACATACAAAGCATTTTAAAATATCAATATGAACGGAACTACTTTAGCACGGTGCGATGGCATAGTCTACTAGCTGATATGATCAATTCACAAGTTATGTACTATCCATTGAGAAGTTATAGATGAATAAGTTATAACTACAACTAAACACAAAATAGCTATATGTATAACGGACATGCACGCATAAATATGATCGTTGAGAATTCTATGTGACAAGCATTATAAGTATTTCAAGTCTACTTCTTCTTTATTCTAACTCAATTTTATTCTTTTGGTATCGTTGATCGAAATGCACAAATGAGTCAATTTATTAGGAATGAAAACTTGGAAGAAGGGCTCTAATCAAAATAAAGCCACTCACAAGTTAGTTAATCGAGAAAGGGAACAAGGAAGATCTTCAAGACTCCGCTTGCGTGTCGCTTACTCGATCACCTGCGCGCACCAACAGATGATCAATATCTCCTGCTTCGATCTCCAAGGGTTTGATTTAAAATGCGAAATTCAAAGAATGAAGAAAATAAAATTCATCGAAACCGTTCAAGAAAAACATAAATCACAAAACCAACAAAAAGGCAACCAAGCGGCATTCGAAAACGGACAAAGAAACCAGTGCAACGGAAAGGCCCCTCTCGACTCTGCCGCCGAGTCCTTCCTTGAGACATGATTCATTGAATGTGGGACCTGATTTCGAAGAACCAATCCATAACGAGGAAAGGATCTTGATTCAATCTGTCCCGATCGAATGATACCAAGTATTTCTTAGCCGCGCTCCTCGAATATGAAAAACGGGGCGCTAAAATAAAGATGTTGATCCAGACAATAATTTCTATAGTGTCTTATGGGAGATTGTGGAGTTGACATATAATTATGGAATATAGCCTACTAAGATCATGTTATTCCGGTGTGATTGGTTCGATCTGATCCAAGATCAAGGTTGAAAAATAGACAAGCATGGTCTTGTGGATATAAACTACCGACGTCGATACCAAGGTATAAATCATTTGTCCTATCAAGTCAGGCTCAACTCGTGTACTTCACAACTTATCCTAAACGGGGATCAACGAGGTCGGACTGGTGGAAAGTATGTAAGACGAAAGCTTAAAATACCTTTGACATTAATGAAATAGCTTATCAGGAGGATGGGCTACCTATCGTAACAAATATTATAGATGTTGACTCAACAAAAGTTGCTTATTACACGTCTAATCGTGTAGAAAAGGTAGAATTATCCGAAGAGGAAGACGAGGTAGATGCAAGTGAAGATGAGAAGGAAGAGTAAGAGGAGGAAGAGGAAACGAAGAGGATAAATTTTCAGAAGAGGATTGAAAATAAAATAAAACCCATTTAGAACTCTAGCCATGTACTGTATTTTTATTGTGAAATATAAAATCTATTTTAACTGTATGGATACATATACTTATATCTGTTATCAATTATATTCTTTGTTTTTATCTATATTACCAGATGGCACTCATGACCCGAGCACGTGCACGTCGCTTGAGAGAGGCACCTCCTACTGTTAATAATGAAGTGGTATCTCTTATTGTTAAGGAGGAAGTGACTGTTAAGGAGGAAGAAATAATTTCTACTGTTAAATTAGAAGCGGTTGTTAAGGAGAAAGTGGCAACTTCTACTATTAAGAGGAAGTGGTACCTCATTTTATTGGTCAGGCACCAGCTCAGAGGGGGGAGTTCCAGTCACCCAGCACCTATAGCGGAGATTGATCACCTAGACGCTGCTTATGCGAAGTATCTGGGGGACTGGGTTCTGCCCAGCGTATTAGATTTTCTTGAGTGATTGAGAAATTGGATAAGACTTATGGTGTGACTGTGATACTTTTATTGTGCTTATTGTGTAACTGTGATACTTTTTATATTATGCTTATTGTGTGACTGTGATACTTTTATATTATGTTTATTGTGTAAATGTGATACTTTTATATTGTGTTTATTGTATGACTGTTATATTTTATATACTTTTGTGATATTTTGTACCCAAAAAATTTAACGGAGGGTTGCTTCGGGTCTGTCTATTTTTATGAACTTGTATAAGTTTGTGTATTTTTATTATTATCATATATTATATCAGGAATGGTCGGACAATGTGGATCGTTCGAAGGTCGATCCTTTAGACGGAGTGCTCCTCCGGTACAGTCTACTGGTTCCGGATCCTCCTCGCAGAGTACTCCACTGTACCAATCTTTAGCATCTCCGATTCTGTCGACGATACGACGTAGCAGTTCTCCTGGGACGAGTACTTCTAGGCCTGAGACTACTCCCTCTTCCAGCGTTCCTCCAGCTGACAGCACCATGGAGGCAGAGGAGCAGATGGAGAAGGTCGAGCCAACTCCGTCTGCACATGTTCAGAGCGATCCTCCATGCGCTCCTCCGGACGAGACGATGATGGACATTTGGACCGACGGGCCTCGAAAGTAAGTTAATTAGTTAACATTTTGGACCGACGGGCCAAATAATTTTATCTTTATATTCAAGAATTTAATTATCGTTGTATAGATATCGTCCGTCGGTGGTACATAGAGCACTGGGGGTATTTCTGAGGCAGAACTATGGTGGGTCTTGGATTAACTACTCAGATGCTCATGAAGATAGGAAGGCATTCTGGTTTGCCCACTTCAAGGTAAAAATATATTTACTTTTAATATCATTAATTATTTATGCATATTATATAACTCTCTTACTTTTTGTAGAAAACCTATTTTTATCCACCACACCGGGCTGAGAAGATCGAGGAGCAGTTTTCTTCCGTCGCCGCCAAGCTGATCCGTGATGCGATCAATGATCAAAAGGCTCGTGATCGAGACGGATCTTCGATCCACGGTTGGATCACGCCTGAGTAGTGGACTACGATGAAGGCAAGTTTCAGCGAACCCAGGTACATGGAGAGGTTGAAGAAGGCAAAGACGGCTTGGTCGAAGGCAGAAAAATGGTGTGGTTGCTCGATTCCCATGCCGGAATATTTTCGTCGTCTGGTATCTATTCTGTTGAATATATATTATTTTAATGAAAGCAGGATATGATGTTTAATTTTAATAACAAATAATATAATTTTTAACAGGTACAGAGGGGTGAGGAAGCCAACATGGTGACCATCTTCCTGGCCACCTATCGAAAGGAAGAAAAGCTCATCGATGAGAAGGCCACGTAGACCCATGTACGTTACTTTATCTTGTGTTAGTTTTAATATAACTTTGAAAATATGCAAATAGATATCTATATAGTTAGTAATAAGTACCTTAGACATTTTCAACTATTTTTTTAGGACGAGTAACTTAGACTACATGATCGGGCGACTGCTAGTGCACCTGCAGAAGGAGGGGCTGGTACTTCCTCGCTACCCTCTACAGCTCCATCGGCAGACGAGCTCTGGATGACCGTCATTGGTGGTCTTCATAGGGATAAGTACTACGGTATGGGATCCTACGGTGCCTTTATTGCGATGTAGTCATCCAGGGCCCCCTTTGGCAGTGTGTATTTCTCACAGCCTTCGCAGGTATTGGTACGAGCCCAAAAGAGCGTTCACCGTCAGATTGCTGACCTGCGTGATAAGTTGCTACGGAGGATTACGGAGCAGCCCCAGTCTCAGCCACAGACCAACGATGCGACGATCACCGTATGTTTTGATGCGCTCGAGTGTAGTCGATTGGAGATTAGGACTCTGAGCTAGACGATGGAGCACAACCTTACAGAGCTCAGGACTATGAGACATACAACAGAGCGCAGCTTGGTGATTCTGGCCGTGGCTATAGAGTGCAGTCATACGGAGCTGGAGGGGTCGCATATGTCCATGAGCGACTCACTTGTGAGGATACATGCGACGCATGATTTGTTGAGTCGAACGGTGGAGACGAACACTTCGAGGATGGTATCTGCCATGGATTCATACAATGCTCGACTGCTAGCATTGGAGTAGATATGTCATCCTGGTCCGCCGGCATCGACACCGACACCGACTCCATCGATTCTACTGCCTCCTCTATCGGGACCGGTGATGCTTTCTCAAGAGCAGTATGACTTTCTCTTATCCCAGATGCGCGACCGTATTCCTCCTCCTCCTGATTCGTAGTACACTACCAAAAAAAGTTAAATTAGCGACGCCCAAAAACGTCGCTAAATGACAAAAAAATGTCGCTAAACACGTTTAGCGACGTAATTAGCGATGTTTTAACGCAGTCGGAAGAAACCAAGTCGCTGATCCAAAAAACGTCGCTAAACGTCGTTATGCCGACGTTTTTTAGCGACTTCGTTAAGTCGCTAAATGTATCGACGTTTAGCGACGCCGCGTCACGAAATAGCGACGTTTATTAAAGTCGCTAAACGTCGCTAATTAGCGACTTATATAGCGACGTAACAGCGACGTCTTTAATGACCTGGCAGTACTGCCATGTCAGCAATTTGCGACGTATATCGACATATTTAGCGACGTTTAGCGACGTCGTTAGCGACGGCTAATGACACGTCGCTAAGTAGCGACTTGTTTAGCGACTTATAAAAATGCCGCTAGACGTCGCTAAACGTCGCTAAATACGTCGCTAAATTTACAAAAGAAGTATAAAAAAAACCTAAAAATTTATAATATATAAGTATATGAAACATCATAGTATGGGTTCGCCGACCCCTTCGGTGGAACACTCAATACCGGATTAACAATATTTAATATGAATAAAAGTATCACAGTCATACAATTAATACACACAAATATTATAGACAGACAATAAAAGTATCACAGTCATAAAAGTATCACAGTATCACAGTCACACAAAATGGGCATAAACAGCATCACAAAATACATAATATATAAGTATCAGAGTATCACAGTAACACAAAATTCATAATATATAAGTATATGAAACATCATAGTATCAATCTCGAGGATTTCCAAAACGGGGCAGATACCAGTCCCTCAAATACTGCGCATAAACAGCGTTTATGTTATCAAGCTCCGCTATGGGTGCTAGGTGACTGGAACTCCCCGTCTGAGATACAGCCGCGATAGGTGCTGGGTGACTGGAACTCCCCGCAGGTGGTATCTCTTCCTCCTTAACAGTAGGAGGCATCACTTCCTCCTTAACAGTAGGAGGCATCACTTCCTCCTTAACAGTAGGAGGTATCGCTCTCTTAGGTGCCATCTGGTAAGATAGATGAAAACAAATAATTAGCAAAGAATTAGCTATTGGACCGGAACGGAAGAATTAGATGACTCACAAAGAATTAGCTGTTTGTTGCAGTATAATAATGATACCATAATATCTTATTTATATCCTACGTGTCACAAAATAAAATAACCGATTTAATGAACTAGTTTGAAAATATGATCCAATATTAAATTATATGATTGTAATTGAAATTGAAATTGAATTATGAGATTTGGATGATAAATATTAAAGTAAATAGTAGTATATGAGGGCATTTTATGAACGTGAATAATGATACACAAAAGAAATTGCAAAGAATTTAGTAGGGAAAGAAAATTTGGAAATATTATTCTCATTCCAAGTGCACTATGCTATGCCTCCCAATACTGTCGGACAAAACGAAATAAAGAATGGAATCAAGTTACTTGATGTTTGAGGTCAAATTACTTAGCTGGACTCGAGTCATTGTTCCTGAATACTGCATGACTCCCAAAGTATCGATACTTTAATCCTCGTATGTACCGTTCTTTCTTTTTCTTTTCTCTCCCTTTTTTATTCTCCCACTACTTCTTTTATATATATCAATAATGCTACGTTTACTATCAAATGCTTACAACCTTCTTGTAACCCTTTCACCTCCACCTCTCTCCCAATAAACGATCGTCACGTAGCGTTTCGACCATGTTGCGACCACCCTGACAGCCATACCTTACGGAACGTTGCGTAGAGGAAACTCAGAAGTGTTGATATCAATGCATGCTTAGAAAAATATTAATCACCAAAAAATTGGAACCTATTCTACTATTCTTCTATATAAATAATGTAAAGTGAAACAAAAAAAATCGGTATAAATATTATAAACATTACTGATTCTATTGGTTGTCCAGAAAATAAAAATTGATTCAAGAAAGCGTTTTCTGTTTAATTTTATAATTTTAGAGACTCCATTTGAAAAATTGGAAGGTTTGACAGACCAAAGTATTAGGTGGGACTCTTGAGAGTCTATCTCTTACATAGATCACAACAAATGAATTTATATTGATTAGGAACATGAACTTCTAGAGGGATTGCATTCCTAGAGTTTCCAAACTCAAGAAACCATCACCTCCACTATAATACAAGAGGAGAGGACTGGTCAAAGAACAGTGTCCAGGCCTTGTAGGTAGGAAGTGATGTGGTAATATTTCTTCTTCTGATCCTCATAAGCGAGAATAGAACTTTTATTTAGGGACCTTGTTAGTATGGATATTCCTCTAGGAGACTAGAATCAGAGGAAATCCTATTAATAATGTCATTAAAAACTTTAATGTGACACCCTAAACCTAAAAACCCTAAACCTAACCTTAACCCTAACCCTAACCCCAGGTCAAAAAACCTAACCCTAACCCTAAACCTAACCCTAACCCTAACCCTAATCTGCGTCTGTGTGTGTGTGTCTGCGTCTGTGTGTGTGTGTGTCATGTGTGTCTGCGTCTGTATGTGTGTCGTGTGTGTGTGTCTGCGTCTGTGTGTGTGTGTCGTGTGTGTCTGTCAGTGTCTGTGTGCGTGTGTCGTGTCTGTGTGCGTGTGTCTTGTGTCAATGTCACATGAGAGAGAGAGAGAGAGAGATTACCTAGAGCTCGAGGAGGAGGAGGGGGATGCCGGAGTAGCCGCAGCGGTCGGAGACCCGGTCGCCGGAGGGGGGGTAGGAAATCGAAACGTTTCGAAATTTTTGACAGATGGAGAAAAGAAAACTGAGCCCTAATTAACCAAAATTTAGCGACGTTTAGTGACGTCAAATAAAAACGTCGCTAAAATAAAAATTAGCGACGCCAAAGACGTCGCTAAATACGTTGCTAAATATTTTTGATAGATACGTCGCTAATTATGACGCTAAACGTCGCTAAATCAGATATATTAGCGACGTTTAGCGACCTTAATTGAACTTATAGCGACTATTAATTTAAAATCTTAATAAAAGTCGCTAAACGTCGCTAAATGTCGCCATTTAGCGACGCCTAGCGACGATTTTTACAAAGTCGCTAATTTAGCGACGTTTTTACTAGGAGTCGCTAAAATACGTCGCTAATACCGCTTATTCTAGTAGTGGTAGTTCTTATTGGGACTTTTTTAGTATGTTTGTGTGTATTGGTTCATTCTTGGGTCTTTGATGTACTTATTTAATACTTTTTACTACATTATTTGGATGAGACAGATGTGACATTATTTTAGATTCATATATTTATTTGTTGGGACATTCTTGCGTGTTTCGATATTCTTGACGTGTTTGTGTATGTATCGGTGTTGAGTATTCCACCCAAAGGGTCGATGAACCCAGAAAATTTAACGGAGGGTTGTTCTTGGTCTATTTATATAAACTGTGATTTTATAACTACAGACAGACTTTTGTTGAAAAATAATTTTAGAAACTACATGCTTTTTTTTTTTGCTTTTTTTTTTTAATTTAGCGACGTTCTGCGATGTTTACCGACGTGGCAGTGCATCGCTAAATTCTATTAAAACGTCGCTAACTGGTATCAGGGACGTCGCTAATCTGTGTTAAAACGTCGCTACAAAGCTGACATACAATTTTTGCCAGGTCAGCATTGGTGTAGCAAAACGCCGATGATAATGTCGTTGATTTGGCGACGTTATGCGACGATATACAACGTCGCTGATATACCGACGTCGCGTAGCTGAACGTTGCTAATAACGAAATATTTGGCGACGTGTACGTGTCGCAAATATACGTCGCTATAGTGACGAATAGCGACGAATTTTTTGTCAGCGATCATGGATTACGCGACAACACCAAAACGTCGCTAATTATGTCGCTAATATATTTTAGCGACATATTTTACCTATTAGCGATATTTTTTTTACCTATTAGTGACATTTTTTAAGCGGATGGAGGACGTCACTGATGATACGTCGCTGATACAATATTTTTTTAGTGGAAACATACCAAAAACACGTCCTATAGTAACTTGAATTAGTGGAAACAACATTTTTAACATGATATACTAGCTACCATTTAGGACAATGCTCTAATGAACCTTTCTGGTGCATTAATAATGCCTTGCCATTGCTGGTAACCACAATAATCGCATTATAACAACAAACTTCTAATCTTTATATTGAAGTCTCAATCATGCTATCACCAATTTCCTTTTGACTTATATCAAAACATGTAATGCATCAATAATATATGTAAAACACAAAAATACTATAACAATTACAGATGAATATCACGTGTCAAGAATTTGGTGTTGTGCATGCATGGTCGACTATAATTTTGACACATAATGTCTATATCCTAACATCCATCCCCGTATAGGAAATTAATATAAATTTGTGAAGCAAATTTCTATATCCTTGTGCTTTTGTACTATTTCTCTAGGATGTTATATATTGAGATTAGGCAGGTTTTCTTATACCTTTTTTTTCTTTCTCTTTGTAACAAGAACACATAATGTCTATATCCTAACAATGTCAACTTCAAAATGGACAAGTATCTAAATTCGGAGAGGATGAACAATATCATTCCCTCACGTTTCAATAATAGATATCGAAAGGAATTAAGCAAACGGTTTACAATTAGACAAAGGAACTTAATAATTGATTAGTGAGCAACTTGTAATGTACAAACTCATTGTGTTCTGCTTGAAGAAGTAGCTTTCCGTGAAAAGAAGATCAAGAAGAAAGTAAAATCATTTGAACTGTCCAAACTATTTTTTTTTCTATTTTGTTGTATGATAATATTAGAGATGGTGTGAAGAAGTGATAGGAGATAATATTCTAGATATTTCATTCATCATGATATTACATATATATACATCCACATATCAACTTGGGACCTAAGTCACATGGCCAACCACCATAAATACAATTTAATACAATTTAATTCCAATACCCCAATCACCATATATAGCTAATAACCATAAATGTAATTTAATGATATAATTTAATCTCTATATCCTCCCTCAAGTTGGAGCATGCAAGTCACAAAATGTCCAACTTGCGCAAAAGAAACACAAATTATCGTTTGTCCAAAGCTTTAGTGAAAACATCCTCCAGTTGCCCATCCGTTGGCACATGAGATAAGCGAATAACTCCAGCAAGAACATCATCCCTAAAAAAAATGACAATCGACCTCAATATGTTTTATGCGCTCATGAAAAACTGGATTCTGCGCAAGATGTAAAGCAGATTGATTATCACAAAATAAATTCATAGCACATGAATGTTGCACCCCCAAACTGCCAAACAACCACTTGAGCCACTTAAGCTCACGCGTGACCGCTGTCATCGTACGGTACTCCGCTTCTGCCGAAGAACGGGACACCGTCACCTGTATCTTCGTCTTCCAAGAGATGGACGAGTCACCAAGAAAAATCAACCAACCAGACAAAGAACGTCGTGTGATGGGACAACTCGCCTAATCAGAATCACACCAATCTCGGAGCTGCAAATCACAGTCAGAGCGAAGAAGAATGCCTTGACTGGGACAACCTTCAGATATCTAACAACCCTAAAAGCCGCATCACAATGATCACGCCAGGGCTCATGCATAAACTGCGATAAGATTTGAACAACATAAGCCAAATCAGCGGAGCAAACGAAAGATAAATCAGCCGTCCCATAAGCCGTCTATATGCTTTCCCATCAAACAAAAGTAGACTTGTAGAGTGTGCCAGTTGATGATGTTGTTCCATGGGAAAGCTTGCAGGTTTCACCCCCAACAATCCTGTCTCAGAGATAATATCAAGTGTATATTTCCGTTGACACAGAAAATACCTTTCGTACTTCGAGCTACCTCAACACCAAGAATAAACTTCAATGCCCCAAGTTCCTTATATGAAAGCATGTACTCAAATAATTCTTAAAGGCAGTAATAAGAGCAGGAAAATTATTGCCAGAGAGAATCAAATCGTCGGCATACACAAGAACACTTATCTGAACATCGTCCTTATGAAGAGTAAAAAGTGAATAGTTAGAGTACGATTGGAAAAATTATTGCCAGTGCACCCTTACCATTCGACACCACCACCGCCGCCTCATCCTCTACTGTCGCAGCCGCCACGGCGGCCTCCGCTATGGCGGCCTCCATTGTTGCATCTTTTATGGCGGCCTCAGCCTCAGCCGCGCTGTCCTACATGGCGACATCAGCCTCCACGACGACCATCCCATCCATATGAGGTAGATCAAACCCCAAAGCATTATCGTCCAAGACAAGGGGCGCCAGGTCAGAAGGAGCCATATCACCTCGAGAGACAAAAAAATTACCAGTAGCTAGATCATACAATTTTTAACCCTTCTTGCCATGGGGGTATTCCACAAAAATACACTTTCGACTGCGAGGAGCAAACTTATCCATCTTAGCTTTTTGGTTGTGGGCAAAACAAAGACAACCAAAAATACGTAATTCATCATAAGAAGGAGGAGCACCAAATAATATTTTATAGGGGATTTTAAAACCAAGAAGGCTCGAAGGAGTTCGATTGATCAAACAACCACTCGCCAAAATACACTCACACACAAAAAATTGGCAAATTTTTCTGAAAACGTAAAGCACGTGCTACATTCAAAATATGTCTATATTTTCGTTCGACCCTCCCATTCTACTAAGGTGTACCTACACAAGATGTCTGAAATAAAATACCATTCTGTGCAAAGTAGTCGCGCAGGCAATTAAAGTCAGTACCATTATGACTTCGCACAATGTGAACTTTGGAATTAAATTGTAGCTCAATCATAAAAAAAATGACAAGAATATCTTGTATACTTCAGTCTTATCAATCAACAAAAACACCCAAATAGCACGAGAAAAATCATCCACAATCGTCAAAAAATATCGAGTTTCACACGAAGAAGGCGTAGGATACGGCTCCCAAAGATCATAATGTATCAAATAAAAAATTATAACAACCTGAGAGTCATTGACAGGAAAGAAACCTCGAGTTTGCTTTGCTTGATGGCAAACTTCACATGCCTTATTCATTGAACTACTAGAGCTACTGATAACAGGAAGTGACTTTACTACTTTATCAGAAGGATGCCCAAGTCGCTGATGCCAAATTCCAGAGAAGTCGTCCCAGTCACTGCCAATGCCTGAGTCTTCGGTACAATATGAAAGTAGTAGAGTCCGTCCCGCCGTTCACCGACGCCAATCAGGGTACTCAAATTGGGGTCCTGTCTCACGAACAATTTTTTAGTGAATTGTATAATACAATTTATATCATCAATAAGATGGGCACAAAAATTAAATTATAATGTAATTGATGTACGAATAGAACATTCGTGAGAACCACGTCTGGTGCAAGAGCAACACGTCCGCAACATGAGGTAACCGCAGTTTATCCATCTGGGAGTCCAACCGGACATTCCTCCATTGCCGTCACCCCCGACAATAAATCTAAATTCTCCATAACATAATTCGAAGCGTCTGTATCAATAATCCAATGTGCAATGGACTTACCCACCATACGATCCTCCAGAGATTTGGTCGAAGAATTACTAAGCATAGAAATAAGTTATTGCCATTGGTCCGGAGCCAATCCCGGTACACCGCTGCTGCCTACACCATCATCTTCCATCCGCGGCTGTGCAGCAACAAGCCACGTCCTGCCACCGCCGCATGCACTTTCGTACCCCGTTCATGTCCACCACCAGCCGCATGTCCGCTAAATCGGACATTGAGCGAATCCCACAGTGGTTTCGCCTCCTCAAAGTATGGTATTGTCTTCTTCACCGAAGCGTCGATAGTATGCAAAATCTACTACACAAGCATGCGTCCAATCCTCCAATTGATCCTTCTCCGAAGGTTTATTGATAGACCCATCAACAAACCCAAATTTTCGTTGAACCCGTAGAGAAAGCCGAATAGATCTCGACCATTCCTCATAATTCTTCCCACGAAATACCACTTTCGTAATTGTATTATCCGGATTGTAATTAGAACCAAGATAATACGGGAATGTGGGATCGACCCGCGATGCCGCCGGTGTACAAGTTCCGTCGCCGCTCGTTATGTCGCCGTCGCCGCTCGACATACCGCCACCGCCGTCGCTCGAAGAAAACGTGCCCTAGCCATCAGGCTCTGATACCATACGAAGAAGTGATAGGAGATAATATTCTAGATATTTTATTTATCATGATATTACATATATATACATCCACATATTAACTTGGGGTCTAAGTCACATGACCAATCACTATAAATACAATTTAATATAATTTAATTCCAATACCCCAATCACCATATATAGCCAGCCAATCACCATATATACAATTTAATGATACAATTTAATCCCAATAGATGGAGAAGTGACTGAGATTTGGAATCACTTGGATCAAAATTTCGATGGGGCTCGATCCAAAATGTCAGTATAAAAATACTGCTTATCAACGACGTATCAGTGGCGACGGCTATAATCTGTCGCTACTTATCGACAGATAGGTATCGACCAGGCAACTCATAGGCGACATAATAAACCGTCGTCGAGACATAATTACCCAGAGAGTATCAGAAACTAGTTTCAGTATCAGAAACTTATAACCGTCGTAAGATGTCGCCAATTAGATGCCAAATATGTCGCTAATCCGTCGCTGAGTAGTCGATTAATCCAGTGAGAAGTTAGTCGTTAGTACGTCACCAAGTAGACGCAAATGTCATCTGTTGGAAATGTGACAAAAAGCCGTCGCTAAATGGTGTGTAGTCAAGTAGTCGACCATCAACAAAAACTTAAATGCGACGGATCGTTTGCCGACGCGTATTTTTCGTTAAAATTACTGGTTATTTTCTAGGATTTATAAAGATATTCTTATATTTGTGCTTGATGATTAATTTCTGTCGGCAACCACATAATAAAGCAACATTGTATCAGAGCCATCTGTGACTAACATGAGTTGTATAGAATGAGTTACCGCAACTTATTGCTGTAACTCGACTTACTTGACTTTCCAGCAAACCAACTCCATACTAAAACGTGCCCCAAGAACAATAAGCCCAGAACCAACAAAAGTGACCACTCAGAAGTATACATCCCACCTGACCTTTTTTTTGTTTTGTTTTGTGGACCATGATAATAATTTCCCACTGTTTGTTTTGTTTTGTAACTGTTTACTGCGCGCGCCGCGCGCTTCATTAATCCTTACATCTATACTACTATTTAACTACAACATTTTTTATTTTTATTTTAGATGTACTGTATAACATTTGAAATTTTGTGTATGCTGTATTGTATGTTTTCTGACTCACTATCTCAATTTTTTATCAAATAAATAGAATAGATAATGTCTCCGTGATTCGATTCACTGATTTTTTACCACACAGTCATTATCTTATGACTCTTTTCGGTAACCACAAGGGTCACACGACTTCGACGAAGTTGCTGTGATTTTAGTAAGGTTATTTTTTAGAGTTTGGATCTCGAATAAGCTATAAATTTTGTATTTTGTTTTTTATAATCGATCTACCAACGATTGACTCGACTGACTGGGTTGTGTTGTTGTAAGAATTCTTGTAACTACCTTATGATAGATGATCGTACCTACTAGAATTTTATTTCTTATGTGTAATATAGTGACTCTTTCATCTGGACATAAATGATGAGTCAAAAATTGTCCTAATCCAAATACTAATCAAGTCGGTAATGGAGACACAAATGTGTCTAAAAATCCCTTTTAGTAAAGCCATCTGATATTATCACGTGAATATAAATTTAAATTTCAAACTCATACAAATATACTAAAAATGTAAATGAAGACATAAAAAAAATATTCAATCACGTGTCTATTTTCTCTAAGATACTGTTTGGGAATGAGAGAGAAAATGGGAGGGAGAAAAAAGTTGAGAGTAAAATTAAAAGTGATGGTGTTTAGAAAGGAGGAAGAAAAAGTAAGGAAGAAAAATCTGAGGAGAAAAAAAACTATGTGGGTTCCACTAACGCAATTTACTTCCAAAATTGAGAGAAAAATAGAAAGATACGAGAGAATTTTGAAATAATTTATCTAATTATCCCTAAAAAAAGTAAGCATAAATTATGATTTGAGAATACCAAGTGCTAAATAGTAATTACAGAAAATTTGTTCCAACGAAAATATTTTTAACAAAATTAAGTGAAACGAAAGAAGTTAGAAAAAATTAGTGGGAGAGACACATTCCGCCATCTCTGTTGGCAAAAAATTGACATGTTCAACCTTGGCCAACATGGATGGTGGAAATTTGGTTTCCATGGTGCATGGGGGCAGAAATTTTTGGAGATTTTTTTTCTGATTGTTTTTGGGTCGTTTTAATTGAAACCTATTATCTCCACCCATGTTAGCACCGAGCACTGTCACGCCCCGAGGCGTCCCCCGAGTCGTGACCGCCGTGCGGGCCTGGGGTTGCGCCCGCACAAGGCTAAAGTATTTTGCATAGCAAGCACATATTCAGAGTACGCAGATAAATTGAAACACAGATTTGAAATGGAAAAGTTCTCTTTATTGATAATGAACATCTATTACAAACTCTTGAACGAGTTAACTAATATGCCGAACGGCTTACAAAAGAGATGACTCAAAATGAGATAGCAGTCCTGTACATTACATCCCTTTATAAACTCAAAATGATAAGGACCTCCAGGTTGGAGGACGGCTTTGCCACGGAGCTGCATTTGTGTATGAAGAGTTGCAAGCTCCGGACTTCTAAATGCTTCGAGGGCGCGGTGAAGATGCGCCAACAGCTGGACTGGATAGGGAAGACGACTTCGGCTCCTCGCTCGGTTCGCCTTAGTGCGGAGAACCTGTTTCAACGAGGGTCAGCATATCGAAACATGCTGGTGAAGGCGAGCTAGCCTGACTATACCAATCAACACGTTGTTTTAATGAAGCATGCATATTTGTGGGTTTCTAGTCTTGCCTTAGTTCATTTACAAGCAACAGTATATATATGAAATACTGAAATGAACTTGTCACCGTTCGGTGGATTTTACCTGTCCGTTCGAAGTACCTGCACAATACTTACCTTGCCTTCCCTGCCACGAAGACACAAGTTAGTTAGCAATAGGTTTAAATATACACGATGATCACTGGCATGATTGCCATAGTGGACGTAGCCGAGGACAAGGATTGCTTGCTACGAGAGTACACGATTGCGCTGCAAGTTATCCTGTCCCGAACACGACGACTACACACGAGTTCCGCCCGGATCGGATCGGTGCCAGTGCCCCAGCGACCGTCCGCAGAACCAATACCTTGTGCACAAGTTGTCCATGATCGAACACGATTTACAGTCATGCATTTGAGGCAACACGAGTGCAAGAACACGAGTACACGACAAGCAGTAATTGCATGATTTATTTAGCATAGCCTCCCTGAACAATTATGCATGTACAAGATGTGATCTATACTTAGCACAGCTATAGAACATTGCACGAACAAGCATACAGTAAGGTAACAGTTCACATGTTTGATTGACAAGCAATATAACCAAGTCTATTCTCTTTTATCTTGGTTTCTTTTATTATTTACTTGGTATCGTTTGATCGGGGCAAAGAAGAATGCAGATTATTAGCTGTGAAGCTTGGAAGCAGGGCTAGCTAATCGGGTTGGTAGCCACTCACTTAGATTTTGGAAGGGAGAAGGAAAGAGGCGCTTCACGACTCCGCTCGCAAGCCGCCTACTGTTCGTTCACCTGCACACGAACAGCTCGATTAATACTTCTTCCTCTCTTTCCAATCTCGGAATTGAAGTGCAGTTCAATGAACGAAAATAATGAAAACCATCGAAACCGTTCAAGAAAAACAAGCAAATCCCAAAACTAACTCAAAGCACGAAAGCAACAAGCGACATCGAAAACCGAGGCAATAAAAGATAGCAGCGGAGAGGTCCCTCCTGACTCTGCCGCTAAGCCGATCCTTGGGGCACGGTCCACTGAATATGGGAATCGATTCCGAAGAAACAAATCCATAACGAGGACGAGTTCTTAATTCAATCTATCCCGATCGAACGATACCGTCTTGTGTTTCTTAGCCGCGCTCTCCGCACCGGAAGAACGGGGCGCTACATCCTACCCAACTAATTGGAAGTTTCGTCCCGAAACTTAGGATAGGACCTACCGTTAGGGAGCATTACGTTGGGGACGACGATCAGGAAGGTTTGGACAGAAATTAATGGCATGGCCTGATCGTCCACAAGCGAGGCATAACCCAAGTCTCAAGCGGCAGTCTCTCTCATCGTGTCCAAGCTTTTTGCAGAATTGACACTTATTGCTCCAATGCTTTACTTGCTGACCACCGTCATTTTGTCGCTTTGCAGCGTTGTTTCCTCCCTCGTTGCTATGGCGTTTGTGAGTGTAGGTATGCACAGCGCCGCTAGGAACGTGAGGATAATGTGGTTCGAGAGATAGGGCGTGATTCATGACTTCACGCATTGTACGATACTGATGAACGGATACGTGCGAATGGATGACAGGGCGTAGTCCACCTTCAAACCTTCTAGTTCGACTCGCTACATCAGGTAAATAGGCCCTAGAGAATTTGGAGAGTCGGTTGAACTCGGCGGAGTACTCTTTAACTGTCATGCTGCCTTGCCGCAGCTGCACGAACTCGTTCTCCATCTGGCGTTGGACTGGAGGGGGTACATACTCCTCTTCGAATGCGGCACAAAAAGTCGTCCACGAGATCGCCTCCTCTCCGTGATCAAATTGGAGAGATCGTCGATGCACGTCCCACCAATCGTGTGCGTTGAGGCAGAGCTGTAGTTGCGCGCAGGCGACGCGCTTCTCTTCGGGGACCTCTAGCAGAGCGAAGTGATCTTCAAGTTCGGCCAACCAATCTAGAGCTACGACTGGGTCCTCAGTCCCGTTGAATGGGGTGTTGCAGACTTTCTTGAAGTGGCCAAAGTCGAAGGCAGTCATGTCCCTCGCCTTTGGAATTTGCGGCGTCTCTACTTCAAGCACGGGCTGTTCCACCAGAGTCGTTGCTGTTGCGGCGGAATGGTTGGCAGCCAAAGTCTGAACGATCTGCTGCAGGGTATCTACCTGCTTCTGTTGGACTGAGAATCGTGCTTCTATATTGTCTTGAAACTTGAGCTGACTCTCTTCCGCCCGCTTCTCGGCCCGTTCATGGCGAGCCTCGTCCCTTTGTTGGTTTTTCCCCAACATCCGTAATATTTGCTGAACGGGATCGATGCTTGGCATGGCTCGCTGGCTTTCTGAACTTCCCGAAGCGCCCGAACTACTTCCTTGGCCTTGCTTTTCGTTCGGTGTTTGCGCTGCAGATTGCGCTGGAGCCACTCCTTCAAAAAAAGGTAAATTACATTAGGATCATAATATATTATGGACTTATTGCATGAATGTATCTCATTTTGGCCTAGCGAGTTCAAGAGTTCGCACAGAAATTTGATCGTTAAAGGAACTTTTCCAGCACGAAGTCTAAGGAACTTGAATCTATGCTCTGATACCACTATGTCACGCCCCGAGGCGTCCCACGAGTCGTGACCGCCGTACGGGCCTGGGGTTGCGCCCGCACAAGGCTAAAGTATTTTGCATAGCAAGCACATATTCAGAGTACGCAGATAAATTGAAACACAGATTTGAAATGGAAAAGTTCTCTTTATTGATAATGAACATCTATTACAAACTCTTGAACGAGTTAACTAATATGCCGAACGGCTTACAAAAGAGATGACTCAAAATGAGATAGCAGTCCTGTACATTACATCCCTTTATAAACTCAAAATGATAAGGACCTCCAGGCTGGAGGACGGCTTTGCCACGGAGCTGCATTTGTGTATGAAGAGTTGCAAGCTCCGGACTTCTAAATGCTTCGAGGGCGCGGTGAAGATGCGCCAACTGCTGGACTGGATCGGGAAGACGACTTCGGCTCCTCGCTCGGTTCGCCTTAGTACGGAGAACCTGTTTCAACGAGGGTCAGCATATCGAAACATGCTGGTGAAGGCGAGCTAGCTTGACTATACCAATCAACACGTTGTTTTAATGAAGCATGCATATTTGTGGGTTTCTAGTCTTGCCTTAGTTCATTTACAAGCAACAGTATATATATGAAATACTGAAATGAACTTGCCACCGTTCGGTGGATTTTACCTGTCCGTTCGAAGTACCTGCACAATACTTACCTTGCCTTCCCTGCCACGAAGACACAAGTTAGTTTGCAACAGGTTTAAATATACACGATGATCACTGGCATGATTGCCATAGTGGACGTAGCCGATGACAAGGATAGCTTGCTACGAGAGTACACGATTGTGCTGCAAGTTATCCTGTCCCGAACACGACGACTACACACGAGTTCCGTCCGGATCGGATCGGTGCCAGTGCCCCAGCGACCGTCCGCAGAACCAATACCTTGTGCACAAGTTGTCCATGATCGAACACGATTTACAGTCATGTATTTGAGGCAACACGAGTGCAAGAACACGAGTACACGACAAGCAGTAATTGCATGATTTATTTAGCATAGCCTCCCTGAACAATTATGCATGTACAAGATGTGATCTATACTTAGCACAGCTATAGAACATTGCACGAACAAGCATACAGTAAGGTAACAGTTCACATATTTGATTGACAAGCAATATAACCAAGTCTATTCTCTTTTATCTTGGTTTCTTTTATTATTTACTTGGTATCGTTTGATCGGGGCAAAGAAGAATGCAGATTATTAGCTGTGAAGCTTGGAAGCAGGGCTAGCTAATCGGGTTGGTAGCCACTCACTTAGATTTTGGAAGGGAGAAGGAAAGAGGCGCTTCACGACTCCGCTCGCAAGCCGCCTACTGTTCGTTCACCTGCACACGAACAGCTCGATTAATACTTATTCCTCTCTTTCCAATCTCGGAATTGAAGTGCAGTTCAATGAACGAAAACAATGAAAACCATCGAAACCGTTCAAGGAAAACAAGCAAATCCCAAAACCAACTCAAAGCACGAAAGCAACAAGCGACATCGAAAACCGAGGCAATAAAAGATAGCAGCGGAGAGGTCCCTCCTGACTCTGCCGCTAAGCCGATCCTTGGGGCGCGGTCCACTGAATATGGGAATCGATTCCGAAGAAACAAATCCATAACGAGGACGAGTTCTTAATTCAATCTATCCCGATCGAACGATACCGTCTTGTGTTTCTTAGCCGCGCTCTCCGCACCGGGAGAACGGGGCGCTACAAGCACCACCACATTAATACTAATACTAATACTAATACTAATACTTCTAATAATAATAGTAATAATAATAATAAAATTGCTGAAATTTTGTCATCTCTATTGGCAGAATTTTAGCAAAAAATAAAAAAATAAAAACCACCAACTCTGTTGGTGGAATCTCAGATTTTTTTTTTCTGCCAATAGCGTTGGCGGAACGTCTCTCCCACTAATTTTCGATAACTTATTTCATTTTGCTAATTTTACAAATTTTCTGTAGTAACTATATCTCAATCCATATACAAACAAAAAAAATAATTTTAAAACTTTTGCTTCTTCCTACTTTTTTTTCATCCAAAAAAAAAAAAATTTAATTTAATTTTTATTTTACTCACCTTCATTTTCTTTTTCCTTAAAATTTACTTTTATTACCTATAAAAGTTCTCAAAAAGAGTGTAAGTGTAAGTGTAAGTGATTATAAGTTGTTTTAATTGCAATCCATTTGAAGCTCAATTGGTTTAATTACGTAGAGAAACTATAGAGCATGGTGAAAATTTTGAAGGACACAGATACTTCCATTCCTGTGGCCCATATATACATACAGAGGGGATCCCACATCTCACATGCATGGAACAAGGGAACAGGAAGTAGAGTCCCCCCTCATGCATAGACAAGGCATAGTGCCATGCATGTAATGCTCATAGAGAGGAACACCCATAGCATTTAATGACCAATTTAATTAGGCAGCTAGCCACTGCTGACCCTGCTTCCTTCGATTCTGGTGCCCTTCCTTTGGATGGGTCCCTTCAATATACAGACACAGTCAAAGTACCTATTCTAGAACAAGAATAAAATAATTCATTCCACCTCACTGCCATGCACAACCTCTGTGTCGTGCCTAGACTCACCCCATTGTTGGGTTGATTAGCATTTGAATTAATGGACCATTGGGAGTCTTGCTATTGTATGTGTATGTTTGTGCAACTAGCAAGTTTGGAAGAATCAATATCAACCAGTGTTTTAAAAATCGGATCCGGAGATCGATATGATAAAAACGTTAGATCGAATTAAATCGGTTCAACTAGTTGGTTCAACTACTGAATTAATTTAAGTGATTCAAATTTAATCCCTTATATATACTTATTTTTATAAAAAATAATCGACTTATGGATCAATCGATTGAACCGGACGGTCTGATCCAGTTTTTAAAACACTGATATCAACTACTGATGTTTTGTCCTTCATGCCATCAATGTAGCTAGGCTTATTATTATTCCCAGGATGATCAACTGGTGTCAAGTCTCCTCTTTGGGAGATGAGTGTAAGATTTGGTAATTGATGCATGTTTGATTGAAGAGAGAGAGAGAGAGAGAGAGAGAGAGAGACTAGAAGAATTCCATGTAAATTTAATGTGCTATGTTTTTCCCTAGGCAATGTCAGGAATCTTACACCAAAGTCTTAGGTAAATTAAGCTTTTGGTTCACCATTGATCTCTAGGAAGGAAGGAGGATGTCATGTGATTAGCATCATATTGCTCATGTCCAAAGACTCCTAGCTACTAACCTTGTCATTAGTTTGTTTCTGTTTAGGTTCTATATATTTATGTGCAACCTGCACATTCAGGTGCAAAGTGCCTACAACAATATTAATAATAATGTTCCACACATCATTTTTTGAGAGTACTCCCTCCCCCTCTCTCTCTCTCTCTCTCTCTCTCTCTTTCTTTTTTCTAGAATTTGATTTAGACCATAGCTTTTCAAATGAGCATAGGTGGTGGGGACTGAGGAATTTGAAAAACAAACTATTACTTAGAAACTTTTGATGCAGATCTATCATGGGATTTTAGGGTACTTAAATGAATACAAGGAAAAACAAATAATTGCTGTAGATATTACATATATAATGCATCATATCAAGGTCTACATTGACTAATGCCTCTGATGACACATTCAGTGAAAGAACTATTGCATCCAGGGCCCCCTATGCTAGCTGGATTTTAGCAGGTTGATTTCATGTCAACAGTCTTCAGATCCCACCCCAATTTCATTTATATAAAATAATATAAAAAATAGTGCATAGAACAAACAAGTTCACTGATATATTATTACACGACAAAACTTTGAATAATTGGAGGTATAGTAAAAGAATTTTCTCAAGGTAAACCGGAGGTAATCAAGAAACTTCATAGGATAGTATACAATAAGGTTGTGCAACGGTGGTCCAACTTATTTGATCACAACTGCAGTTAAATTAAAATTGTTCGGTTGTGAAATAATGATAATCGAATCAAACCAACCAACTGGTTGGTTCGTTTTTGAAACTGGCCGATTTGGCTCGGCTCGACTGATCGGTCTTGTATTTTAACACGATATATTTAAAATCAACAAAAAAATAAATATTTTTGAGCAATCCTTTGGCACATGTTTGCTAGTAACTAATTTTCATCATTTTATTATTTCATCATTCCATCTCCAACAAATACAGTAGCTCATTTCCATCATTTTATCTTCCATAAAAAAAAGAGTCTAAAAATAACATACAACAAAGAAAAATAATAAAAATACATAAGGTTCATCGGTTGATTGGTTTGTGTCACTCCCCGTTCCCGATATACGTATTTGGAACGTATTTTTATTTTAACATTGTTGCATATGCATGGAGACTAGACACATTCTTTAGTTTAACCTGGTTCATGGTTTATTTTTTGGGTTGGTTCAACTCATGAGAGTATTTGGTTCAACCCTCAAACCCTAGCATATATAAACCAACATTTCATTCTCTCTCCTCACTTCTTCATTTATTCCTCTTTCTTTAGCTTTCTCTACCCATTTCATAGGCAAGTACATCTTGTATGAGAAATGGAGAAACCCTCCATATTATCATTCTATTATGTTTATTATGTGTTTCTAAGCACATTTAGTTCTTGGAGTTTTCTGTTTTGATGGATGGATTAGTGTAGATATATATATTTCTAACTTATGTTTTCATTGGGTTTCATGAGTTTTTTTTGGTTTTGATCTATTAAACTTGTGTCTTTGAAAACTATTTTTTGCTACATGTTAGATCTTTCGATTTAGAGCATTTTGGCTCTTGGTTCGCCTGATTTGGACTTAAAATGAGATTTTATGAAGAAATTAAGATTTCAGTTTTTTGGATTTTCGCCATGGTCGAACATGCTGTTGGAGAAGACGAAGTCTTAATGCGGCCAGCGAGCTATGCGGCTGATAGTGCTATGCGGCCCGAGAGGATTATCCGACTGAACTCTTGCCGCATACTAACAACATGTGTCCATCTTTTTGGACGCATGACTGCTGATCTACACAAGTGTCCTTGAACACTTTGTGCATTTACTCGTTGAACGAATAAAAAATTTGCTAAGTCCAAAAAATACTCCATGCGGAATCGAATTCCATGCGACATCGAACTACCCGTACCTTGTACGACATCTTAAGAAAAAAATTCATGTGACCACGCCTTGAGATTTCAAATACAACCTAGGCTAATTAGGTAACAAAAAGTTGTAGTAACATTGGAGAAAACGGTATCACGAGATCATGCCAATAAACCTTTCCATAGAGATTTATTCAAAGTGCGTTGTGGGCTGGCCGCCACAGAGATTGTATATCATCTGCCTTAGTGGAGTGCAGTATCTGACTTATTATTATGCCGAGCCACTATTTCAATATAGGAACACTGGAACTGCTAATACCGTGTTTTAGCGCAGTGGCCCTACAGGGGACTGGTGCATCCTGCAAATGCTTATTTTATTATATTGGTTCGGTTAGCTCATGTTCGGCACTAGCGTGATCTGAGAATACTTATTATGCATTATTATGAGATAACCTCAGACTCCACAAAATACCAACCGTACAAATAATTGGCCGATATAAAAAATGAAATTGTTTGTGATTGTATTATTTCAGCTAATAGCCTCGAGAAATGGACTATCATAGTATGAGGGTTCAACCCTTATCCTTGTTTAGTTGTAGGGTTGAGCCTTAGCGCTACGATATGCCATGGACCTAAGTTACGACACTGAACCTATGTAATATTATAATATTTTTCTTGGATTTTTGTTTCTCCATTTCGTGCTTCCTTTGTGGTACTTGCTATTTGGGGTCTAGCCCCATTAGTTTTGCATGGCCAGGTCTCGAACCAGCACCTGAGGATCCAACGTTCTTTCCCCTAACTCATGGCGTGCACCAGGAATAAGGTCGCAGGGGATAGAAAGTGAATTTTTCATCTTCCCTGCTCGCCTTGCATATTTACTTCTTTTGGGCATTTAGCCACCGACACCTGTTAGCCGGCTCGTCTGGACATTAGTTTTCTTACATGATTGTATTAAATCAGACTGCAGCTGAATCGCTGTCATGTACTTTTGCTACTTTTCCAGCTTCTTATTTTTGCACAGCTGGACTCCAGAATATTTTGAGAAAGCGTTTGGACGCCTTATTGCTTATTATATATGCTCTATGCTTACTGTTTCTTGTTTGAATGATTGAGACATAGAAGTTCTTGACCATATGAGACTTGATTGTAGCATGCTCCCGCTTGTCTTATACAATCGTGATCGCTATACGACGTATAATACCTTCTATGAGGTAGCTGGCCATGTCCGTCTCCGTACTCCGATACTGGGGCGTGACAAGATTTTAGTGGTGGCCCATATAGGTCTATTCTTCAGACTTGTGGGGTGTCATGGTCATAGGAGTCTCAATCAACATGAACCTTCTTGAAACTCTAAATTCGTACTCTTCATACTTAGCTTAGATTTTCCCAGATTGATTACTTCCTTGTTCCTTCTCGTCCTGTGCTTATTGGTTCTTGTGCTCTTATTTAGGGCTTCTCCTTCCCCCGATGTTGCAGCAACAGGAGATGCAGAGTTGCCAGTGGAACAAGATCCTGTGGAACCTCAGCCAAGGATCCGAGTTGAACCCACGATGAATGGGACCAAGCAGCAGGCTCTAGGTGTTCCCGTACCTCCCGCAGTGTCGGCAACACTGGATACCCAAGCCTTTTTAGAGATTATTCGTGGATTTTTTGCTGAACAATAACACCAGATGGTGGTGCAACAACAACAATAACAACATCAGCAACATCAGCTCCAGCAGCAGGAACATAATGTCTTGTTTAACCGAGGGTTGCAAACGGCCCTAGAACGAGACGAGAGAACAGACTCTGGGGCATATGTTAGATTTTGTAGACTGAACCCCAGATACTTCAATGACACAGAGGACGCAATCACAGAAGATAATTGGATCCAGTATATTGAGTCCATTCTGACAGCGGCTAAAGTTTCGGCCGAGGAACAAGTTGACTTGGTTCGCCTACAACTCCAAGATCTGGCAAGAGATTGGTAGGCTACGATAGAGGTGGGACTGAGGCATCATATTTCATAGAAGGATTTCATGACCCGGTTCAGGGCGAAGTACTTTGGGATTGTGGCTCAGTGTAAGTTGCAGTAGAGGTTCATTAACCTCAAGCAAGATGGAAGGACGGTAGATAGCTATGCGACAGAGTTTTGCCAACTAAGCATATTTGCTCCAACCATGGTGGCAATAGAGTTGGAGAGAGCAATAAGATTCTAGCAGGGACTTCACTTGGAGATCTTGCAAATGGTAGAGATGCAGGACTACCAGACCTTCGAGGCGGTATTGATAGCAACCAAGAGGGTCAAGCTTACTTCTCAAAGGATGGCATTAAGAAGAGTGGATCGAAAGAGGTCTCATGGATAGAACAATGAGGGAGGACCAGTACCCCGAACGTCATCACCATTACCTGGTGTTCGTATACATGATTCAGCACCGCGGAGGGCAGTAGTTCCAACAGTGACAGTACCAACTCGACAACAGCAGCCGAGGCTGCAACAACAGTAGCAACAACAACGACGGGAAGCGCCGACAGGTTGTACCTACTGTGGCAAGGGTGGTCATACCCGGGATGTTTGTCGGACAGTTAGCAGACTATGTTTGAGATGTGGGAGCCCTGATCACTAGATTTCCATATGCCTATTGATGCAGAGGTTAGGAGGGCCAGTACAACAGTTTTCTGTATTGCCAGCTCCATGGGCAGTACAGTAAGGACGACCAACAGTAGTAGCACGACCTCTGGCTCAGTTTCCGTTGTCGATGCAGGCCCAGCTTTATAGGCAGAAATAATAGAATCAACAAGGACATCAACTACGACAGCAAGGAAGACAGCAGCAAGGAGCTCGACAAGGCTAAGGATAAGCACTAACCTTGTCTTTACAGGATGCAATGACGTCAGGCGACGTAGTGGCAAGTAACATTTCTGTTACAAACTTTTCTGCCATAGATTTATTTGATTCTGGAGCTTTGCACTCATTTATATCTGCACCATATGCGACACGTATTGGATTAAAGTTTGAGGCATTGCTAGCGGGGCTGAATATACTCACTGGAAATGTGATCGTTGAAGTTAGTAGGGTGTGTCTAGCATGTCTAGTCGTAGTATATGGGCATCTATTATCTCACTACCAAAATATGATGAAATAGCGACATTTTTAGCGACGTCATAATAAAACGTCGCTAATATTAAAGACTTGAGCGACTCCAAAAATAAACGTTGCTATACGCCACTGTTGGCGACATATACCGACGTTTAGCGACTATAAATCGATTTTTTAAAGAATAGTCGCTATAAGCTTCTTTTATGTCGCTAAACGTCGCTGAGATTTCTGTTATAGCGACGTTTAGTGACGTATTTACCGACGTTTTATTTTTTGATTTTTAGCGACCTTTTAAGCGACGTCTTCAACGTCGCAAAATTTTAATATAGCGACATTTAGCGACGTCTTTTTATTTCGTCGCTAATTTTTTTCCTTGTAGCGACATTTAGCGGCATCTTTTTATTTTGTTGTTAAATTTTTTTCATTGGCGACGTTTTGTTAAGACGTTGCTAAACTTTTTAAATATAGGGTTCATGGATTCATTTTCTCCTATTTTGTCGATTCGATCCCCAAAATTTTGAATTCCTCTCCCCCCTTCCCCCCCCTCCGGCGGAGTATCCCCCCTCCGACGTCCTCCTCCTCCCCCCGTCCCTACCTACCCCCCACTGACTCCCCCACAGCCCCTCTACTCCGGCTCCCCACCCCCCGAGAGCTCCCCTCCCGTACGGCTCCTTCCGACGTGGCTCCTCCCCTCCAACGACATCGGGCTTCTCCTCCTCCTCCTCTAGGTAAACCCTAACTCTAAATCTCTCTCTCTCTCTCTCTCTTTCTCTCTCTCTCTCTCAGCAGGAATAGTACGAGCATATTTTCTCAAAGCAACCAATAAATCTATATCATCATCGAGAACAATAGTACTAGAGGATTAACCAACATATTATAATTTTCTTGTGAAGAATTGGAATGTTCTTTTTCATGTGTTGATAGTTGCACATCTTCTTGCATATCAACAATGGCATCATCATTATATGTGCTTGGAAGTAGTAGAAGTCTCAGTACAAGAGTCCTTATATTATGTTATCTATATGAATAATACATGCTTAACTCTTATCTTTTTCAGGTGACTTAATAGGTCTAGAAAAGAACTCAGACTCGTGACTTATGAAAGACAATTTACATTATTCACATTATTCCTCCATTCTTCACATTATTATATAGTTCAAAGTTTTTGTAAGAGTACTAACTAAAAGGAGATTACTAGACAATTTAGGAACATATAATACAGAGCTAAGATTAAACTATCTAGTTTAATATCTCCTTTTCCAAATATGGTAAAAATGAAACCATTAGCAAGTTTGACTTTATCTCGACCAAAAGAAAGATTATATGATAAACAATGGTTGAAAGAAGTAGTTTTATGATTAGTATCACCATAATCAATAATCCAAGTAAACTCACGAGAAAAAGGAGCAATATCTTAAAATTCTCCAAGGAACAATATCTTAAAATTCTCCAAGTAAACTGCTAGATCAATCTATGCTCTACGCATCAGAAAAGGTCCGTCTTCAGAGCACTTCTAAAGAGCGGAAGACAAAAGACGAAGATTTGGTCGGATACCATGTAGAGATTCAAAGCTATGGGAGAAAAAAACTAATCTTATTGATTGTTATATTTTAGAATAGTGACATCAAACCTTATTTATAGAAAATAAAAGCAATAAAAAAAGGAGCTGTTATGCTAGTCAAAGAATATGCTATTTAGAAATTAGATATGACTAGTCAAAGGAGGTCTTATGCTAGTCAAAGGAGGTCCTAATTAATAAGAGTTATTGTTTGGCAAGTTATGTGGTATCTTAATTTAGAAGGAGAGGTGATCTTCACGTAATCTTTTTGTAGATGATGAGAGCATTCAATTAATAAATGTTACCTAAGGGCTAATGTCAGCATATACATTTTTCTTATAATTTCTAAATCGTCATAAAACACAAAAAAATGATTAACAATAAAAGTAGTGATACCCTTTTTTTCCTGGTTTGTGTAACAGCTGATTCCAGTTTCTTTTCCAGTTTGCTTAGCTCATTCACAGTTAATACTTCAAGGTCTTCTCCAAGTAAATGCCTTTTTTTCACATAAGAACAATTTGGTTAGTAACACCACATATGATTATGTATATGGTTTACCATATAGTTATGCTATTGTAGCACAGATGATTTTTAAGCAATAATATGAACTCTGCTCTGTAATGTCTAAAAGAAGAATATAAGAAACCTGTGTATCCGCTGCAGAGATTCATACAGTGTCTTCAGTAAAGAAAACTCCATATGCCAGTTCTGCATTTTTTTACAGAATACCAAACAAAATATTATGAATCACTCAAATCATTCATTCGTGTAAATAACTATAGGAATGTCACTAATTTTGGCACATGGTTCGGGCGAGAAAAAACTGAAATATGTTTAAAATGAAAGGACTATCAACCTATTATACAAAAACTTCATAATAAATACATTTTGCGCCTATAAACTTTATTGCAGTAAGGACTCTAACCAATTTTAATTTGTTTATTTCATAAACAGAACCAGAACAATCATAACGATCAAGTAATTAGTATCATGATGGTATTACCTCAGTTTATTTATGGTCATATATAGTCGCCTATAAATTTGTAGGATAAAAATTCTATAAATAAATTTAATGTCAAGCTGAAAGGGTGTTGACCTAAAAGCACATATAAATAGCAAAATCCTTGGACAAGATCAAACATGCATTCACTCAAAAAGATTACAGGTAAATTATAGCATCTCTTGGATTTTGCTGTTTAGACAGGTATTAGATGTGTATCTTTCATGAAGCTGGACAAAAATGCATAGTTAAGTCAGTGCACCATTGTGTGATGACTAGTATAGTAAATAGTAGCTTGTATAATAAGATGGTAGTTTCAAATGTTAAGGTACTAACAAGATGCTTGATACCATAGTATAAGAAAATTAATAGTATCTAGTATAGTAAATAGTAGCTAGTATAATAATAATATAGCTTGAACACTTTAGTGCTAACTAGTATAAGCTAGTTAATAACTAGAAGAGACTATTATTGACCAATTGACTTTGTTAGGACCTAGAAAACTTAGTATAACAAGGTAACATGTATTTAGTATAACAAGGTAACATCATCCTAGCTAGTATGCATGATTATCATTTCTTTGCACCCCCTTAACATTTATATTTTATATTTTATATTTAGATATCGTGATTTAGAAATGGCCTAGAAACATCATCCTATGATAGTTTTTATTATTTGGTAATTACTATAATACAAGTATTTAGAAATGTATTACTTGATTTCTGACACATTAGTACACGGATTAGTATACACATGGATCTGCAGTCATGCGATATTATTTATTATTTTTCGTGTTCTCGCATGGTTTAGATAATGTTTAATACTACACAATATTTAATATTAGACAATGTTCATTTCATATCTTACTTTCTAACGTGTCACGGTTGGATTCATTGAGTATCTTGCATTAACTATATGGATACATATATTTATATCTGTTATCAATTATATTATTTGTTTCCATCTATCTTACCAGATGGCACCAATGACCCGAGCACGTGCACATCGCTTGAGAGAGACACCTCCTACTGTTAAGGAGGAAGTGATACCTCCTACTGTTAAGGAGGAATTTAATGTTAAGGAGGAAGATGCACCTCCTACTGTTAAGGAGGAAGTGATACCTCTTATTGTTAAGGAGGAAGTGAATGTTAAGGAGGAAGAGATACCTCCTACTGTTAAATTGGAAGCGGTTGTTAAGGAGGAAGTGGTGCCTCCCATTGTTGGGCAGGCACCAGCTCAAAGGGGGAGTTCCAGTCACCCAGCACCTATAGCGGAGATTGATCACATAGACGCTATTTATGTAAAGTATCTGAGGGACTGGTGTCTGCCCCAGCGTATTGGATATCCTCGAGATTGAGACTGTGATATTTTATATACTTTTATTATGGTTATTATGTGGCTATAATACTTTTATATTATGCTTTTTGTGTGACTATGGTACTTTTATTTTGTGTTTATTGTGTGACTGTGATATTTTATATATTTTTGTGATATTTTGTACGCAGAAAATCTAACGGAGGGTTGCTCCGGGTGTCTATTTTTTGAACTATTATAAGTTTGTGTATTTATTTTATTTATATTAAATGTATGTTAATTTACCGGTGTTGAGTGTTCCACCGAAGGGGTCGACGAACCCAGAGAATTCAACGGAGGGTAGCTCCAGGTCTATTTATATAAATTGGGAATTCATAAACTACAGGAAGATTGGTTTGGAAACCATTTTACATTATTATTTTTTATTTTTTACTAAAAATTTAGCGACGTTTAGCGTCGTTTAGTGATATTTTTTACGTCCCTAAATACATCGCTGAATAAGTCGCTGAATACGTTACTAAATACGTCGCTGAATACGTCGCTGGATGTTGGTAAATCGCTGACTTGGCAGTATTTTTCAGTTCAATAAAATATCACTAAATGTGTTGCAAAACATCGCTAGAAAGAAAAAAGTTAGCGACGTTTAGCGACATAAAATAAGTCGTTAAATTAGCGACGCTGAGTCGCTAATAAAAAAATATTAGCGACGCAAGTTCGTCGCTAGAAAATGTCGCTATAGCGACCTTTTGTGATATTTTTTCTGTCAGCGACTAGCTTAAATGCGACTTCATTAAAATGTTGCTAATTACGTCACAAATTTTTTTTAGCGATATTTTATGCCATTTAGCGACATTTTCAGGGGTCGCTACTTTGAATTATTCTGGTAGTGCCTGCAAAGTTGATCGAGTTCCTTATGGGTAACTTTGACGTTATCTTAGGCATGGACTGGTTGAGAGACAGTCATGCAATGATAGACTATCATGAGGGTAGAGTGTTGTTTAGAATTTCTGGTCTAGAAGAGTTTGTCCTTAGCAGAATAGCAAGAGACCAGCACAAGGGAGGAGTTGCAACCATAGCAAAAGAAGCAAACCTGTTGCCCAAAATAGTTAAAGATTTCATGGACGTCTTTCCCAATGATCTTCCCAGATTATCCCCGGTTCGGACAGTAGGGTTCTGTATAGAGTTGATGCCAGGAGAAGAACTAGTATCCCAAAAGGTGTACCCAATGTCACCATCAGAGCTTGATCAATTATATCGACACGTGGAAGAACTGAAAGCAAAGAAGTTTATTCGGACTAGTGCATCACCGTAGGAAGCACCAACGGTATTGGTAAAGAAGAAGGATGGATCGACGCGGTTGTATATGTATTATAGGCAGCTTAATGCAGTAGCCGTAAAGAACAAGTATCCATTACCAAGGATTGATGGTTTGTTTGACCAATTAAATGGAGCATGAGTCTTCTCCAAGATAGATTTATGATCGGGATATCACCAGGTGCGAGTCCGGGAGCAGAATATACCAAAGATAATATTTTAGGTCATGATATAGGCATTACAAATTCTTAGTTATGCTATTCGGACTGACTAATTCTCCAACAGTATTCATGGACTTGATGAACCGTATTTTTATGCCTTACTTAGACCAATTTGTGGTAGTATTCATTGATGACATCCTGGTGTATTCTCGTAATGAGGAGGAGCATAAAGAATAACTCAGGATAGTTCTGCAGACTTTGATGGAGCATCAGTTATATGAAAAGCTTAGTAAGTATGAGTTTTGGCTGGATCGTATATCCTTTCTTAGGAGTATTATTTCTGGAGTAGGAGTGTCAGTTGATTCTAAGACGGTAGAGGCAATAGAGAACTGGCCAATCCCAAAGATGGTAGTAGAAGTACGTAGTTTCCTGGGATTGGCAGGATACTATAGAAGATTTGTGTCAAATTTTGCTAAGATCTCGGCACCTTTGACCCGGTTGACATGCAAGAAAGTTAAATTTGTGTGGTCAGTGGAATGTTAGATAGCTTTTGAAGAGTTGAAGAAGAAGTTAATCTCTGCCCCAATCCTTACTCTTCCAGTAGGCTCTGGAGGATTCACAGTGTACTGTGATGCATCTGGAAAAGGACTTGGATGCGTTTTGATGCAACAAGGGAGAGTGATAGCATATGCTTCACGACAGATCATAGATCACGAGAAGAACTATTCAACTCACGATTTAGAGTTAGCAGTTGTAGTATTTGCACTTAAGCTATGGAGGCACTACTTATATGGTGATCGAGTAGAAATATTCATGGATCATAAGAGTCTGAAGTATGTGTTCACATAAAATGACCTGAACATGAGGCAGAGAAGGTGGCTAGAGTTGTTGAAAGATTATAACATAGAACTTCAGTACCATTTAGGTAAGGCTAATGTAGTAGCTGATGCACTTAGCAGAAGAGGTGGAGCATTTATGTTGACTACTCAGAAGCACATTCTAGAAGACTTAAGAGAGATAGGTATCGATATAGTACATCTACAGAGTACAGAGCTAGCTCAGGCAGATGACCCAAAGATTTAAAAGCTCTGAGAAGAATGTGAGTCATGTCTTCGGAAGGAGTTGACAATACATGCGGATGGAATGCTAATATTTGGGAATTGTCTATGCGTACCGAGCGGGGATATTAGACAAGAAGTTATGAATGAAGCATATAGTTCCCAGTATTCCATCATCCGGGAGGCACGAAGATGTACCAAGATATCAAGCAACACTTTTGGTGGAATAGAATGAAGAGGGAAATATCACGCTTCGTATCGCGATGTCTGATATGTCAGCAAGTGAAGGCAGAACAACATTGACCGGCATGATTATTACAACCGCTTCCTATTCCAGAGTGGAAGTGAGAACACATCACGATAGACTTTGTGACTGGTTTACCTAGATCACCGATTGGTCAAGATGCAGTTTGGGTGATAGTAGATCGTCTCACAAAAGTAGCTCACTTTCTTCCTTTTCGAGTAGGACAGTCTACAGAATAATTAGCTAAAATATATATGCGACAAATAGTCAGACAACACGGTATCCCAGTAAGTATCGTGTCAGATCGAGACACATGGTTCACTTCTTATTTTTGAAAAATTTTGCACTAGAGCTTGGACAACAAGTTAAGATTCAACACAGTTTACCTTCCTCAGACAGACGGGCAATCAGAAAGAACCATCCAGACATTGAAAGATATGTTATGAGCCTATACCTTAGATCTTGGTGGATCTTGGAAAAATTACCCTTCACTTGGTGGAATTCTCGTACAAAATAATTATCAGGCCAGTATTCAGATAACATATTTTGAAGAACTGTACGGCAGGAAGTGTAGGTCACCCTTGGCTTGGAACGATATTGGTGAGCGAAAGATGTTAGGCCCTGAAATGATCATACAGACAGTAGAGGTTGTCAAGAAGATTAGAGAACGACTTCAGGTTTCACAAAATAGGCATCATCATTGGGCAGATCAATATCGTAGACCTTTAGAGTTTTGTGTCAGCGGTCATATATTTTTACGAATTTTTCCTACCCGTAGAGTCATTAGATTCGGGGTTCGCTGGAAGCTTAGTCTCAGATAAATAGGTCCGTTTGATATTCTCGAGCAGGTAGGCGATGTTGCTTATCGTCTTTCCCTTATGCCTTCATTACGTGAGCTACATGATGTATTTCATGTGTCAGTTGCGTAGGTATTTCTGGATCCGAATCATATCCTCGATCACTCTGAATTAGTCGTTTGTACCAATTTATCTTATGAGGAGCAACCCGTATCCATTCTGGATCGAAGAGAGAAAGTACTCAAGAACTGGACTATTTCTCTTGTCCAAGTAGCCCGGGGACATCACAATCTTGGAGAATTGACGTGGGAACGCGAGGACGATATTCGGTCTTGATACCCGCGCTTGTTTGATTCGGAAGGTATATTCTATCTTATGCCTTCATATCTCGGATTCTGTGATCAGATGATCACTTAGGTGTTGTGATGATATCGCTTGCATAAGTAGTTGATAGTAGGTTTATATCGTGCTTGTCCCGACTTCTCTAGATATTGCTTGGATTCGAATTCCGAGAACATAATTTTTCTAAGGTAGATAGAGATGTCACTCCCCGTTTCCGATATACGTATTTGGAATATATTTTTATTTTAGCATGGTTGCATATGCATGGAGACTAGACCCATTCTTTCGTTTAACCTGGTTTATGGTTTATTTTGTGGGTTGGTTCAACTCATGAGAGTCTTTGGTTTAACCCTCAAACCCTAGCATATATAAACCAATATTTTATTCTATCTCTTCACTTCTTCATTTCTTCCTCTTGCTTTAGCTTTCTCTCCCCATTTCATAGGCAAGTATACCTTACATGAGAAATAAAGAAACCCTCGATATTATTGTTCTATTATATTTATTATGTGTTTTTAAGCACTTTTAGTTCTTGGCGTTTTCTGTTTTGATAGATGGATTAGTGTAGATCTATATTTTCAACTTAGATTTTTATTAGGTTTCATAAATTTTTCTTGGTTTTGATCTGTTAAACTTGTGTCTTTGAAAACCAATTTTTGCTATATGTTAGATCTTTCGATTTAGAGCATTTTGGCTTTTGGTTCACCTGATTTGGACTTTAAATAGAATTTTTATGAAGAAAATAAGATTTTAATTTTTGGGAGATTTCGCCATGGCCGAACCTGCTGTTGGAGAAGACGAAGTCTTCATGCGGCCAGCGAGCTATGCGGCTGAGAGTGCTATACAGCCCGAGAGGGTTATATGGCTGAACTCTTGCCGCATATTGACAGCATGTGTCCATCTTGTTGGACGCATGACTGCTGATCTACACAAGTGTCCTTGAACACTTTGTGCATTCACTCGCTGAATGAATGAGAAATTTGCTAAGTCCCAAAGACACTCCATGCGGAATCAAACTCCATGCGACATCGAACTTATGCGGCAAGCAGGGCATACGGTCACCTTCCCTTGGACACATGACTCTGAACTTTGGCACATCATTGAAGTATCTTTTTATGATTTTATCTTTTCTTCCTAATTCACTTTATATCACATCACACTTTATGTCACATCATACTTTATGTCACATCATTGACACTTTATCTATTTTTTGTCGCTTCATTAATTATCCTGAGGAGTAGACCTTAGCCCTCACTCCATGCGGCCAGGATTGTCATGCGGCATGGCTTCTCATGCGGCCAAGATTGTCATGCGGCCTGACTTCTCATTCGGCCATGATTCTTATGCGGCCTAGAGACCCATGCGGCCTTGCTTGTTTGATCGAATATTTTCTTGATTCATGTGACCCAATGTATAATTGGTAATTTGACTCGAATATTGCATCCGTGTTGATACTAATATTGCCTGATAATTATTCATGTTTTTATGTGTGCCGAGGTGCGACACATCGTGTCACGTGTAAAGTAATTATATTTGCATTGTGCATCAAAAATGTCTCCAAATTTTTGAATGCGTGATATTATAAATATGAACATTGTTTCCCCAGCACGGGCATAATAAGAGAGTCGAACTACCAAAGCGTGGCTAGGATTTTTGATTTCATGAATATTGCATACACACTTAGTGAATCCAGATTTGACTTTCATGGATTCATATCTAGCGTGCCCGTACCTTATATGACATTTTAAGGGAAATCCTCATGTGACCGTGTCTTGAGATTTTAAATACTACCTAGGGCTAATTAGGTAACGAAAAGTGGTAGTAACATTGGGGGAAACGGTATCCCGAGATCATTCCAACGAACCTTCCCCACAGAGATTCATTCGAAGTACGTTGTGGGCTGGTCACCACAGATACAGTATATCATATTTCTTAGTGGAGTGCAGTATCTGACTTATTATTATGTCGAGCCACTGTTTCAATATAGGAACATTGGAACCGCTAATACCGTATTTTTAGCGCAGTGGCCCTACAGGGGACTGGTGCATCCTGCAAGTTCTTGCTTTATTATATTAGTTCGATTAGCTCATGTTCGACACTGGCATGATCTGATGATACTTATTATGCATTATTCTGAGATAACCTCAGACTCCAGAAAATAACAAGCCATACAAATGATTGGCCGATATAAGAAATAGAATTGTTTGTGATTGTATTATTTCAGCTAGTAGCCTAGGAAAATGGACTATCATAGTGTGAGGGTTCAACCCTTGTCCTTGTTTGGTTGTAGGGTTGAGCCTTAGCGCTAGGATATGCCATGGACCTAAGTTACGATACTGAGCCTATATAATATTATATTATTTTTTTTGGATTTTTGTTTCTCCATTTCGTGCTTCCTTTGCGGTACTTGCTATTTGGGGTCTAACCCCACTGGTTTTGCATGGCCAGGTCTCAAGCCAACACTTGAGGATCCAGGTTTCTTTTTTTCAACTTATGGCGCGCACCAGGAATATGGTCGCAGGGGATAGCGAGTGGATTTTTCTTCTTCCATGCTCGTCTTGCACATTAACTTCTTTTGGGCGTTTAGCCACCGACACCTGTTAGCCGGCTCGTATGGATATTAATTTTCTTATATGATTGTATTAAATCAGACTGCAGTTGAATCACTGTCATGTACTTTTGCTACTTTTCCAACTTCTTATTTTTGTACAGCTGGACTCCAGAATATTTTGAGAAAGCATTTGTGATGCCTTATTGCTTATCATATATGCTCTATGTTTACTGTTTCTTGTTTGAATGATTAAGACATAGAAGTTCTTAACCATAGGAGACTTAATTGTTGCATGCACCCCCTTGTCTTATACAACCGTGATCGCGGTACGACGTATAGTACATTGTACGGGACAGCTGGCCATGTCCGTCTCCGTATTCCGGTACTGGGACGTGACAGTTTGGTTCAGTTTATTGGTTTTTTAGTTTATCAATTTATTGACCGAACAAAACCGTCTGGTTATTAAGAACGCCTACCCGACCCACTGGAACAGTTCATCGGTTCGGTTCAAAATTGAACGGTTAGGTTTGGGCAGGGTCGGTTCGGTCAGTTCGGTCCAAATTTGCACAACCTTAGTATAAAAGTCTCCATCTTCTCAACCCGGCCGAGAATTATCAAGCCAAAAGCCTTCCAAAGAGTATCTCGAGAATGTAGAAAATAGGAGAATATATATATATATATATATATATATATATATATATATATATATATATATATTAAAAATATTTGTTGTCTGATATCCAGAAAATCTATTTAGAGGATTATATGCTCAGCCTGCCCCAAACAAAAAAAATGCAACACTAAGAGCTGTAGGAAACAAAAGAACCTAAACCTGCAATACGATCACCCGATTAAAAATTTGGAGAGGGCTTTGACGTGACTGGAGGATTAATATCTTAGGTTCATGAGTTATTGTGTAGTCACCAACATTGGATTTTTAGTCATCTTCTTGTCAACCTTGTCAACCTGGGGTAGTGTCCCCTAACGTAGCATGGGCACCGCCAAAGATAAAGAAAGTCGACGGACGAAGCGGGAACAATCACACTAGCCGCTCCTCCAAGCTCAGACGACTCGACCTTGTCCACCCAACTTAACCGTCCAACTTATATATATATATATATATATATATATATATATATATATATATATATATATGCATGCCCCCGCACCCCCTGCAACTTCAGATCGCAGAGTCCGTGTGGTACTCTCGCGATACAACGATGGAAAGCGACGGGGCTCCCGCGGGGCTCCTCCAGCAGAGCTCCGAATCCTCTCTCTCTCTCTCTCTCTCTCTCTATATATATATATATATATATATATATATATATATATATATATATATATATATATATATATATATATATATATATATCAAACCTTTTTTTTAAGGGATTGAATAATCACTTTAGATTAAAATTTTCTTGCTAATGAATATGGAAAGGTTTAAACTCATAATCTTAAGGCGCACTTGCTTCCCCTCCTATGTCTCTTGACATTTGTATTCCATCTTATGGATCTGGAAAGGTATTGGAAGCTGATGCCAAATTACATTCTTTGGTCTGGCCAACAAGATCATTAGATTCTTCATCATCATGGGGCCTAACAGTTTCCTGACATTGTGTTTGGAATTTGCATCAAGCTCCACTGAGATTTTAAAGGGGGCATATGAACATATTTTTCCTATCAAAAGGTTACAGGTCTATGTTCTTAGGACAGGCACATTTGGTAAAATTTGACCATACTACATGTAACATACAAGAATAAGAGAATGTAGGGGGCAAACTACGTTAAGTGCACTTTTGCTCATAGCTATATCATAGGGTTAGGCCTTCATTTGGTAACCTATTGGTAGGGGCAATCGATTAGGTAATATTTTCCTTCTAATCTTGATCTGGGTCCGGTTTAGAATTTGTTGTTGTTGTAGTTTCATATCAAGCTATTTAAAACTAAAATTCTTAAACTATCATTTAAGACCATCCTTAATGAACTCTTTATGAACTCTACTTACCTCGACAATGCAAATAGAGTTTTAATTCAAGGACGGAACTAAAATTTTGAAATGGGGTGAACTATAGTGGACTGGATGTAGGCCGACTCATGGAAGAAAAAAAAATTACATAAAAATAAAAATAAAAATTTCGGGTGGGCTGGAGCCCAGTACAGCCCACAACATGGTTCTGCCATTGCCCTGATTCTATGTTGATCAAAAGTCTCATCCCGTAAATTTATAAAGCATATTTCGGCTTTTATTTTGAGATAAAAAAAACATGACCACTCTCCGGTAGAATGATTGCTACGGAAAGGTAATTGATACAGAAGGGGTGATTAAGGGGAGGCCTCCTAGAATAGTTTTTGTCGTTAGGCCTCGTAATTTAAATCATGAAAAACCCTTATTATCTTCTATGAAAATTTGATGAAGCATTCGAACTTTACAACAATAAAATAAATTTGGTAAACCATTCGAACTTTACAACAAAAGGTATGTTATCAAGGGCGGCCAAATAGATTGGGTTGTCCTAATCGAAACTAATTTTGGTTGCTCATTGATCCGACCTCTTGTGAGGTATTTTTTTAATGTCTTTGGGGTCACCTGCAACCCCGACCTCTTGCAGGTCACGTTGGACCTGGGATATTGTCCAAGCCTTAAGTCTTATCGGACTTAACCCTAGACCAGTCCTGACTAACTTAACCCTAACTATTAATTTATTTCCAGGTTTGTATTAGTTCATTAGACATATTGAATCTCCTTTTTTAATCTTTTGCCAGACATGACAGGTTAATCTCTTACCGGTATTCCACAAATCTAAAAAAGTGGGATTGAAGAGAAAAGATCTTGTATACCTTTTCCGTCAAAACCCTTAGTTTTAGTTATGGGATAGAATAACTTGTCTCAATCAAAGCCTAGAATTAGATTAAGAATTAATGTTGGGTTTGAGCTTTTAAGTATGTGTTGCAGGAATCCTAGGTTACTTTTTTCAAAAGAGCTAAAGTGACTTGACAAATCCTAACTACTAGACGAAGCCATTACTCTTAAACTATTAAAAGCCTAATTCGATTTGTGATTAGACTACTTTGCTTTATTTTAAATCTTGATCATACTCTACATTGTGAAGTCACTTTGTATGGAACAAATCCTACCTATATCAAGCATGCCATTGGAGGTTTTCATACCTAAGAGATGAAGGATTCAGATTTTTTTTCCCCCATGGTGATTGAGGAATAATGCTTTACATTGAAGTATAAACAAACCAATGTTTGTACTAAATATATAGATATCTAGAGTGCACTATGTAAGGATACATTTCCGTCTAATTGTATCCTCATTTATCCGAGCTTTGGTATCGACAATCAAAATGATGCAGAAGCACAACCGGTCAACTTGACCAACGGATTGACTGATCCAATTCGTTTTAAGGGAGCCGTGTATTAACAAATTTGGAAGCTTATTTTGCAACTTTATTTAGGATCGGTTTTTTGATAACTTATGCATGAAATAAATCTAGCAAGCAGTTTGGTCAAATTTGTAACGTCCATCTCGACAACCTATAAAACCACAGCCAAGCCGACCCTCACCACCCACAATCCATCTCCCATTTCAGACCCTCGCCACCGCCGTCAGCCGCACGCCACCGCCGCAAAGTAGCCGCCGCGAGTCGCCCATTTTCGAGCAGCAGCAAAGCAGTAAGGTATGCTACTTTCCACCCTCGTATCTCCCTACATAAATCCAAATGTCAATCTGTCGAATCCTATACGAAGACCACATGACCCTCTTGAACCCTATATAATTAGTTCGGGGTATCGTGTCCTGTGTCGGTCGCAATTCGCGACACAAAATAGAAAAAAAAATACCCAATTTATAGTTCAGAAAACTGTCCCAAACACCCATGTTCATGGCCGTTTTTCTTCCAACCTAGTTAATATTTTTAATTCTACTTGAACAGTAAATTAGACAACATAACCAAGATTTAATCCCTTTAATTAGTTTATTTTAATTTGTTGTATGCTGTAATTTATTCGTGGTTGAAGTTGACCAAAAACTTGGTTTTCTAAACCGAATTTTTTTGAAATGGGGTGCGTCCCGCTAAACGAGGCAACTTCGTCGTGGGCAAATTGCATCGAAAGGCGCGTATCGTTAACATGGACGTGTGGAATTTTGTGAAAGTTGATTTGGATGTGCGTGCACACCGGAATCAACGCGTATCCGTCGAAAAGTCCCGTATCGGCCTGTTCTGACACTCATCATAATTTCGTGTGTGCTTGTCGTTTCGTAACGAAACTTACGCCATCGAATTCGTAGCGTTACGCTGGTCCTGTGACCAAGTTTTGTTTTATTTTGAGAACGTTGACAAAACACCATTTCGTAGGCCCTACGGTTCTACTTGATACGAAATTTTGTGATCGGCTCATCGGAATCTAGTTCTGGATATTCTGTTGGGTTCGTATCATCGTTCTGGACTTGTAGACACTAAGTTTGATGAATTTGGAGAACTTTGTCTCTAGCATATTTTTTGGTGCAAAGTGGACCACATGTGGACCCCGCTTTGACCAGAAACTGTCAATTCTGCCCCTGAATCTAAATTGGACTTATGTGTAGCCAATCCTAGATATTTCATGTATTCTGAGAGAGATGGTAATATTTATTTCAGCATCCGGAGGCGTACCTGGAGATTTTACTTTTACATGAGCAACTGAAGGAGTTTAGAACCCAGGCAAGTGTACCTTGCCAAACTTGCAGTAGTTTCTTTGATATTATTTGCTTGAGTTATTTCTGTGATGTACCTGTTCTACTTAGGACCATGAGACGTTGCTTAGCGTCCGAACAAGATTCTGGTGTCGACGTCGTACGCGGAGTCGTGTAACGTCACTTAGAGAGTTGATACCATGATTCAATATATTTTAAGTGCTTGCTTTATCAAGTACGACATATCATAGGACACTTGACACTATTCATATGACAGAATCTTTCCTGAGTTATTCGTAGTAATTATGTATAGGCTTACAGGATTCGTAACATAAGATTTGCATATACATAGATATCATTATGACTCGTTGTACTAGCTAGAGGTTATAATCTTGCGTGTTATGGACATGAGACGTCGTGGACATGAGACATGTGATTATATTGGGTGGGGAGAGACACACAAGCTACAGACTGATTACATACATAAATACTATTACTGAGGTGCTTTAGTCGCTGTTCCAGAGCTTGACCCATTACATGATATTACTGCTACCGGCTTTCCGACACAGAGCTTGTAGTGGTCTCAGCCTGAGTACTAGTGATGCTCTCATTTGCATATCACATAGATGGTTACATAGCTTGCCTTGTAGATCTATTTTTTATATACTGTATTTTATTTGGGTTGAGTTATTATTGTACCTTGCTATGTCCCCTGAGGACCTAGATCCAGATTATGTCCCCAGGTACAACAGAAGAGGAGTACCCCAAGATATACGGGACAGGAGCTGACGCTGGAGCAGTACTGGCACCAGAGGACGAGATTGTGCCAGAGGATTTCTCCTGAGTATTCTGTTATATACTCGGTTATTTTTGCTTCCATTTATTCTATATCTTGACTCTTGGATTATTGTATTAACTTATTATCAGGTTGTTCCCCGAGATACTTTTTATTGGAACTTGTTGATGGACTATATTTCTTTTTGATTAGTCCAATATTTTGAATTATGTTTACTTTCTGTGGATGAGATTAGAATTAGACTATGACATGTATCTTAGACCACTGTATTTGTTTTACAGCTTAAGTACACTCTAACGGGTCCATTAAATTGAGTTTTCCCTTTTGAGTCGTGCTGCTGGCCATTGCCACGTGGCTAGTCCCTCGATATTTTGGGACTGGGGCGTGACATAGTTTTTGTGGTGGCCCATGTAGGTCAACGACTATATTGCTTCGGTTTCAACTAAGGAACCGAGCAAGCCTGCAATTAGGATAGGATAAATTATAGGATCTCATCCACTTGTTGATATGTTCTTGACCTCTATATTGACTTCAAAATAAATTTTTGACTTGCATCTTGTCTTGATTCCTCTATACGATTCTCATAGTTTACCTTAAATACAGAGTAATGGACCTATGAGCCAGCGACAAGACTCCCATAGGTACACCACAAGGTGTTGTGGTCACCTACGACGATGGAGTGACAACATTGGATGGAGATCCATCCGCTCAACAAAGCAATCAAGCATATCAGAATGCCTCGAGGTTCCGGCGAGACGATATTTTACCCCCGCCGCAGTTTACTCCACCAATGCCCATTTTTTCTACCAGGACAGGCTATGGATGGACAACAGATATTCCAAATATTCTACGCAATGATGCAAGCTCAACAGCAGGTTCATCAAGAGGCTCAACGTCACAAGGCAGAGAACTTGAGGAACAACCTAGTAACCGCACTGGAGCAGGCGAACCCACGAGCTAGACGACCATTGATAGGATCTATCACTGATTTTTGCTAGCTGAAGTCCCGTATATTTTCTGGCAAGGAGGAGCCCACTGAAGTTCATGAGTGGCTCACAAACACTCAACACCAGTTGGAAGCAGTTGATCTTTCGAGGGAGCGATGGATGACTGCCGTCAGGATGCAGTTGACGGGCAATGCACATCATTGATGGCTATCTGAGGAGAGACGGCTCGGACCGGACCGAGTCACTTGGGAGGAGTTCTCTAGACTCTTCCAGGAGATATATATTCTAGCCACTGCCAGAGCGAAACTTAGAGATAAGTTTAACCGCCTCATTCAAGGCAATATGACGGTAGAAGAGTACAATACAGAGTTCATTAGTTTGGGTTGCTTCGCCCCTACTCTGATTCCGAAAGAAAAGGAGAAGGCGGAGAAGTTTTTCGACGGGCTTAGTTTTGAGTTACAGAGATTGATCGAATATGTTGCACCTACTTCATACACGGACGTCCTTGCTGCAGCATGACGCATGGAGCACGTTACCAGGAGAGAGTCCAGCCTGAAATGGCCGTTCACCTCAGCACCAGCCAGAGCACCACACGGAGAGTCTGCAAAGCGACCCCAAAGGAATCCACCACATAGAGCAGCATCAAGAGCCACATCCCTTCCTACTTGTCACTACTGTGGCAAGGTAGGCCATATCAATAGGGAGTATAGACGCAAGTTGATACTATACTTGATTTGCGGATCCAACCAACATACAGCCAAGGACTGCCCTGAGCGTCGAGAGAGAGCACCGATGGTAGATCGACCAGCTTTACCAGCATCGAGACCAGTCCAGCAGCCACCTAGGCCAGTTTATCCAACATTGGGAGCACCACAGACGGGAGTTTGAGGGGTCTGACCACCAGCTCCAGGAGGGTATCAGCCGAGGTCACCTTTGGCATCTCAGGCAGCACTATTCCAGCAGGCTTGCCAGCAGAGAGGACCAACTCAAGGACGAGGAAAGGCATTTGCATTGGCTATTGAAGAAGAAGCTACTGCAGGAGAGGTCATGGTAGGTAATATATTAGTAGCTTCATTACCTGTTGTAGCTTTATTCGATTTTGGAGCATCGCATTCATTCATAGCTGCTAGTTTCGTAGCCACACATAGAGTAGCTACCGTACCCTTTCTGAAGAATAAAAGAATTCTTACGGGAGGCAGAATTATCCCATTTAGTGACATTTGTAGATCTTGTTCAGTAGTACTCTTTGAGAGAGAGATGCGAGCTCAATTCTTAATCTTTTTTATGTCGGATTATGATATTGTACTTGGTATGGACTGGATGAGTCAGTACCATGTGACTCTAGATTGCCGGCTTGGACGGGTTATATTTAGACCGTCAGGACATCCGGAGTTTGAGTTTCTTCGGGGAGCCAAAGAGCAAGGTGTTCAGCCTACACTTAGGGTACTCTCTGCTGAAGGGGAGTCTGAGTACCCAAATTTGTATCTGAGTTTGTGGATGTATTTCCCGATGATCTTCCAGGCTTATCTCCTGATCGGAAAATAGAATTCAAAATAGACTTGACTACAAGAGCGGAGCCTATCACTTCATCAGTGTACCGGCTAGCACCTAAGGAGTTAGTGGAATTGAAGAAGAAAGTTGATGATCTTTTGGAGAAGGGTTTTATTCGGCCAAGTGTTTCACCATGGGGAGCACCAATACTATTTGTGCCGAAGAAGGATGGGACGGTACGCCTGTGTATTGACTACAGGGCACTGAACGCTGTAACCATCAAGAAACGTTATTCTTTGCCACGCATTGATGATCTATTCGATCAGTTGAGTGGTGCTAGTATATTCTCAAAGATCGATCTTAGATCCGGTTATCATCAGATTAGAGTGAGAAAAGAGGATATACCGAAGACAGCCTTCAGGACCAAGTATGGACACTATGACTTCTTGGTTATGCCATTTGGTTTAACCAACGCACCAGCTGTGTTCATGAGTTTGATGAACATAGTTTTTCATCAGTACTTGGACAAGTTCATGGTAGTTTTTATTGATGACATTTTGATATAATCCAAGAGCCAAGAAGAGCACGAGGAGCATCTCAGAATCGTGCTAGAGACGCTGAGACAGGAGAAGTTGTATGCCAAACACAGTAAATATGAGTTTTGTCTGGATAGGGTTCCTTTCTTGGGACATATCATCTCAGGAGAGGGACTTTCAGTTGATCCGGAGAAGTTTGCTGCAATAGAAACTTGGCCTACACCTACATCAGTTGCGAAAGTGAGAAGTTTTCTCGGACTTACTAGATACTATCGGAGGTTCGTGGAGAATTTCTCAAGGATTGCGGAGCCTATGACGCGGTTGACGCGTAAGGACCAGGAGTTTGCATGGACAAAAGTTTATCAAAAGTCCTTTGAGGAGTTAAAGAGGCGATTGACGACAGCACCGGTCTTGACTCTTCCTTCAGGATCGGGAGGATTCGTTATTTATAGTGATGCGTCAGGCGGTGGACTAGGATGTATTTTGATGTAACATGGCAAAGTTATCGATTATGCATCGAGACAGTTGAAGGTTCATGAGAAGAACTACCCGACGTACGATCTTGAGCTAGCTGCAGTAATATTTGCATTAAAGATATGGAGGCACTATCTTTATGGAGAGAAGGTGGAAATCTTCACTGATCACAAAAGTCTGAAGTATGTCTATACTCAGAAAGAGCTCAATATGAGATAGAGACGTTGGTTAGAGTTGATGGTCGATTTTGATATAGATTTATAGAACCATCCGAGCAAGGCAAATATCGTAGCAGACGCACTCAGCAGGAAGCCCACAGCTTATTTCGTGACAATGCAGCCCCAGCTATTAGAGGATCTACAGGAGCTTGGAATAAAGGTTATTTTGCTAAGGCAGAGTGGGCTGTTGGCGAATCTTGAAGTTAAGTCATCACTAGTAGAGAGGATTAAGGCAACATTACCCACAGATGCTAGGTTCTGGAGACTTAAAGAGAAGACAGAAGCCGGCATGCAGACGGGACTTCGAATCCATGAAGACGGGACATTAAGATACGGAAATCGCCTTTATGTTCTGAATGGGGAGTTGAGACATGAGTTGATGTCTTAAGCACATAGCTCCATGTACTCTATTCATCCGGAAGGTACGAAGATGTACCAAGATTTGAGGCAGTACTATTGGTGGCATAGGATAAAGAGAGAGATTGTACGATTTGTGGCAAAATGTTTGGTCTTCAGCAAGTTAAGGCCGAGTATCAGAGAACCGCTGGTATGTTACAACCGCTTCCTATGCCCGAATAGAAGTGGAAACATATCACTATAGATTTGTTACAGGATTTCCAAGAAGCCCCAGTAGGAAGGATGCAGTCTGGGTTATTGTGGATCGACTCACCAAATTGGCACATTTATTGCCATTCAGAGTTGGACAGTCCACGGAAATTCTAGCCGACATGTATATACAACAGATCGTAAGGTTAGATGGAGTATCGGTTAGTATTGTCTCTGATCGTGACTCAAGATTCACATCCTATTTTTGGCGAAGCATGCAGAAAAGTCTTGGTACCCGACTCAAGTTCCGTACTGCTTACCATCCACAGACAGACGGTCAATCAGAGCGCACGATTCAGATTCTGGAGGATATGCTGAGGTCGTGTATGTTAGACTTCGGAGGGTCCTGGGAAGACCATTTGTACTTGGTGGAATTCTCTTACAATAACAGTTACCAGACGAGCATCAAGATGGTACCTTTTGAGGCGCTGTATGGCAGGAAGTGTTGGTCACCGATATGTTAGAGTGATATTGGCGAGCGTCAGATACTCGGTCCGGAGTTAGTGATACAGACAGTTGAGAAGGTGAAGCAAATTCAGAGTCATCTTCGTGCAGCTCAGGACAGACAAAAGCATTGGGCTGACACACACCGCCGACCTTTGGAGTTCAAGGAAGGAGAACATATATTCTTGAGGATCTCACCTACTCGAGGTACTATTCGATTTGGGAGCAGAGGCAAGCTGAGCCAGAGGTACATTGGGCCATTTGATATTTTGGAGCATATTGGTGAGGTGGCGTATCGTCTTGCATTACCCCCATCTCTAAAGGGAGTGCATGATGTATTCCATGTATCACATCTGAAGAGGTACGTGAACGACCCAAGTCACATAGTCGATCATTTTGAGATTACCGTGGGACCTAGCTTTATGTATGAAGAGCAGCCAGTTGAGATACCTGACATTAGTGAGAAGATATTACGGGGTCAGACAATTAGATTGGTCCAGGTAGCTTGAAAATATCACTCCTCCGGCAAATCTACTTGGGAAAGAGAGGATATCATACGCCAGCGTTATTCTTACATATTCGAAGATGCAGGTATGACCTAAGAACTACCTATAGGTTACCATGATTATTTTTAAATTCCTTAGTAGTTAATTCTTAATTGCGATGACGCAATTATTTTAAGGTGGGTAGATTGTAAACACCCTAATTTTTACAATTTAATTTAAAATATTATTAATTATTATTGTAGAAAAAAATTCATTATTTTTAGTTATTTATAATAAATGTTCTTCAGGGATTTATATTATTATGTATTAAATTAATTATAAAAAAATTGTAAAAATTATATTTTTGGGTGTATAATTAATAATAGGATATTGTGTAATTTTTTTAGAATTTATTCGGCTCTAAAACTATTTTTAGATAGCTAAATGCATTGTTTTTAATTAAACCAACCTAAACCAACCCAAACCAAACCAAACTGAACCAAACCGAATCATCCTAGACCAAACCAACTCTATTGGACCCGGATCATACACAAACCCGCACCCGTACCCGACTCGCTAACCCAAAAATCCTTCACCTTCAGAAACGCATCCGACTCCTCCCTTTCCCTTCCCCAAAACCGCCGCCGACCTCCTCCCTTCCCCTCCTTGTAACGTCCACCTCGACAGCCTATAAAATCCACAGCCAATCTGACCCTCACCACCCATAATCCCTCTCCCCTTTCAGACCCTCACCACTACCGTCAGCCGTCGGACCACCGAGCGCCAACGCCGCAAAGTAGTCGCCGTGAGTCGCCCATTTTTGAGCAGCAGTAAAGCAGTAAGGTATGCTACTTCCCACACTCGTATCTTCCTGCAAAAAAATTCAAATATCGATCTGTCAAATCTTATACGAAGACCACATGACCCTCTTGAACCTTGTATAATTAGTTCGGGGTATCGTGTCCTGTGTCGGTCGCAATTCGCGACGCAAAACAGGAAAAAAGACCCAATTTATAGTTCAGAAAACTGTCCCAAACACCCATGTTCATGGCCATTTTTCTTCCAACCTAGTTAATATTTTTAAATTCCACTTGAACAGTAAATTAGACAGCATAACTAAGATTTAATCCATTTAATTAGTTTATTTTAATTTGGTGTATGCTGTGATTTATTCGTGGTTGAAGTTGACCAAAAACTTGGTTTTCTAAACCCAATATTTTCTGAAACGGGGTGCATCCCGCTAAACGAGGTGACTTCGTCGTGTTTAAATTAAATAGAAAGGCACATATCGTTAATACGGACGTGTAAAATTTTATGGAAGTTGATTTAGATATGCGTGCACACCAAAATCAACGCGTATCCGTCAAAAAGCTCCGTATTGGCATGTTCTTACACTCGTCATAATTTCGTGTTTGCTTGTCGTTTCGCAACAAAACTTACGACATCAGATTCATAGCGTTACGCTGGTCCTATGACCCAAGTTTGGTTTAATTTTGAGAATGTTGACGAAACACCGTTTCATGGGCCACACGGTTCTACTTGACGGGCGATTTTGTGATCGGCTCATCGGAATCCAGTTTTGGACATTCTATTGGGTTCGTATCATCATTCTGGACTTGTAGATATTAAGTTTTACGAATTTGGAGAACTTTGTCTTTGGCAAATTTTTCGGTGCGAAGTGGACCACATGTAGACCCCGCTTTGATCAGAAACTGTCAATTATGCCCTTGTGTCCAAATTGGACTTATGTGTAGTCAATCCTAGTTATTTCATGTATTCTGAGAGATATGGTAATATTTGTTTCAGCATCCGGAGGCTTACCTGGAGATTTCACTTTTACAGGAGCAACTAAAGGAGTTCAGAACCCATGCAAGTATACCTTGCCAACCTTACAGTAGTTTCTATGATATTATTTGCTTGAGTTATTTCTGTGATGTAACTGCTCAACTTAGGACTGTGAGACATTGCTTAGCGTCCGAATAAGATTCGGGTGTCGACGCCATACGCGGAGTCGTGTAACGTCACTTAGAGAGTTGATACCACGATCCTATATATTTTACGTGCTTGCTTTATCAAGTACGGCATATCATATGACACTTGACACTATTCATATAATAGAATCTTTCCTGAGTTATTCGTGGTGATTCTGTATAGGCTTACATGATTCATGACATAAGATTTGCATATACATAGATATCATTATGACTCGTTGTACTAGCTAGAGGTCATGATCTTGCGTATTATGGACATGAGACATCGTGGACATGAGACATATGATTACATTGGGTGGGGAGAGACACACAGGCTACAGGCTGATTACATACATATATACTTATTATTGAGGTGCTTTAGTCTATATTCCAGAGCTTGGCCCATTACATGATATTACTACTACCGGCTCCCCGGCACAGAGCTTGTAGTGGTCTCAGCCTGAGTACTAGTGATGCTCTCATTTGTATATCATATAGTTGGTTACATAGCTTGTCCTGTAGATCTATTTTTTATATACTATATTTTATTTGGCTTGAATTATTCTTGTACCTTGCTATATCCCCTGAGGACCTGGATCCGGATTATGTCCCCAGGTACAACAGAAAAGGAATACCCCAAAATATACGGGACAGGAGCTGACGCTGGAGCAGCACTGGCACCAGAGGAAGAGGTTGTGCCAGAGGATTTCTCTTGAGTATTCTGTTATATACTCAGTTATTTTTGCTTCCAGTTATTCTATATCTTGACTCTTGGATTATTGTATTAACTTATTATCGGGTTGTTCCCCGAGACACTTTTTATTGGAACTTGTTGATGGACTATATTTCTTTTTGATTAGTCTAACATTTTGAATTGTGTTTACTTTCTGTGGATGAGATTATAATTAGACTGTGGCATGTATCTTAGACCATTGTATTTGTTTTACAGCTTAAGTACACTCTAACGGGTCCATTAAATTGGGTTTGCCCTTTTGAGTCGTGTTGTTGGCCATTGCCACGTGGCTAGTCCCTGGATATTTTGGGACTGGGACATGACACCTTGGTAGTATTAGGTTAGAACTTGACCGTAGGCAAGTACATCTTGCCAACCGAAGAAACAACCATGGATCGTGGTTGATTCTTAGTATAACTTATTTTAATCATTTGATCGCTTTTATTTTTGGGTAACTCGTAGAACTTGTCTTATTGATTATTTTGTTTTCCTTGGATTGGATTGCTCATGGAGCTCGAGAACAACAAGTCGAAGAATGCAAAGTTGGCCTGAGAATGCATACAAAAAGTACGTAGGCAGTCCTTGGCGCATAAAGCGAAGTTCCAGTGAGCGCACTGTGTATGTTTTACAAATTCTTTAGAAAGTACGCCAAGATATATTGAGTATTTTGGGCGCATTTTTTTACTCCTACGTACATTTTGTACTATGCCTATTCCTCCAAAAGTACGCCAATCCTACTTGGCGCACTTTTGAATGGGTCTGAAAGTCATCAAGAATGTACGTCACTGCTTAAATAGCCATGTTGGTGCACTTTGAAGATATTTTAAAATTTGCGCACTTTGATGAAACCTTCCTTACCGGTGCACTCTATTGATTCTGGAGAATGGCGCACTTTGCTGTGTTGGCGCACTATGTGGCATTCTCCAGAGATGGCATATTTTGTAGCCTTTCGTAATTACTTAATGACTAAGCAATGACTTCTGACCATTCTCGAGAATTGTGTTCTCGACTGCAGGGTTGTCTCGACTGCTGTGTCATGCATTGAGACTTGCATTTTGTCTTTTAGTATATATTCCCACGCTCTTTGTGCGCCAACCCTCCTTTTTGGGCATACTTGAAGAAGTGCGCCAAGCTCCTGGCTTACGCACTTCTATCATTGTGCTCCAAGGTTCTAGAGTGCGTTTTAGTTTAAATTGTGCGCTATCTTTTGCTCAGAGCACTTTTGGTATCAAAGTGCGCCAGAACTGCCCGGACTAGTGATTGTGCGCCAATAGTAGTTTTGGCCCATTGTGCACGGATATTATTTTCTTGACTGATATTATGCGCCAACCCTGAATTTATATTTTATGCACCTGTATGCTAGTATTCTCTTTAATATGCTTATCTCTTGATGATTCTCTGGTTCTCTTTTATCCCGTTATTTTAGTTAATCCTATTATTTCCTGAATATGACATTCATGATATTAAACTTAATTTTCTAACATAATCTAGTGATTGTATACTATAAATGAACTCCTGAATCTTGATATGGAACTGATAATCCTGATATTGAACTGATAATACTAATCATGTACTGATAATCCTGATACTGTACTGATAATCCCGATATTGTACTAAAAATTCTGATAGTGGCTCGACGTAGCGTACTCCTGACTCAAGAATTCTTATATTATCCTGATCAAGGCCATGAGTGGCACCTGTATTGCATGTCCCGTTGTTCCCGTGGTTAATTTTGATTATGCTTGTCAAGCTATTGTCCAATCTTGCAACATGTATAAGGCAAATTTTGAGCACCACGGTCAAAAATTTTGAATAAATTATCCAGCCTAATAAACTAGATTGATCACTAGAATCATTTAGAAAATTTTCATGGCTACATGCAATCCTGACATCACAGTGACACCATTAGATTTGGAGCTCTCCGTCGTGAGGGGCACACTTCCAGCACACCGTCGACTATTGCATTACAAGTAAAATATCTATATAAGTTAAATATATTATGTATCACGTATGTCTGGATGATCCGGATAGACTGCAGGACATGTGGCTGTGTAGAATTTGTAAAACTGTATATGTTAGTAACTAGGACTATGATAACCCTAGTTAGCTAATATTAGCAAGTCGTAGGGTATGATTGGCCGTGATTGCTTGATTTTCAGTCTAGTCTAGTCCCGTCCTAATTTCTTTAACAACTGATCCAAAAATTGTAACCTGACTACTGATTCCAGATATCCTTGTTTAAATACAACAGAACTGTTTAACTGTTATTTTACCCGCTGCACTTATTTAAATATTTCTTTTGCTATTTTTTATTGATTTGTCTACATAGTGGCTTTTAGTTTCTAAGATTGGCTCCCTTATGGTACTTGCTATTTTAGGGTCTGACCCTACTGGTTTTGTATGGCCAGATATCGGAGCAGGACCGCTGGACCTCCCATACTTTCTGCCTCAAGATGGTGAACACCAGGAGCACCCGGGGCCATGAGTGGGTTCCTATTTCATCACCCACTTGATCGTGTATAATTATTCTTTTGAGGCGTTTAGCCACCGAGCACGTGTTTAGCTCGTATTTTGGGACTTGACATTCTAGCCTGCGGGCCTACATGTGTCACTACCACATTCTGAAATAGGGGTATTTTTGGATTTTATATATTATAAGTATTGTGTGTATTATTTGTAATAATTGCATGACGTTTATTTATATTTAATAACCGTAATTTTATTTAATTGTTGTGCCTTACCGTTGCTTCGATATTTGAAGCGCTACCCTAGCTTTTGCCTTCCAACAAATTTTATACCCTTGTCCTAGACATTCCTGCCTTCCTTTCTAACCTTTGTGTAACTTATAATTATGCTCTCTTGTGCTATATTTTAGTCGCACAATATTCGTCGCAAACGTTTATTTTAATTCTGAATAAATCTAATTTTGTATCTTTGTGCGTTCCAATCGAAATTGGAGACACAATCTCGACCCATTTTGAGCAACCCAAATTAGGGTGATATTCTATTCTGAGTCTTCTTCATTCATGATACTTGTGTCCCACTTAATTTTAGTCCCTTGTACTTCTAATTAATTTTAGAACACCTATTACATTTATTTTTTTAATTAAATTAAACCATAAACCCAACTTTGTGCAATTTTCTAATTGTTGAGCACTTTTATGCAAAAGTACATTAAGATGTCCACCCCATTGGACACAACACATGAAGAAACATATTTCTCCTTTATGTGAATTTTTCTATAAAATTTTGGGAGTGTGTAACTCAACATCAACCTCCTCAAACCATGGCCCTCTAAATTTTGAACCGATGTAATCCTAACCCTCCATTTTTAAATCAAACCAAATCCTAACCCTTTGAAATACCTACATGGGAAACCTTTCTCCAAATGTTGACCAAGTCAAACTATTCCTAGGTCAACCCAACCCCATGTGCATATAAATATTCTTTTTTCTTTACTTTTCCTTTTCTTTTTGAAACCAAAACCCCAAGTTTCAGCCGCACCCCATCCTTCATGTTCATCTCCTTCCTTCCACCATCACCTGAACCCGACCGGAACCCTGATCCCGCAGCCAGCACGTCGGAGCCGACCCCGACCTGCTGAACTTTCCTCCCGACATCCCTCACGACCCACCGGACCCCGCTGAACGTCCCCTCCTTCGACTCGACAGCAGCCCGGACATCCATCGCCGCCTACACTCATCCCCGACCTCCTCTCCCCCGGTTATCACCGCAGTCGTCTCCTCTGCACAGTCCCCAATACCCCCATCAGCATCGACACCACGACCACGCCTCCACCGCTCGACCAGAGTCTGATGCACCTGCCTGAAGCCGACAGCCCAGTCCCACCGTTCCCGTCAATACCACCACTCCCCGTCAGACGACAGCAGCAGCCCGTCCATCCTGACCCTGCTGTTCTCCTCCTCCTCGACACCCTGAGCACAGCCAACCCCCTGGCCTGAACCACCGAGTCCACCACCACAACCACCTCGTTCCCTCATTTTCCCTGTCCTCCTCCTCGCCGAGCCCCTCCACTCCGGCAGCCTTCAACGTCATCATCATCGTCGTCATCAACGTCGTCGTCATCAACGTCGTCGTCGTCGTCGATCTCGTGCACGTGCACGCCGAAGCCAAGGTGAGGAGCATTTCTCTTGTGATTGTTGTGTACATATATGTACGCATATACGTATTTTAATGGGTAGTATGTATGTATTAGTATTAGTATATGTATAATATATAATTAGTATATATATACATATGTATATGTATTGTATATGTATTTCCTAGTATACGTTTAATATGTGTATATTTGATGGGTATATATATATATATATATATATATATATATATATATATATATATATATAGTATAAATTCTATTAGTGTATATACATATATCTATTATATATGTGATTAATTAGTGTATATATATATTATGAGTATTAATATTATTGCTAGATAATAATATGTATATTTATACTAGGTGACCCGAGTGTAAGAATACCCCGTAGTTACATTAACCTGTGACCATGTAACATGTTAGCAGACTGCCATATGTATACCGACGTACTGGCAAGACCCGTATCATTGACTGTCTGTTTTGTACAGCATTTGCAGACGCGACACCCGTGCAACTAGATGCACACTTGACCCTAGTTGACCAGTGTCACCCTAGTGTAGCTGCTGAGTTCAGCGTAATTATGTTGTGTATGTGCTAGTATAATGGCTGATGCTGTATTGTGTTATATTATATGTATATAGGACCATTGGATCGTCCTGCGAGACTTCAGGAGCAGGACATTGGTATTGTCAGCTAAGGACCCCAGGCGAGTACATTCTCTGATAGTTTCTTATTTATGATATCCTCTATGTTTATTGTATCTAGTATAAATATTCATATTTATTGACACAATGGTTACACGGATTGGTATATCCGGATCTCGTCATGAGATGTTATTCCTTGTATATGGTGTATCTTGTACAAGCCTTGTTTCATTGGTTATCTTGTGCATGTACAGACACTGATTCTCGGGGAGACTTGCTACCTTCCTAGAGAATCCCGTGCCATAGCGTATCATGGTTGGATCTACTATACCAGTAGGGGTGGGGAGTATTTTAGTGTAGATATGTGACCATACCCTTCATGTACAAGTCTTATTCTCATGTTAGTGTTGGTCATACACCGCACGTATGACTAGCCAGGCCAGTTCTCATGTACAAGTTCCCAAGCCGATCATATGTTAAAGCTAGTACTCACACACTTAGTTATTAGTATTCTTGTTAATTGTCATATTGTTCCTTCCCGCATTTATTCATAGTATTTCCAGTATTTTCTTTATTATATATCTCGTGTACTTGTATATGCATCTTGTATATTTTTATCTATTTACTGCTATATAGTTTATATCATTGATGTAGAACTGCTGTTAGAGATGTACTTTGTTCCAATCCTGAATGAATATTTTTTCCAGAGGATCTTGAGAATTTCTGTACCACACACTATGGACCAGGTGTAGATGCAGACTACACACCAGAGATTTTAGAGAAGACTATTCCTTTAGAGGAGACATTACCTGCAGCTATTTAGACAGTATTTATCTTATGCATTGAGACTTATTTGAGGTTTATTTCAGTTTATGTTGAGACTTATGTTAAGTTTAAATTGAGACTTGTGGAGACTTTATGTTAGACAGCTAGACTATGGTTTATCTTTATTTTGAGACATGGTGTTTGACTATCTCATTCTTCTTATTTTCTATCGTGCCTTATACTCTTATAGTTGTTGTGATTGAGTTTACATTATGAGATATTGAGATGTCCACGTCGTGTTCATGACTTGTATATCTATATTGGGCGGGGAGGACGATTAGTAGGCGTATGGGACACCCACCTCCATTATACAGATACCGCACTAGATGGAGTGATACGGACGTTATTATTTATACAGATACCACGTTCCCTAGATGTGTTGGATGTTACTTGGTGATTTTACAGATACCTCATTCTTCGGAATGATGGACGTTACAGACACCACACTCTAGAGAACGTTGGACGTTATTATATTCATGCGCCCGTGTTATAAGGGGCATATGTGGCATATACTAGCCAGTCATGACGATTGGTGAATTACGTCAGCATATGTCTAGCCTACATTTTCCTATACGTACCAAAGTGGTCCTCAAATTGCATTTCACTTAGATGGTTAGCGCACCCCTTTTATTTATTCAGTATTTACTTTATGGCATGCTTCTATGTATCTTGTTATGTCCCTCTGAGGACCTGGTACCTTTCTAGGTGTAGATGTTCATGAGTATTCGCATGAGCGCAGATCAGGACATGGTTACTTATGTTCCAAGGAGTCCTCTCTTCGAGCCTCATGATTGTTAGATGTGTACTTATATTGTGGTTGTCTTTATACTCTAGTTCGGTAGTGGATTTATTTCCATCCGACTACCATCTGTAGATACTTATATTGAGATCTAGTTCATAGATATTTGTTACTTATTTCTATTTGATTTCTAGGGATGAGATTGAGATTATACCCTGTGACTTGTGATAGTTTTACCACTTGTGAATTATTATTCATGATATAGCGTACATATGTGTTATGGATTCCATATATTGGAGTTGTCATATACATACGGCTGGCATGCTTACGTGTCGTAGTCCTACGTATTTTGGGACTGGGGCGTGACACTTAGCAAATTTTGTAAGCCTGTTGAATTCTGAGGCGTACTGCCGCACTGTCATGTTGCCTTGTTGTAGATGTGTGAATTTATCTTCTTTATCGCGACGTATGGCAGGTGGAAGATACTCCTCCTCGAAGGCCTTACGGAACACGGACCAAGAGATAGTCGTCCTGCCACCTTCACTCAATAAAGCTTGTTTGTACACATCCTACCAATTATGTGCGTTTAAACGGAGCTGAAGCTGGGCACAAGCTACTCTAGAGTAAACATGTGAACTACTGGAATAAAAAACAGGCAATATGAATAACCGCAATGATGAAAGTAGATAAACTAGCTAATGTGCCATAGAGTACAAGTTCATTATGTGATCGGTTTGGGTTGAACACGAATGCAATATGGTAACTCAATTACACGTGTGATATATAATCGACATGTACACGAATACACTTGGGCTTGATCACATAACAAACTCTTACTCCCCCATCCCCAACCAATACTCATGGATCTAATCACGACATGTTACGAACACGAATATAAGCACACTGAACACGAGCAGTGTGTGAACACAAATTACACGATAATCAATATCTGATACACACAATAAAATACATGTGAAGGAGTACCCATTAAATACGGTAGGGGATAACATATCCTGACATGATCCATTTAGTACCAGTCCGTGTAGCCACTGTGTCGGAATCAAGTAAACAGTTCTAGAACAAGTGATATATACACTATCATAAAATAAAAACTAACAGAGAGATATACTCGCCTCTGGTCCTGAGCAAAGGTGTCTCTCGATGCCCAAGCTGGTATCACACAATCCTATTTAGGAAACATTATGTCAATTGGTGTAATGAATGATAATTGAGCTAAACAATACATTAATATGATTTTTAGGTCATTTCTAAGTCATAATAGTAAAACTAGGTCAAACTAGGTCATACACAAGTTTTTAGGTCCACACTAAGTTAATTAGTTCATATTGGTCACTAACTAGCTAGCACTAGCTTATAATATCTATACTAGGTCATTACCTAGGTTTCTAAGTAATACCTTAACTAATATCAATAACTTAGCATTAACTTAAACTCTAACTAGTATTAACGTATCTCTAATTGATACTGGCATTGCTAGCTACACTAACTGATACTAACAACTGATACTTAATTTATACTAACATAACTATCTAATACACTATCTATTAGCTAACCTGTAACTTATAATCCTTAATGATACTAACAGGCATTTCTATACATATACTAACTTACTAACTGTTAACTAATTGATAACTCACAGATAACCTGTAACTTATAATCCTTAATGATACTAACAGGCATTTCTATACATATACTAACTTACTAACTGTTAACTAATTGATAACTCACTAACTATTTAACTAATACTACAGCCACTAAAACTAGTACCCAAAGTCTTACCTCACTGATACACACAGTGTATACACTGATTCCCTCCACTACTGCTCATTAAGCATCAGTAATATCTGATACTTAATGTATCAGTAACATCTGATACTCTAATGCAAATATTACTGTCACTACTCTAAAAGGCAGTTAATACTGATATCGGGCATCCTCATATAGCTACTGCTCTAGTCCAAAACTCCAATACCCCTTACTCTGATACAGCACCACACTATGCTGTGCAGTGCACAAGGTGCACTGCAATCACTCTCTTACCTGAGTTTCCCCAATACTGATATACTGCCACTCTTGCTAATACAACTGTAGGCCCGAGTTACCCCCTCCATAATCTCAGTTAATACTCCTCCCCTCTAAGCTTCATCATACACACAACCATCACTTGCCTGCCCAGGTACCCATTGCACATGCATGTGCACTACTGAAATAACACCCCCACTAAGTTGAATGTATTACAACTTAATGTGCCCCCATCCTCACTACATTGAAACCTGGGTACATCTTCCTGCACCTATCCTCTGCAGTCAATGCAAATGCCACTGTAATGAATGCCTGTAGGGACCTTATCACTCCTCTCCAATCACCACATACTAATGCTCCTAAAGCTGTTGCTACTGTCTTCTAATGTTACTGCTGCAACTGCTTCCCATATTGCTTCCACCCCACATACTAAACAACAACCAAAGATACCCCTCAAAGCTGTTGTGCCACATACACTTGCTACATGATATATGTAATTATTTTCTTGCACGGATCTGGTAGTTGGACAGTGACTTTAGTCGTGGCTGATAGTATTGATTGTTGCATCATACTTGGGCGAATCCAGATTTAACTTTAAGAGACAATATGGATTCGTATCAAGAGTGCTCGTACTTAAAGTACGATATTTAGGAAGGAATGTTCATGTGACCACGGCATAAAACTCTAAACCACCTAGGGTTAACTAGGCAACTTAATTTGTAGAGCATTGGGAGGGAACGGTATCTCGAGATCGTGTATGTCGAACCACCCTAAGTTAGCTGAGAGTAAAGGCTGGCCACCACGGATACTGCATATCATCCGCGCTAGTGGAGTACAGTATGTGACTTAATTATAAACCTAGCCAGTATCTTTCCTATAGATAGCCTAGAACTGCTATTGATCATTAAATTAGCTCAGGGCCCTTGTAAGGGACTTGTGCATCATATATTCTTGCTTATATATCATTGGTTCAGCCAGTCCTGCTCGATTATGGCACGATCTGAGGATACTTATATATTTTATTACTGGGATAACTCAGAGATCACAGATTAAGCCGTAACACATGTTTGGCAGTTATATTTGTTTTAGTTAGAGTGGACCGTTGCAGCATGAAAGTTTAACTTATGTCCTTGTTTGATTGTTGAGTTGCGCTATTGTGTTACAATAGGACATGGATCGAAGCTACTTATTATCACTATGTTATTTTACTTAATATTGTATTCTTGCTTGTGTATTGTGTCTTATGTTGAGTGGAATTAGGGACATAGACTATCGTGGCATGAAAGTTCAACTCATGTCCTTGTTTGGTTGTTGGGTTGCGCTATTGTGTACGATAGCCTGTGGACTGAAACTATGATGCAGAATTATTCTAGCTGGACCATAATCAAGGAACGTATTCTATCTTGATATGATGTGAAACTTTATGTCCTTGTTTGGTGAAGGAGTTTCGTGTCATGTCATGGATGGGACATATGCCATTGATTGTTGGTTTATGCATCTCATGCTATAGAACAGGTTTTATTTCTTTATTTCGTGCTTTCTTGTGATACTTGCTATTTGGAGTCTGATCCCACTGGTTTTGCATGGCCAGGTTTAGAGCCAGGACCTGAGGATCAAGCGTATCTCTCCCTCACTAATGGCACGCACCAGAAGGATGGCTGCTGAGGGTCACGAGTAGGTTCCTTGATTCACTACTCGTCTTTTGTAAACTATAATCTTTTGGGCATTTAGCCAACCGGCACTTGTTAGCCGGATAATCTGGATACTAGTTTCCTATATGACTGTAATATATTTAGACTGCAGCTGACTCACTATCATGTATACTTTTGATTGTGTATCTGGCATATCACTCGTATTTGCTAGATCTCTAGAATATTCTGATACAGTATTGGGGATGCCTTACTGCTTATTCGGAAATATTCTATGTTATTGCTACTTGTTTGAATGATTGAGATATAGAAGTTCTTGACCCTAGAAGACTTAATTGTAGTATGCACCCCCTTGTCTCTAGACAACCTTAACACATTGCGGGTTGCTTCGGTATTCTGTAAGGTATGGTTGGCTGAGTCATTCCCCCGCTCTCCAGTATTCCAACGCTTGACCTTTGACTACCTTCTGTGGGACGAATACCATGTCATATGGTAACAACAGTATTGTCCATGTGGCTAGGCAAGAGTTGAGCACTCCAGGTTTTATCATAAGGACCCTGAGGGGATTAACTCGTGAGATTACGTGGATGGTTTGCCCTGCCACGTAATGTCGGGTCGAGCCAACAGAGTCGCCATCTTATTCTCCATTAAATTTGAAAGTCTAAAATAACTTTATTTAATCAACAAACTAAAGAAAGTACAAAAAGGTCCTAGACAGACAATCTAAGTACAATTTTTTTATCTGGGTAGTGACGATAGACAAAGAGCGTTATGGCGGCTCCTTTACTCCGTTGACGGTCCGATGAGGGAATGAGGATGCTCTCCTTTCTTCTCTCTCCTGAGATTGTGTGCACGTATGTAGCTGGCCGGGGGGGGTATGCTCTCTCTCTCTCTCTCTCTCTATCTCTCTCTCTCTCTTTTTCTCTCAGAAACAGGAAAAAAAAGCCGACCCTTTGGGACGTCCAAGTTGCTCCTATTTGTAGCCATCATCATGCTGATGGGTTATAGGTGCCGCATGTGCCTCTGTTTGGTGGACATAGGGGGCTCCTTCAACAGAATGCGGTTTCAACTGTGGACGCATAGTGTGAGTTAAATCCAAGGCAAGTTGTCACGTGGACGTTTTGTTTGGATTTTGTTATTGCTGGAGATCCTGGCGGTGCTTGTCCTTTGTGTGCGTGACTTGGTCAGCTTGACACGTGGTCCGCACTTGGTTGGAGAGAATTACTTCAGTTGTAACAGCAAGATTTGGTATACATGGAGTCTGGGACACATGTGGCCAGAGACGCATGGGACGCATGGAGTTTGGGACGCATGAGGCCAAAGACGCATGAGACGCATGGAGTCTGGGACGCATGGGATCTTTGTTGTGTTGTACATGTGGTGCTGCACATCCATCAAGAGTAAAGTTTATGCTGACGTGAGACTTCTGTCGTTTAGCGTGTTCACGTCCTTCGAGGTATTCAAAAAATTATTTTTTTCAGGATTCTATGTCAGAGATGATCATGTTGTCAGGATGCAACGTCAAGTCCATCTATGGCCAAAGCTGCTTCGGCTGATTGGGACGTATAGATGTCGTCTTTCTGGGCCGTAGGGTGACTCTGCGGCCCGATCTCTTCTGAGCTTTAATTTGGGGCGCATGGTTGTTGGACGCATGGATCCATATTTTTCATACTTCTACACCTCCTAGGTAAAATGTATCGGTCTTAACTGCTAGACTAGACGACACTTACAATATATATATATATATATATATATATATATAGGGAGGGGATATTGCACCAATGGTTATTGCAACAATTTTTTAAAAATGTGTGGTTGAGAATGATGCTGACGTGGCACTACTTTATGGGATAATTTATAACCACGCGATTGAAATGAATGTGTGGTTGAGATTGTTTGGTGTAATAATTGTTGTAATAATTTGATACAATATTCCGCCCCATATATATATATATATATATATATATATATATATATATATATATATATATATATATATATATATATATATATATATATATATATATATATTGCAAGTGACGTCTAGTCTAGTGGTTAAGACCAATGCATATTACCCAGGAGGTTGCGGGTTCGAGCCTCATGGGCGTCATTTAAGTGGTGAGTTGATGATGGGTGCAGCACAGGTGTGGTGCAGGTGTGGACCTACGGACCGAGATGTGTGAGGCCTTCGGACCGAGATGTAGTGGACCTTCGGACCGAGTTTGTAGGCCTTCGGACGAGAAATCTGTAACACAATTACCTCTTGCAACAAAATATATATATATATATATATATATATATATATATATATATAGAGAATAAGGGAGGTGAGATGGCACCTCACCCTAAAAACAAAGGTGACGGTGACGTGGCACAATCTCAACCATACAAACGAGGGGAGGGGGTTAAGTACAAATTGTCAATTATGAAATGTGTGGTTGAGATTGTGCCACGTCACCGCCACCCTTGTTTTTAGAGTGAGGTGCCATCTCACCTCCCTTATTCTCTATATATATATATATATATATATATATATATATATATATAGGGTAAACGGGATATGAGCCATAGTGTCAATATTCCTACATGCGCCATGCACATGTGGACCTATAAGAATAGACTCCTACAACCCATGTGCATGGATGCACTAGTACACTTTATTTCTATTGGTCAACATGTGCATGGCTCACTATGGCTCATAACTCGTTTACCCTATATGGATAAACGGAATATGAGCCATATTGCTCATATTCCTATATAAGTCATGCACATGTGGACCAATAAAAATAGACTTCTACAATCTATATGCACCCATGTGTACTAGTACACTCTATTCCAGCTTACAACCTAATATAACTTCACCACATGAAGAATATATATATATATATATCAACATGGTAATTGTGTTAATAATAAAAGCCAGTAGGCACAAGGTTTTTAATAAAACAAAAAATCGATCGAATGGTTAAAACTGCAAACCTTAATTGACACATAATTATTTGGAAACCATAAATAAATAGTACTGATTTTAATAAATTATATTTTAATTATATTTTAAATATTTTAATATAATTTAAATTTTTATCTAATTTTTTAATTAAAAAAAAATATTTACGTGTTTTACACGTGGACGTGATTAGTAGTTGACGACGGTGAATCCGGTTATAACATCTCCTGTAACAGTAGGGAGCTACACAACTATTGGATCTCGACTACTTTTCCACAAATGCAAACTATTTTCCCGGCTCGCCATCATATCGACTGCTGGACTATGCCTGACCTACTTCAGACCACTCCATAATAAGAATAACATTCGTTACTATTGCAAGTATGGGCTCAATGTTAGAATCGCTAGACAAGTACAACGACCCATTGAAGATTGCAAAGCCCAATGGGCCTTGGGCTGCGATTTTTACAAATGACCTAAAATATTGACCCAAATTGGCCCAACATTGTACTCTAAGACAATTATTCAACGATAATCTAATAATTTTGGACCAGGGAATTAAGTAAAGCTATCAGAAGAAGACTGCACATGTAATTGTACTCATATGGCACCATCCAGTAGTCAAGCAAATCACCATTCGGTTTTGACCGAAAATCGAATGGTTTGAAAAAAAATCGGTTTGATTTCAGTTTTGGAACTATTGAAAAAAAAAAAAATTGATTTTGGATTTCGGTACGAAACCAAAAACCAAATAATATTTATGCAATTATATAAATATTCTAATTATATGCATATTTTGTGATTAAAAATATGCATCTCTTAAAAATAACAATTCTATGTAATATGTTTTAAAGTTCAACTTTAGCAATTTAACAATTATTCTAATTTTGTGTACAACTGTGAAATACAACAAACGTATATAAAAATTATAGTTTTTAATAAAATTTAATCACGATCTCAATTTTGGACCAATCCATAAAACAAAAGAAAAAAATCCAACCCGAACAAAGTAAATAGATTATTCAGTTCTGTTTTGACTAATTTCGATTCGATTTCGATTTTAGACTTTTAGAATTTTGATTTATTAACTTTTGACTATTTCAATTCAGTTGAAATCGAATAAACCGAAAGCTCCCACACTTAAATCACCCTAAGCTTAGAGAAACCAATTATCAAGCAAACACTGAATGCAACACATTACATAGTAAAGGCATCCCCAACACTCAGTTTATCAAGCAAATGTTGTGCATGATTCTGGCTATGAATTTGAGAAAAAAAAAAAATAAGAGAAAATTTGAGTTCTATCTCATTTTATTTACCATATTCAAGGTGCACCCCATTCGATTACTGTAATGTATGACGGTTCCCACTTTTAACCGAAAGTAACAGTCAACTACACTGAATGTTAATTTTTGACCAAAAGACCCCTTCCCTCTTCTCGGCACCTCCCTCCCTTCCTCTCTGCAGTGTAAGAAGAAACGATATTTTTGTCCAAAAATTTTGGTCAACGAAATTTACCGTTAATTGAAGACGGTTTTCGTTAAAAGTGGAAACCGTCGTACGTTATGGTAATCATGTATGATGCACTTTGAATATGGATAAATAAATTAGGTAAAATTTTCTCAAAAAATAATTTTCCACCACCATTATTCTCTAATCAATGACTTAATGTCTGTTTTAATTGATTGTTTTTATTAGCCTATTTATTAGTTGGTATTTATGTCTATTAAACTCTATTAAATCATTTTAAATCAGTAGATTGAAGCCTATATAATGAGTCCGTTTGCATTGTTTTGATACACAATTTTCTAAGCAAAAAGGAAAAACCTATGTCTTGGTTATTCTTTCTTCCTCTATAAAGCATGGAAATTCTCTCCATTACTTTCCTCCAATTTATATTTTATCTTCTGGACAAAAGCTAAATTCATATCATTCTTCCGAAACTGTGCGGTGACAGAAAGTCGGTAGCAAAAAAAATTTACCTCACAATGACTTTTCCGTAGACCGGTAACTCTAACTCTCTGATATTTTGTTTACAGGAATCGAAAATAAATTTCTAACACATGCAACACACATTACATAGTAATGGAATCCCCATGACAATCAAAACACGAATGATCGACAACCACCGTACCCGAGCAGTGACGAATTTGCAGAAAAAAATGTTAAAGGTGAGGATAACAAGGGCTGCATTAAACTATGGCCATAGACTTGAAACTATACAGAAACAAAAAATTTGGTAAAATGAACTAAAAGGAATTGGAACGCTAACAGCAGGAAGGCCTCTGAATACAAGAATTGATCAATGTCAGCAGTATACAATTTAGCTACCAACCTAACACATACTCTGCCATTTTTAGCAAGTATGGCACCCCCCAAGAATCTCCCACCCCCCACCCCCACCACCCACCACCCACCACCACCACACCCAATTCGAGGGCTGCACAAAAGAATCAATTATGTTAGTTCATATACCCTGTTTAAGTAAGATCCTTGTGGAGCTGTTCTGCTATCTGTAGTTAGAGCCCAATTAAGAATTAGGGTTCGAACCAATGTGCTCCTCAACTATTTTTGACCTTCCCTCTGTGGCAATCTATAGCTATGGCTTCGCTGGTCTAAAACATCGTCATTTGGAAATGCTTGTCCTCTAACCTTCAGGCGTTTTGGCCCGACAAGATCCAGAGATGGTGGGTCTCGTATGCTCGCTGCAACATTATGCGGAAGATCATACTTCATGTTTGGTTCTCTTGGCCTCACTTTTATGGAATGTTCATCCTTTACCAGCCCTCGGTCCTGTGGGTATTGGTTAATCTTCATCGATATTGGAGCACTTGCACTGAGGCTGCGAGGAGCAGGAATATTGTTCCTAGTTCCATCTGAATGAAGTTTCTTCAATCGTTTCAATACCTGGAAAATTTTGAACACCTTAGTACAATAAGATTGGTGCATAACTCGTTTGTAATAAGGACAAATACAGGTCTTAGAATTTTGAACATCTCACTCCAAATAATTATAGCAACTATCCATCAGCAGTCAAAACTAAATACTAAGTGTAGCAAGTCAGGTCCATAAAATGTTTTGCAGAATGCAGACATTCACAAGGAACGGAAACCACATGTCGTCCAGATGTATATGTATCGATATCTAGAGCATGCCTCCCTTATTTAAGGATGTTGACGGAAGAAAAAACATAGATCTTACGTAAGTCTATAGTTTTCTAAAGTAGTGGAAGACTACAATTGCTACGTTAATCTCTACTCTTTATAAAGAGGCTTGAAAACGACTCAAGATGAGACGCCTAAACCGTATGTATATCCTCACATAATTAAAAAAAATTAAAAATAAATAGATCTAACTAATTGTTTAATTATCTAGTATTATCTAAGTATAGCCAAACACCTCCAACTCATGTGGTTAAGATGGGAGGGATTCTCCTTGGGTGAGTGGGTGGGTTTATTTTCTCGAGACAACGTTATCTATAACAAATTTAAATTTAACAAAAAAAATTATGTGCTATATGGTGCAATGCACATGCACGTTACTAGTTTTTTTTTAACTTGGTTAGGTTTGAATGCCACCAAACTGTTCATGTTCTGCTTTTGGAACAACTTGCCTTTGTTCACAAGTAAAAGCATATATAAATTATAGAGAGCCTATTCTTACATATTTTTATTTCATTTTTTTATAACCAAATCTTTCTTAACGGAAACTAATCTACATTGCATATTTAGATAAATAAATGTATTTGCAGAGCAATCTGATTAGACATTATAGCCTATAGTTTTCTAAAGTAGTGGAAGACTACAATTGCAAGCTCGTTAAATTTTTTTAATTTCGTTAGGTTTGCACAAAATTGTTCATATTCTGCTTTCGGAACATCCTACCTTTGTCCACGAGTAAAAGCATATATAAAGAGAGCCTATTCCTACCTCTTCTTATTTATTTATTTTGATAACCATACATATCTTTCTTAACGGAAACTAATCTACATTGCATATTTAGATAAATTAATGTATTTGCAGATCAATCTGACATGTTAAAGCAATATATTCTTCATTGTATCAGTATCGAATTAGAAGCTTATCAAACTTTTTGCTCTAAACAAATTGCCGATCTAGTATAGAACATAGTGATCACGTCCGTGATTTCAATTTACAATGAAGATATAATGATTTTGATATAAATATAGTGGACAATTGGGTTCAATGCATAACTTGTTAAATAGTAAGAACAGGTTGAATTGAATATTGGCAAAACATTGTGGATATAATACAACAACAACAACAACAAAACCTTTAAAACAGATTTTTGAGGTCAGCTGAAAATTCATAGTTAAAATAAATTGAACATCCAATTGATCTGGACACTCGGGCCCTGTGTATGAAGATATGGTCTCTTATGTATCTATTAAATATCACTTGATGAATGGGTAGTGATGAACAGTTTGGGAATAGATGGATTTACAATGCCGAGTACTCACCCAAGACATCGGAACCAATCCGGGATCAGGTAGAAATCCATGTTACTTTGACCAATTAATCATGCAGGTCCGACCCATTGACAAATAAGCAAAACAAGTTTTCTTAACCAGCCTGTTTAATTGGACAACGGGTTGGGGTTTTGGTAAAAATCAAAACCCAACCTGTAGTTAAAATCTTTAAAAAATCAAACTGAAGCAGCCTTCACAGCCACCCTCCTATTCACCTTTGCCATAACATGAGAACCAAAATTGGCTTCATTGACCTCAACAACAGCGCACTAACGAGTTTGGCGAAGAGTCCATGTGACTTTTTTCTTCATTGTTACTTTCTTTTTCCATCAACTACCTATGGCTTTTTCCATTTCTTTGACAATCCATCCAAGATTTTACTACAATTAGGCTAACATGAGATTTCCATAAGCAGATCCGACGAATGGCTGCCAGTGATTAGTGCTAGTTTTTCTCTTTTCTTCTATTTTCGCTTCTTCCTTCAACGACCTCCTGATTCTTCTGTTGTCTATTTATTTTTTTATGATCTCACCTGATCTTTTCTATGATTATCCATATTTCTTAATGCGAGAAAACTAAAATGTAACATCCACAAAACCGACAAGTATTATTTTCTCTATTTAGTATGTATAGTTCTTGTCATTATATTTTTGGGATAAATAATTGTTCCACCGAGCGACAAGTATTTAGATTACTCTAGAAGTAAACCAAGTAATTTAACAACGGTTAGGAATATCCAATTCACTTATTTATTTTATGAATAATGCTATTTGTACCTCCAAAGTATCACTCCAAATCATCCCTCCTTATGTGGCAGATGACGTAACGGTTAATGTGACAGCTGACATGGTAAATTATAAAATTAATATTAATATTAATATTTGTTAGAAAAGTTGTCGTTTTCTTATTGAAAACTTGTGAATAAAAAATAAAAATAGACTGATGTTACCGGCCTCTGGGAAAGTCGTGCACGAAGCACTGCCCTAAGAGTTGATTCGGAATCTGTGTGCAGACGTTTCCCGAAGTTCCTAGTGGTAAAACCTCCGCACTACCGGTATCTCGTTGCCGCACACGACTCGGAGAGAATGACCAGGACTTAGCTCTGCCCAGAGCTTGGAGACGAGTGAAACGACGAAGAATGGACTGGAAAATATGTTGGCAGCAAGTGTTTGGAGGAAAACAAAATCTGATATCGTTTACAAAGAAAACCATTCATATATATAATACTCCATCCAATATGTGACGGTCTGAATTAATTTTCTATTAATTCAGCCGTTACACAGACACATGGAGAATGAACCTGGACACAAAATGTATTAACGGTTCAAAATTAATTAGTAACGGACAAATTAATTTTCCAACGTTCAGAAAATTAAACGAAATAATGAAGAGCAAAAAAAATTTTAGGGTCTCAGCCCGAATCCGAAGAGGAAATCGAATCGGCATTCGGCGCCCGCAGATGTGGGCGCGTACCCGCACCCGTTATGCGCGCCGAACCGAACCGAACCGAACCGAGCCGGGCCGGGCGGCGGCGGCGCGCGCGCGGCCCAAGGGGTTCCCCACACAACAACTTTAAGAAAGCAAAGAAGAGGAACTAATATATGTACACAAGGAGGGGTTGGCCCATCCGATGTGGGACTAAAGAAAAGAAGAAAATTGAGCTTTTGATCAAGCAAGGCTAACAATCCCCCCCCCCCCCCCAAAAGGTCAAGTTCCGAAACAGAGATAAGTGTGAAGTAAATAGAGAGAGAGAGAGAGAGAGCATCTGGGCAGTAAAATACTATGCATAGATGAGATGGACTACAGCCTTGAATCTTACGTAGTGACTATTGCCTTAATCTGAAGAAGTGCTTGATGGACTATGCCTTGAATCAGACTTCTTGAACCAGATTTAGAAAAATAACACACATAGTACGCTAGAGTTCCTTGGTCTATCGGGTGGCGCTTTTAAATGGCCATGCGCACTTTTCCACATTCATGAGAGTTGTCTGGGATCGCCCTGTCCCATAGTCGCGGCCTTCACGACCTCTCATATAGGTAAGTCCTTAATGGTTGGTGATATGAATCAACCCAACATTACAGCTTGGACCTATTAAGAGTTTAACCTCATCATAACCATATCACACAGGAACACTGTCACCATAGGGATGGGGAGTCATTGTACACATGTACAGCCGTTTGGGCTTTATTTTAATGAGACTTTAATCTCGAGTCAGTGTCCCATAAAGTCACCTAAGTTCAGCTTGTTTCTACCCATTGAACCGGCTTCTTGGGATCTCCAGTCAGACTCGGTTGGGTTGCCACTGCTGGTGAGTAACTTATGGGCTTAACCCCATCCCCCTCGATGATTCTAGGATCAAAGTCCTAGACAGACCCTTCGTCAAGTGATCTGCAAGGTTCTTTTCTGACTTTATATAGTCAAGAACCACATATTTGCCTAGTAGGCTTTTTATTGACTTGAAGCACAGCTACAGGTGCCTGTTCATCTTAGCATTCACAGAATCATGCTTTAGTAGTTCAATAACAGATTTATTATCACAGTTTATAGAAATTGCAGGAACAGGACTAAGAGAAACGGGTATATGCATAATAAGATTTTTAAGCCATTCAACTTATGTGCAAGTTGTATCTAAAGCTATCATTTCGGAGTCCATTGTACTCCTAGCTATGATAGTTTGCTTACAAGAGCCCCAGGAGATTGCAGCTCCTCCTAGAGTAAATACATATCCAGTAGTAGATTTTATATCATGTGAGTCAGTTACCCAGTTTGCATCTGAATAACCTTCTATGATATCAGGGTGCCTAGTAAAATGAAGTTTGTAATCTAGGGTGCCCTTGAGATATCTAAATACCCTATCCAAGGCAGTCCAATGTGACTAATTTGGGTTACTGGTATATCTACTTAGTCTCCCAATAGCAAATGCAATATCAGGTCTTGTCCTGTTTGTTATATACATAAGGGAGCCTATCATCTGTGAATATTTATGTTGTTCCAAAGGTGATCCTTCATTCTTTTTTAGTACAATACTGCTATCATAAGGAGTAAGGACAGGTTTCTTATCAAATAACTAACTTTTTTAGCATTTTTTCAATTGAATGAGCTAAAGATAGAGTATAACCCTCTTTGTCTTTGGTCACTTGCATTCCTAAAATTAAGTTGGCTTCTCCTAGGTCTTTCATATCAAACTGGCTAGATAAATAGTTCTTTGTAATATTTATCAATTCCAGTGATGAACCTAGGATAAGGATGTCATCTACATACAAGCATAAAATGACACAACTTTTACATATACCTTTAGAGTATATACATTTGTCATACTCATTTGACAAGAAACCATATTCACAAATTACTTTGTCAAATTTATTGTGCCATTGTTTGGGAGCTTGTTTCAAGCCATAGAGGGATTTTACTAGTCTGCAGACTTTCTTTTCTTGACATTTAGCAATGAAACCTTCAGGTTGGTCCATATAAAGTTCTTCCTTTAGATCTCCATTCAAAAATGTTGTCTTTACATCCATTTGATGGATTAGCATATCATGAATGGATGCTAAGGCCAAGAGAGTTCTAATGGATGTGACCCTAGCTACAGGAGAGTAGGTATCAAAATAATCTAACCTTTTCTTCTGGGTAAAACCCTTAGCAACTAATCTAGCTTTGTATTTCTCTATAGTACCATCGGCTCTGAGTTTCTTCTTGAAAATCCACTTACAACATATTGGTTTATTGCCTAAAGGTAGATCTGTTAGAAACCAAGTGTTATTCTCCATGATGGAGTTGTATTCACTGTTAATGGCTTCTTTCCAGAAGGGAGCATCAGGAGACGACATTGCTTCTTCATAAGTTGAGGGATCACCCTCTATCAAAAAGGTGAAAAATCATTCTCCTAAATTTTTTTCAATCCTATTCCTTTTACTCCGTCTAGGTTCTAAGTCTTGTTCAGATTGAGAGCTCGGTATTTGGACATGGTATGGAGGAAGAGATTGAACTTCTATCCTTAAAAGGAAATATGTTTTCAAAGTAAACTGCATCTCTTGCTTCTATAATGGTATTGTTAGATATTTTATTTACTTCTGAGTGAGTCACTAGAAATCTATTGGCATAGCTGCCTAAGGCATATCCTATGAAAACAGCGTCTACAGTCTTGGGACCAATCTTTCTCTTTTTAGGTTCGGGAATTCCGACTTTAGCAAGGCATCCCCAAACTCTAAGGTAATTAATCCTAGGAGCTCTACCTTTCCACAGCTCATAGGGAGTCTTATCTTTTGTCTTACTAGGAATCCTATTAAGAATGTAACAGGCAGTTAAAAGGGCTTCTCCCCACAAGTTATCAGGAGCACCAGAGCTGAGAAGCATGGCATTCACCATATCTGACAGAGTGCGGTTCTTGCGTTCAGCAACTCCGTTAGACTGAGGTGAGTATGGAGCAGTTACCTCATGAATTATTCCATGTTCTTCACAGAAGTTAATCATTTCGTTTGAGGTATATTCTCCACCACGATCAGATCTAAGGATCTTAATCTTCCTTTCTAATTGATTCTCAGCTTCATATTTGTAGACCTTAAATTTATCTAGAACTTCATCTTTGGTTTTGAGAATGTAGATATAACAATACTTTGAATAATCATCTATAAACGTAACAAAGTATTTTCTACCGCCTCTGGTCAAAATCCTATTTGAGTCACATATATCACTATAAATAAGTTCTAGAAGGTCAGAATTTCTTTCTACAGATTTGAATGGTAATTTAGTGTGTTTGGCTTGAACACAAATCTCACATTTGTGTTTGTCATCTATTGGAGTCTTGGGAATAAGATCTGTCTTTTACAAAGCATTTTCCTATAAAGGAGTCATGCTTAGAAAATACTACTTTATTTGCCTCCATTACAATTTTGTATTCTCAGGCTACAAGAAGGGATCCACTAACTAGGTTTCTCCTGACAGACGGCACATGAAGAACATCATGAAGAGTTAAGATTTTTCCTGATGTCATCTTCAGGTCAACTTTTTCTCTTCCAATAATTTGTGCCGTTGAGCCATCTCCTAGGGTCACACCTCCTCCACTTGATTCCTGATAGTTTGAAAAACATGAGCGATCAAACGAAACGTGAACATTAGCTCCAGAATCCAACCACCAATCATCAGAATGGTAAGAGAGGTTAATAAAGGGTTGAAAGCTTACAGACCTGAAAGAACTCGAAGAACCTTTGTGAAGCATGTTCGCTTCTGGTCTAACTGAGCCCTAACTTATGGGCTTAACCCCATCCCCCTCGATGATTCTAGGATCAAAGTCCTAGACAGACCCTTCGTCAAGTGATCTGCAAGGTTCTTTTCTGACTTTATATAGTCAAGAACCACATATTTGCCTAGTAGGCTTTTTATTGACTTGAAGCACAGCTGCAGGTGCCTGTTCATCTTAGCATTCACAGAATCATGCTTTAGTAGTTCAATAACATATTTATTATCACAGTTTATAAAAATTGCAGGAACAGGACTAAGAGAAACGGGTATATGCATAATAAGATTTTTAAGCCATTCAGCTTATGTGCAAGTTGTATCTAAAGCTATCATTTCGGAGTCCATTGTACTCCTAGCTATGATAGTTTGCTTACAAGAGCCCCAGGAGATTGCAGCTCCTCCTAGAGTAAATACATATCCAGTAGTAGATTTTATATCATGTGAGTCAGTTACCCAGTTTGCATCTGAATAACCTTCTATGATATCAGGGTGCCTAGTAAAATGAAATTTGTAATCTAGGGTGCCCTTGAGATATCTAAATACCCTATCCAAGGCAGTCCAATGTGACTAATTTGGATTACTGGTATATCTACTTAGTCTCCCAATAGCAAATGCAATATCAGGTCTTGTCCTGTTTGTTATATACATAAGGGAGCCTATCATCTGTGAATATTTATGTTGTTCCAAAGGTGATCCTTCATTCTTTTTTAGTACAATACTGCTGTCATAAGGAGTAAGGACAGGTTTCTTATCAAATAACTCAAACTTTTTTGGCATTTTTTCAATTGAATGAGCTAAAGATAGAGTATAACCCTCTTTGCCTTTGGTTACTTGCATTCCTAAAATTAAGTTGGCTTCTCCTAGGTCTTTCATATCAAACTGGCTAGATAAATAGTTCTTTGTAATATTTATCAATTCCAGTGATGAACCTAGGATAAGGATGTCATCTACATACAAGCATAAAATGACACAACTTTTACATATACCTTTAGAGTATATACATTTGTCATACTCATTTGACAAGAAACCATATTCACAAATTACTTTGTCAAATTTATTGTGCCATTGTTTGGGAGCTTGTTTCAAGCCATAGAGGGATTTTACTAGTCTGCAGACTTTCTTTTCTTGACATTTAGCAATAAAACCTTCAGGTTGGTCCATATAAAGTTCTTCCTCTAGATCTCCATTCAAAAATGTTGTCTTTACATCCATTTGATGGATTAGCATATCATGAATGGATGCTAAGGCCAAGAGAGTTCTAATGGATGTGACCCTAGCTACAGGAGAGTAGGTATCAAAATAATCTAACCCTTTCTTCTGGGTAAAACCCTTAGCAACTAATCTAGCTTTGTATTTCTCTATAGTACCATCGGCTCTGAGTTTCTTCTTGAAAATCCACTTACAACATATTGGTTTATTGCCTAAAGATAGATCTGTTAGAAACCAAGTGTTATTCTCCATGATGGAGTTGTATTCACTGTTAATGGCTTCTTTCTAGAAGGGAGCATCAGGAGACGACATTGGTTCTTCATAAGTTGAGGGATCACCCTCTATCAAAAAGGTGAAAAATCATTCTCCTAAATTTTTTCAATCATATTCCTTTTACTCCGTCTAGGTTCTAAGTCTTGTTCAGATTGAGAGCTCGGTATTTGGACATGGTATAGAGTAAGAGATTGAACTTCTATCCTTAAAAGGAAATATGTTTTCAAAGTAAACTGCATCTCTTGCTTCTATAATGGTATTGTTAGATATTTCATTTACTTCTGAGTGAGTCACTAGAAATCTATTGGCATAGCTGCCTAAGGCATATCCTATGAAAACAGCGTCTACAGTCTTGGGACCAATCTTTCTCTTTTTAGGTTCGGGAATTCCGACTTTAGCAAGGCATCCCCAAACTCTAAGGTAATTAATCCTAGGAGCCCTACCTTTCCACAGCTCATAGGGAGTCTTATCTTTTGTCTTACTAGGAATCCTATTAAGAATGTAACAGGCAGTTAAAAGGGCTTCTCCCCACAAGTTATCAGGAGCACCAGAGCTGAGAAGTATGGCATTCACCATATCTGACAGAGTGCGGTTCTTGCGTTCAGCAACTCCGTTAGACTGAGGTGAGTATGGAGCAGTTACCTCATGAATTATTCCATGTTCTTCACAGAAGTTAATCATTTCATTTGAGGTATATTCTCCACCACGATCAGATCTAAGGATCTTAATCTTCCTTTCTAATTGATTCTCAGCTTCAGATTTGTAGACCTTAAATTTATCTAGAACTTCATCTTTGGTTTTGAGAAGGTAGATATAACAATACTTTGAATAATCATCTATAAACGTAACAAAGTATTTTCTACCGCCTCTGGTCAAAATCCTATTTGAGTCACATATATCACTATAAATAAGTTCTAGAAGGTCAGAATTTCTTTCTACAGATTTGAATGGTAATTTAGTGTGTTTGGCTTGAACACAAATCTCACATTTGTGTTTGTCATCTATTGGAGTCTTGGGAATAAGATCTGTCTTTTACAAAGCCTTTTCCTATAAAGGAGTCATGCTTAGAAAATACTACTTTATTTGCCTCCATTACAATTTTGTATTCTCAGGCTACAAGAAGGGATCCACTAACTAGGTTTCTCCTGACAGACGGCACATGAAGAACATCATGAAGAGTTAAGATTTTTCCTGATGTCATCTTCAGGTCAACTTTTTCTCTTCCAATAATTTGTGTCGTTGAGCCATCTCCTAGGGTCACACCTCCTCCACTTGATTCCTGATAGTTTGAAAAACAGGAGCGATCAAACAAAACGTGAACATTAGCTCCAGAATCCAACCACCAATCATCAGAATGGTAAGAGAGGTTAATAAATGGTTGAAAGCTTACAGACCTGAAGGAACTCGAAGAACCTTTGTGAAGCATGTTCGCTTCTGGTCTAACTGAGCCCTTTCCTTTGTAGGAGGTCTGGACAGCTTCCTTCTTCTTATGGTAGCAGTTGGTGGCCATATGGTTTGTTTTACCACACACAAAACAAAATATCCTTTGATCCTGAGTCTAACTGAAGTTTCTAGGTTTATGGTTTTGGTGATGATGCTTTTGATGGTTAGGCTGAAAGTTTTTCTTCTTCTTGAAGAAATTCTTTTTGGATTTATAATGAAAATTAGATTTGGGTTTTCCTTGGCCTTCTACAAGGTTTACCTTAGCTTTAGATTCAGTCTTAGGCTTAGACCTCAATCTAATTTGTTCTTCGGTTCTAATTTTCTTTAGGACTTGATTGTAGGTAAGATCTCCTTGTGTATGAATAAGTTCCTTAGAAATATCAGACCAGGAGGGAGATAACTTGTCTATTAGGCATGCTATTTTATGCTCATTGGAAAAAGATGTGCCTTTGGCTTGAATATGCGTAAGGTATTCTTGGAATTCATGGAGTTGGTCATTCATTGGCTTGTTATCTACGAAATACCTATTAAAGGTTGAAGAATTAAATATTTCTATTCCGGCATCATCACAGCCGTATTCATCTTCCAAGGCTTTCCAAAGTTCTTTAGCGCTCTTGTATTCAAAAAATATATCATACAAGGATTCAGATAATGCGCTTAGAATTCTATGAAAGCAGTGGAAGTTTATCTCTTTAGGGGTTTTTGGTTTCGAGGAGGTGGACACTCCTATGTCAGACTCAGTATCATCAGAATCATTTGTGATGGGTGTGGACCCATCAATGGCTGAAATAAGTCCTAAGGTCGTGAGCCAAAATTTTATTTGGCTTTGCCATCTTTAAATGTATGAGCCATCAAACTTAACAGGTTTTGCAGTAGAGGATTCCTCCTTACCAGTCATGTTTGCAGTCTGAAAAATATAAATTTATTTAATAACAATGCCTAAGATAATAGTTTAGGTGGTCTTTGCTAATCAATCTTAAAATCTCTAGTTTTTCAAGTGTTGATCAACTCGGGTTAGCTGTAGGGGCCGGTTCCCAACTAGCGGCGGTCCGAAGACTCTTAAGTACCGTGTCGCTTAGGGCTATTTACACCCGGCTGACAGAAGGACCCTTTCGGCTTGTGCCCGAGTTTGTCTCTACTTTAAAACTTTAGATTTGAAGATTTTATTTGCAATTTCCTTTTTACTAAACTATTTTCTTTTGGTCCTAGATTACTTTCAAAATACTAAGTGATTAAACATGAATCAAATTGTATGTTACAATTGAAAGGAATTTTGTGATCAAAAATTACAATTGACAAAATTATCAAATGTGCTAACAATTTTTAAAACACTTTAAGTAAATTTACAATTTGACAGTATAGTAAGCAACTTGATAAGTAAACAAATAATCAGAAATTTGCTACGATAAATATTAAGCAAATTGAATTTTCTAGAATAAAAATTAAACTACTGCAACTTAACAATATTGGCTACAGTAAGAGTATAGTTATTTGCTATGGTAAATATTAAGCAAATTGAATTTTCTAGAATAAAAATTAAACTACTGCAACTTAACAATATTGGCTACAGTAAGAATAATTTTCTACAAGTTAAAGCTTGCTGTAGTCAGAAATTTTCAAATTTTCAATTGATAAATTATCAACTATGCTACAGTAACTATTAACTTTTAATTTATTAATCAACTTTGTTCCAGAAAATTTTATGTTACTATGCCAATAATATGTTGCTACAATATTATGAATTAAACAATGCCCAAAAAAAATATTTCGGTTATGTAGCAAGAATATGAAACAAATATTAACCTAATTGATGAGAAATATATATATAATAAACGGTTAAAAAAAAATTTCTTTAGCAGCGAATAAATAATGGTATATTAACAATATTTCAAAAGTTTTCTAGCAAGATTTAGATGAACAATTCTAACATATGAATCAACTCTTAGATTGTTAGAAAAGTTGTCGTTTTTTTATTGAAAACTTTGTGAATAAAAAATAAAAATAGACTGATGTTACCGGCCTCTGGGAAAGTCGTGCACGAAGCACTGCCCTAAGAGTTGATTCGGGATCTGTGTGCAGACGTTTTCCGAAGCTCCTAGTGGTAAAACCCCCGCACTACCGGTATCTCGTTGCCGCACACGACTCGGAGAGAATGACCAGGACTTAGCTCTGCCCAGAGCTTCGAGACGAGTGAAACGACGAAGAATGGACTGGAAAATATGTTGGCAGCAAGTGTTTGGAGGAAAACAAAATCTGATATCGTTTACAAAAAAAATCATTCATATATATAATACTCCATCCAATATGTAACGGTCTGAATTAATTTTCTATTAATTCAGCCGTTACACAAACACATGGAGAATGAACCTGGACACAAAATGTATTAACGGTTCAAAATTAATTAGTAACGGACAAATTAATTTTCCAACGTTCAGAAAATTAAACGAAATAATGAAGAGCAAAAAGAATTTTAGGGTCTCAGTCCGAACCCGAAGAGGAAATCGAATCGGCATTCGGCGCCCGCAGATGCGGGCGCGTACCCGCACCCGTTACGCGCGCCGAACCGAACCGAGCCGAGCCGGGCCGGGCGGCAGCGGCGGCGCTCGTGTGGCCCAAGGGGTTCCCCACACAATAACTTTAAGAAAGCAAAGAAGAGGAACTAATATATGTACACAAGGAGGGGTTGGCCCATCCGATGTGGGACTAAAGAAAAGAAGAAAATTAAGCTTTTGCTCAAGCAAGGCTAACAATATTAACATTAATATTAACATTAACATTAACATTAAAATTAAAATTAAAATTAAAATTAATATTTAAATTAAAATTAATGTTAATATTAAAATTAAAATTAAATTAATTAATATTAACATTAAAATTAATATTAACATTAATATTAACATTGAAATTTTTTGGGTGATTAATTGTTTGGATTAAAATTTGTTTATGTCAGCTGCCACAATGCATGCCACGCCAGCCGCCACATAAGGAGGAATAGTTTGGAGGAATATTTTGGAGGTACGAATAGCATTACTCTTATTTTATTTCTGGACAATCAATGACTGTACAATATTCTAAATAACGCACTAACTTTAGCACACTCTCAACATGGGTTATGTGAAATATGTCAAGAAAAATAAAAACTAGAGCTATCTTATCATAATAGACCAGTAACATCAGCAGATGACAGTAGAAAAGGTCGATACACAACCCAAGAGAGTAGCAACATAGTAGGCACAATAAATAATGGTAAAGAACTCAAGGATAAAGACATAGTAGTAGACAGTAGCAAGGTAAGGCAAAGTAGTAGCAAGTACCAAGGTTTCTTCTAAGGACCTAGGATTTTGGTGCTGGCTAGGGACGAGGACATGAGGTGGTGGTGGCTAGGTATGTGGAGATATAACAGGCCGAACAATAGGAGGCAATGGTCGATCAGGAACAATGATAGCAAATTTGAGCCAAGAAGGGGGATGTGGAATGGAGAGAGGGCTGTGGTTTGGATAGGCAGGGAGGCATAGGTAGAAAGGGTCGACGTCTAGTGGGGCCCTGTCACTGGAGAAGAGGTTGTCGAAGGAGTCTCTCGTTGTCGGGTGGGCTGGAGGAGTATATCAAGGATGAGGGAAGGTTGGTTATGCGAGCTTGTAGGCTGGTGGTGAGCTGATGGTACCACCCGAAGGTGGATTGGCTCGGCAAGAAGGTCATGGTCGGGTCGGGAACATCATATGGTAGTCGACTAGAGCAGTAGAGGTGGCAACGGTTCATGGGGGGGACTGACTGTCTCGAGGATAATCATGAGGTGCCAGTCAAATTATGCCTGGAGAAAGAGAGATCGGGTGGGCAGTGTGACAGAGGCAACAAGTTTGATAGTGGAAGGAAATCAACATAGGGCTTGCGAATGGAGATTGATGCTTCATTTGTGATGATTCATTTTGATGACATTGGAGTGGCCTGATGCAGGGAAACAATTCAAGGTTAGGGTTTTGTGGCTGGAGAGAGAGGAAGGGGATGGATTGTGGAATTAGGATTAGAGAGCGGGTTTTGTGTAGATACATAGAATGGCGACTACAGTTTTAGGAAAAATGTAACGGACGGTACAATTTTAGGTTTTGGGAAAGGGGCAAGGGCTTTATTTTCGTGCAAGGTAGAGATCTAGGTTCAAGATGAAGAATGCTTTGATACAACATACAACATAAAAAAAAACTATATTGGTATACTTAATAGAATAGTTTATATATATATATATATATATATATATATATATATATATAACCCTAATGATTGGAGAAGCTGGAGGCAGCATTGGAAGAGCACATGCAGATGAGGAATCTGCTGATCATGATCAGTCTGTTCCTACACAGGATACGGGTGATGAGGTACATCGACGGACGGTGGTATGGTGCTTCAAAGCCCGACGGACGGGTGCGAAGGGGGCAGAAGCCGGGCCCCATGCTCGCGGGGCTCCAGTCTAGAGGGCGAGCGGCAGCAAGATAGCTACTGCATGAGTCATGGACAACCGAGGGAGTTTTATCCGCTCACACGGTGCTTTGACCCCGACAAATGGGTTGTGGTCTCGAGGTGAGCAGCATGGGCAATCCATGGGCTATGCTCCACATACAGAGGTTATTCGGCCAGGAGTGATGGTCAAAAAAGTTATAAATGGGGGAGCTCTCTCCTTTGCCTCTATGAAACCAAGATTGTGGGCTAATCTCTATTCCACCCCACCTCCAAACCGTAGCGATGAGTTACTACGTCGGCATACACACAACGGTCATCTATGAGATGGACATGATTATATCCCTAGCCGAATGGGAGTTCCCGCTCTGGTGATGTATGTGCTTGGAGAATGCACATCATTCCTAGTGGTGTCAATGTTTTTTTTGTTGGGTGAGGAGACCGACGGGAGGTGGTGTCGTGTTCTCTCATCAGAATGGATGCTTTTTCATTAAGTTTTTGATGGTGTCAGCACTTGAAAAGGTCCTCCAAGGTGGTCCATTATGGAAGGTTGGTTTTCGTGAAAAGATATGTGCCTTCAATCTCCTTAGAACATGATTTGCTCACTTCGATCCCGGTCTGGATCCATTTTTCACGACTTCCCTTACAACTTGGGAATGCATATGCCCTGAATAAGCTTGCTAGTGTCATAGGGACTTCGGTGCGTATAGACATGGTGATTGCCCGCATATAGAGATTAGCATTTGCTAGAGTGCTGGTGGAGATCACTACAAGTCGGGACTTACCAAAGTATGTTCCCGTCTTGTCACAGGATGGGAGTATATTGGACCAACCCATCTCTTTTGAATAGGTTCCTCCAATGTGTAATTCACATCGATGCATCGGTCACACGGAAAAAGAGTACCCATATCATAAGGAAGTTATAGAGGTTCTTCGGGCGTCAACTGGGACGTATGATGTTCAATCCCATGGGGCTACTCCATGTAATGCTTCGAAGGACGTCTAGTCAGTTCATTTGCCCACGACATTGCTATCTCGAACTGTTGTGCTTAGCCATCTCGGTGGAAATGATAGTCCGGATCGAGCCATCCCCAGAGCTAGCTTGTCTAATGATTCCAACCAGTCGGTCTATTTGCCTAACATGGACATCGACGTTGTGATAGACTCCGTTTTAGCTCTGGGTGCCTCTGCAGCTCCCCCAGCTACTGGAGTAGGAGAGCACTCCTTGCCGTTGTCTGGAAGTGGGTTGGGGACCTCTTCAGGCCATGGAGGGCTATGGAGGGAGACAAGAGTCGCTGGAGATAGGGGAGGAGCTCTCTTCAAGGGTTGATCAACAACCTGTTTCCAACTATTGGAGGCCACGATATTGAGGAGCTTAAGCAAGAAATCGAGCTATAAAGCGGTGAGAGGTATCTGACCAAGGAGAATGAACCTCATGCAGCAAACTGAGGACCGCTCACCAAGGGTACGAGCGAGACGCAAAATAAAGAACAAGCCAATTAGTATCTAGAACTAGGAGCACTAAGGGGCAACTATATATATACACTATTTATTATTGTATGTAAAATTGTCTAAGTGTAAATTTTTCTATAAATACAAGTCATAATATTTCCAATATATATACACTATTTATTAATAATTATTTACTATTGCCGATATTGTCGATACCAAAAAATCCGATACTCCGATCCAATATTGTCGATACCGATACTCATACAAAATATATGATACCGATAATTTGAACCTTGCTACATACTAACAACAAAAAGAAACTTCACTATAGAGAGCTAGGTTCAAGATGAACCATGCTTTGATACGACGTAGAAGACTATATTGGTATACTTAATTGATATAGTTTGAGTGTGTATGTTTGTGTGTATAAAGCCCAATGTGGGACTAAAGTAGACTACATACTAACTCTAACAAAAAGAAATTTCAGTGTAGAGAACTAGGTTCAAGATAACCATGCTTTGATACGACGTAGAAGACTATATTGATTGGTATACTTAATTGATATAGTTTGAGTGTGTATGTGTGTAACCCAATGTTGGAGTAAAGTAGACTACATACTAACTCTAACAAAAATTGGTATATTTAATTGATATAGTTTTTAGTGTGTGTGTGTGTGAATATATACCCAATGTGGGGACTAATGTAGACTACATACTAACTCAAACAAAAAGAAATGTAAACTATATCCCCTGTATGATTTAGATAAATGCTATATTGATAAGTAGATAAATAAGTTTATCCATAAGTTCATTGGTGGTCCAATAGACCTACCTTTTCTGATAAAATAAATGGCAAGTTTCACAAATATGAAATTATATTATCTTGAATATATAATTCAAAGACTTAAAGGGGAAGATGAACACGTCTCTGGCATATCAGAGCTACATGGATAAAATGAAGGATACTTTTGAAGACTTCTCCAAAATGCTATCATCTGTCCCCTTGGACCCCTCTCCAAACTCCAAAATGATACCATCTTTGCAATTACATTATGAAGACTTCTCCAGAAGCTATCATCTGTCCCCTTGTGACCCCTCTCCAAAATGATACCATCTTTGCAATTACATTATGAAGAGTTCTTATCCAGGAAATCAACTAAAAAATTTAGATAAAGAGTTCTTATCCAGGAAATCAACTGAAAATTTTGGACAAGTTGGTGAAACACCTAAAAAAAAGAGCATAGTTTGCAGTATTGTCTGATACTGATCCGAAACAGCCGATACCGATTCGCTTTGGCATGTTCCGATCTGATACCGACCGATATCCGATACTGACCGATACCGACATTAGAGGTCTTTTTCGATCAATTCAACAAAGAAAATTGAACAAAATAGACCAATCAACAAGGGTGTAAAAGATAATAAGATTGTAAAAGCATGTAAAAGAAAAAAACTTATTTGTTGAATGTAAACCAATCGACAAGGGTGACGACTAATTCATTCAGTTTCAAAACTGCCAAAAAAAACACTTAAAATACTTAAAATTATGCCTAAATGTACAAAATATATTTTCTAAAATGATAATAATTATTATTATTTCGATACCAAAAAAACCGATACACCGATCCGAAATCGATGATACTACCGATACCGCCGATCCAGATACTCATAGGAATGGTCCGATACTGATACTGTGAACCTTGAAAAAGAGAACTCTTTAGCTGTCACGTCCTGATCTCCCGTAGGATCGATCGTCCTCGCTGGACTCGAATCACCACGCCAACGCTCCCGCAGGACAATCGTTCCCATCAGGACGTGATGCCGCACGAGCTTGGAGTTGCGCTTGCGCAAGACAAATACCGAAACGACCGATTGATAACTAGTTCGCAGAGTCGACATAGCAGAAACATTTGAATAAATACAAGTATTGAATCCAAAACATGCTCTTTATTGATATGAAGTAAAGATTACAAGCGGCGCTAGGCCGATATTACAAGTCGCTCATGCTCTCTCTCTCTCTCGCATTACAATGAAAATGCCCTTAGGCTTACAGTTGAATCAAGTATTCTGGATGATGTTGTTCCCATACATTACGTCTCATATATGTGAGCTTCAGGTCAGTGCGCCACGATCCAAGACATCAAGTGCGATCAGGCGCCTCGATGCGTCAAGCGATCTCTGAAACCGTGTGAGTTCTCTCTGCACCCTGCATGCAACCTGGTTGGGTGTCAGTACATTGAATGCACTGGTGGGGAGGCCTCTCGCCCACGCCACAAAACAAGCACGTTCATTACTTATGTGCACCGACTGATTATGTTGTCTTTCTAGTCTTGCCTTAGGATTAGTTTTATGGCAATATAATGAAAGTAATATCCGAGTCTGAAACAAGAGTATCGTACTGTATATAGCTGAGTTCATCTTATCCTTTCTTACCATTCGGCCTTCCCTGTCATACGCAACAATGATATCGATAATATACTAAGCAATAAAAGAACATCTATATAGACTCAGGGTGTCTTGAGCATGTCTCTACCATAGACATGATTTACTAGGAACATAAAGAATATCGTGCATCCGCTTCTAAGTATGCAATGTGTTGTGCATTAAACTCCTCTGTGCTGCCCTCTTCTGTGTACGGTTTTGCTGCTATGCATGAATAACTTATCTATATAAAAGTTACTGGCTCTGCTAGCTATATGGACATATCTTCTAGGATGGAACGACTGTCTTCCCAGCTCGGTTGCGAACCTTACTGGGCGTCCCGAACAATCCGACGAGTCGGCTGTCTTTCCAGGTCGGTAGCAAGCCTTGTTAGACGTTTCGCACTCGCCTGCTAGTACTTCAGCTAGCTATCGCACTAGAACTTCAGCTAGCGCAGTCCTCCCGGACCGACACGATTCGGATGCCTCGGAGATCGTTCGAGGACTCTTCCTGCTGCGCAATCAGTTGTCCGTGACCATGCAACTACTTCACCACTTCCAATCCTAGCCGAGAACTTCATGCTCGGATTCTCTTATCCGATGACTTCAGCTCGGTTTATTTTTCTCTGTGCAGCTCCCTGATTGGAGACTGCCTCGGTGATCTGAACATCCCGAGTACTTTCTCTTCTTTTATTCTTCTGACTCAGAACTACTTGATAGTCTTCCTTATCTATGTATGCAATATGATTCTACTCTAACTCCGTGTTACATTCCGTGCAATGCAGTACATCAATATTGTAAACGATATCTACTTTGTGGCATAACATATGAAACTTACTCTATTTAGATCAATACTCTAAGTTGCGCACTAGCATGACAGAGTTTCCATATTCTATACACAATAATAAAGCAGGATTATTCCCTTAGTTATGTGCGTTCAACTCTTTTATTAGCATGCAAAGGTTATCGCTTAGAAACTAGCATGTATCATTCATTTTCTTAAGTGTGCAGCTAAGCAGAGACAGGTTCATCGGAGCCACCCACCTTAGCGATGAATTGCATCAGCCGAGCGAGACTCCGAGCGCGCCTCTGAAATGTCTAAGTCTGAACTTCTCTGAAGAGCCAAATCTAAAAGTCTTCGCCTCAAGCGAGTCATCTCGCCGAGCTAGACGGGACGGTTCACTATACTTATACCGTTTGAATCGGCACTTCGGGTTGAGCGGAGCGGGTCGTTACATAATACACCACTCAGAACAGTCTCGTACTCGAGACTTCCTGAGCGGAACTCGTATTATCGCACAACTTCTAAACCAAACTCTATATGTCTCGCCTAAGTTCCAGAGATTGTTCGAACACTACGCACGCGCGAGCTAGTTTCATCGAATGACTATATCATTCAATGCTATCGAACCATACTTAATTCAACTGTTGCATACTCCGGCTCAAACTCTATTGTACCTAGCGCAGGGCTGTACTACTCAATCACGGGGTGCGCTATAACTCAGCGCGCACGTGAAAAACTTACCCAATCTCTATACTCGATTCTTGCAAATCCAAAATATATTCGACCGATTACTCGACGTCGTTCATCGAAACCCAGTGTTACGCCTTAACAAATCCTGAAAATCCTCAAGACCTCAAGTTCAAATCTCAGCTAATCTTCCAATCTCGTCTTGCATCAAGATCTATCTCGAACCACCGTCCATTCTCGCTAAGTAAATCTACTATCACCCAAAGTCGTCACATCGAATTGCCTACATTATCTGACTCAGTCTTTATTTTGCCTTAGCGCAGAGTTAAATTGCCCAACACGGGATACATTCTAATCCTTTGCGTACAAAAATCTTGGGGAGGCTAACTTACTCAAATCGCTATAATCATTCATGCACATCTAAACATCTCTACCTGTAGCTGCAATCAAGTTCAGTATATCGCTGAGTCTGGATCGTACACATATTTAAGGCGTCCTTCAAATATATACATTTCAACCAAGCTTAGTGATAGCGAAGTCGGACAAGCTACTGGTGAACATATTCTTACTTCCGAATCACTGAACGTTTAGCTATCGTCTATCTAAATCCCCGAGCGACAAGATTTCATTCTCAAGTGATCTTGTCTTATGAAAACGATACCTAGAGCGGAGTCGACCAAAACCCAAATTAATTCCAATCCAATTCAAACCAAGCGTTGCACTACCATCGAATACATCTTCCAAGCCATAATTCAATTCGTTATCCCAACTTTATTCGAACAATTCCTAAGTCCATCAACAAAATTAATCTGATTCAATCCTCGATACCATCTCGTTCATTTCGACCCTAACGATCTGTCCAACTTTCAAAATCACGTAACCAACATCCAAGTTTCATCTTTCATTTCGCATCAATCGTCAACTTTCTAGCATATTCCCCAAAACCAAGTCCTAAATCTAATAAGTGCTGCCCAGTTCTATCATCTGCTCAAGTGATACTCTAAATTCGGTCACACAAGTTCATCTCATAACATAGGGTCGTCTGTCTAACCACTAGGTCGGCTCACAAGGTCATAGGCATGTACGAGTTCACGATCCCCATCGTGTAGATTCGTTGCACGATGCTCGTCCCAATTCCTAAGGTCAACCATTGTTTGTTCATAAGGAGTATTCTACCCAAGCTCGCTTTACTCAAATTTCTAAACATCGAGCATAGATCATCCAACTATTATCCACAACATTAAATTCAAAGGATTCTAGTATGTTTAGCAAAGACATTCCTAAGACACATTCGTTCAGCAAAATCCTCAATATATCATGTCGCACGTCAAACCTAGCGATTCGCATAGTCTATCTCCTCAAATATGTTTTGATAGAATCCACCTATCCATTCTTTTCTAAGTCTAGATCATCAAGTCGCGATTCAATTCTAAATCTTCGATCCCAATCATAACTCTAAGTCGTTCAACATAATTCACGTATCCGTTCACGAAACCATCGAGCATCTTACTTCATGTTCTAGACTAACTCATCCTCGAAACACTTTTGATTCACTTGGGAACTCGCCTTATAGTGTCGAACCACAAGTCAAGACAATCCTTCAATTGTCACGCTCCAGTCTCCCACAAGTTCGATCACCCCCGCTGGACGTGAAATCACAACGCCTACGCTCCCGTGGGATAATCATCCTAATCCGAACATGACGCATGTGCGAGCAAGGAGTTACGCTCGCACAAGACAAGAACGTCAAACGTTATGGTTATAATCGAAATGATTAAGACACCTTATCATTACGCTTCGTCTCATTTGTATATTAATCCACCAAGTCATGTTCATCTTAATAATTGTTCATGCCGTGATCATAATTCGTCTAGCCAGATTGTCTAACTTCAATGTTACCGTTTGGTCAATCCGTAGTCTACCTCTAGCATTCCTCAAAAATCTAAGTTCAAATCATCTAGAAGTCTATTCACCTTCGTTACGTTCTATTTCATCTAGTTCGTCTGCATAATCATCGAACATATTAGGCCATGATCTCCCGCGAGTTTGATCATCCCCGCTGGATGTGAAATACGCCAACGCTCCCGCGGGATAATCGTTCTCATATGGGCCCGATGTCGAGTGTTATCTTCCGAACTAGATTCAAGATCCCCTTATCCAATTCAAGTTCAAATCCAATATCGTCTATTTCAATTCATCGAACCACAAATTTTCTTAACTTGTATCAATCCGAGTTGTCTACCAACTATCGATATCGTATCAACTCTTACAAATTCAAGCCACAACATCCGTACTCAAGCTAAATTCTATCGAATGATATCCTACTAAATCCTAATTAACATGTGCTCTACCCTTTGTTCGCGCTATCGTTCTAATCAGGCTAACTTCGATCCAATCCTCGAGTATTCAGTCTCAACTTAAGTTTCAATCCATTTGATTCAGTTCGAAATCACACATACCACCCATTAAGTTTCCTCGACCAAGATTAATTCCAATACTCTGAATCCCTATCCGATATAAGACTTATCACTTGCTCAACATATTCTCATTCGTTCTGAATTCCTAGCCGACATCGTTTTCGATTCACATAACTCATCTACAAATCGTTTGAACGAACTTCAAAATAGACATTCAATTCACGCTAACTACACAACACTTGTTCTAAGGCTTTGCGCGATTACATCGCTTGCTTATAGACTCGTCGCTATCCCAAAATCCTCAATTCACTCGAACATTTCCAGATGATTCATACACCACTCAGGGTTCGAGCAATACTCTATGAATCTTCAAAACTCACTCTATCTTCAAATTGCTTATTCATTCCTGAGCTATCACATACACTACTCAGGAATTGAGTCTTCTATATAAGTCTTCAATCGTGTTTGCACCGCTCACTCGCATATCCACCTAATTCGTTCCCCAGAACTCCAGCTCGGTCCCTATGCGTTGACTCGATAAATCTTAGTCTCGTATATACCTCTATTAATAATCATTCACACAAACTATATTTTGAGTCGTAACTTATCGACACGAATAACTGCACGAACTATTTCTCAAAATCCTAAAACGATTCCTATTATTCGCCTTAGCGACAATCCGATAGCGTTTCTATCGATTTCTATTCTAGTCCAACTTATCCTTATCCGAACAGCATCCAATCTCGCTCGCAAACTCGCTCGCACCAAGGGTTCAGGTGCGCGATACTCAGCAAAACTTAGCCAAATGGATGTGTGCATGGCTATCTCGTCTAAACGATATTCTAGTCTCGTACACCAATTCGCTAGCATTAGCGGAAAGCTAATATGGTTCTCACGTAACTTTGCTTAACTCTAGCACAAGTCTGTTCACATAAAGTCCAACACAACTCGGCACAAGGCCATCGTATAACTATTTCGTCCAATAATCCTCCGCACAAATTTTCAAAATATTTAGACTCATTGTATGGAACATTCATCGAAACATCGAGAGAGAGTCTATCACATCATCAATGCACAAGTTCAAAACAGAGAGAATCGATACGAATTTCAAAGACAAAGTCGTGCTCTGATACCAATATGTCACGTCCCGATCTCCCGCAGGATCGATCGCCCTCGCTTGACACGAATTACCGCGCCAAAGCTCCCGCAGGACAATCGTTCCCATCATGACGTGATGCCGCATGAGCTTGGAGTTGCACCCGCGCAAGGCAAATACCGAAACGGCCGATTGATAACTAGTTCGCAAAGTCGACATAGCAGAAATATTTGAATAAACACAAGTATTGAATCCAAAACAAGCTCTTTATTGATATAAAGTAAAGATTAAAAGCGGCGCTAGGTCGAGATTACAAGTCGCTCATGCTCTATTTCCCTCATTACAATGAAAATGCCCTTAGACTTACAACTGAATCAAGTATTATGGATGATGTTGTTCCCATACATTACATACCGTATATGTGAGCTTCAGGTCCGTGCGCCACGCTCCAACATGCCAAGTGCGATCCGGCGCCTCGATGCGTCAAGCGATCTTCGAAACCGCACGAGTTCTCCCTGCACCCTGCATGCAACCTGGTTGGATATCAGTACATTGAATGCACTGGTGGGGAGGCCTCTCGCCCACGCCACAAAACAAGCACATTCATTAGTTATGTGCACCGACTGATTATATTTTCTTTCTAGTCTTGCCTTAGGATCAGTTTCATGGCAATATAATGAAAGTAATACCCGTGTCTGAAACAAGAGTGTCGTACTGTAAATAGCTGAGTTCATCTTACCATTTCTTACCATTTGGCCTTCCCTGTCATACGCAACAATGATATCGATAATGTACTAAGCAATAAAAGAACATCTATATAGACTCAGGGTTTCTTGAGCGTCTCTACCATAGACATGATTTACTAGGAACATAAAGAATACAGTGCATCCGCTTCTAAGTATGCAATGTGTTGTGCATTAAACTCCTCCGTGCTGCCCTCTTATGTGCGCGATTTTGCCGCTATGCATGCATGACTTATCTATGTAACGACTCGTTTCGCTCAAGCGGACTGCCGATTCAAACGGCAAAAGTGCAACACCCGACCCGCTTTGCTCAGCGAGAAGACTCATTTGAGGCAAAGGATTTTTCGACTTGGCCTTCAGGAGTTCCGGCTTAGGCTTTCAGAGGCTCGCTCGGTGTATCGCTCGACCGAGACGAATCATTGCTAAGGTGGGTGGCTACGATGAACTTGTCTTTGATTAGCCAACACACTTAAAATATGGACGATACATGTTATTCGCTAGGTGAATCACCCCATGCATGCTAATAAAGAATACAACGCACCTAGCTAAGGGAATAATCCCAACTTGTATTGCTTGTGTTAGAACATGGAAATGAAACATTGCTTATAAATAGACCCTCGCATGCTACCTTTGCCTTGTGCAACTAGACCCCGCTATGCCTCGAGTAGAACGATATGTATACTCTTTGTAATGCACTGTTCACTTGCTTACACTGCACGTCCTTAGATTATGTCGCTCGGTATGTCCCTATACGATTTCACCCCTCGCTTTACACATAGGCCCGTGCCAAAACGTAAATGCTTATGTTCTAAATGAATGCAATGCTTGCCTGCTTATATGTTAACTTGTATTCGTTGCCTCGATTCAATGCTTGTCACATAATTGCATGCCAATATCAAGTAAATGCTATCTTGCCTTGCATTCATCCAAACCACCGGAAGACTATCTAATAGTCGTTCTGAGCCAAGTATAGAATATTAAAAGTATTCAGGACCGTTAGGTCGCCAAGGCATCTTCCGAACTTGGGAACTGCATCAATGGACAGTTAAGCAAGATAGCATTTGTGTATATAATTGAATCATCCTCGTTTAGCGGCTATGCCAGTGACCCTCCATATAGATAAGTCATCCTCGTTTAGCGGCAATCCGCGTGCGAGTCATTGCATCGCATCGAGAATATCTGAAACACCTGAACGGATATGAATATAACACATTTGTGTATATAATTGAATCACGTGAACATCCAATGCAACACACCTGATAGTCCGTGAAATCGTGCACCCGAAACTTAATCTCGTTCACAACACTTGTGTTTGCATATGCTATTTGCCCCTGGACTTCATTATATATGCTCGTGCTTGTTTAACTTGGTTTGCCTTGGATAGGGAAGGACAAATGGTAAGTTGGTAAGTCTCGCCGTGTTCCCTCTTATCGCACGGCGCACTGCCACACGAATTAGGCTATTCATCATTGCCATAAAACTGATCCTAAGGCAAGATTAGAAAGATAACTTAATAGATGGTGCACGGAACCTATATAACGTGTTTGGATTTGTCGAGCGGGCGAGTAGCCTCCCCACCAGTGCATTCATGTACTGATAATCCACCAGATTGCTTGCAGGGTGCGGGAGAACCTCGTTCGGTGCGGATGCCTCCTTCTTGCGTGCTAAGGCGTTGAGTTCACTCTGAAGCCTTAGAGCGTTGCGTCCGGAACTGAAGCACATATACAAGACAATGTTTGAACATCGCCTATACATCATTCCACAAATGTAGCCACTTGGCACGCTTTTACTGTTTGAGAGAGAGGCTTGAGCGACTTGTAATCTCGGCCTAGCGCCGCTTGTAATACTTGTTCAATATAAATAAAGAACTTGCTTCACTTCCATACTTGTGTTATTCAACGCTTCCGCTATTGACGAATCTGTGAACTTGTTACCAATCGTCTATGCGTTTATTATTCCGCTGCACTCAGACAATCTGTGCGACTCTGTGGCTTAGACCTCTTATCGCATGTTCATATCACGGCCTTGCACGGGCGCGGCTTACGCTCGTGCGACATCACGCCCAGATGGGTCAAGTGATCGTCCCGCGGGAGCGCTGGCGCAGTGATTCGTGCCCAGCAGGGACGGCCGATTAGCCTCCGGGAGATCGAGGCGTGACAATCTATATGAAGGTCACTGTCTCTGCTAGCCATATTGGACATCTTCTGGGATGGAACGGTTGTCTTCCCAGCTCGGTTGCGAGCCTTACTGGGCGTCCCGGACCTTCCGACGAGTCGGTTGTCTTTCCAGGTAGGTAGCAGCAAGCCTTGTTGGACGTCCCATACTCGCCTGCTAGTACTTCAGCTAGCTATCGAACTAGAACTTCAGCTAGCACAGTCCTCCAGGGCCGACACGATTTTGATACCTCGGAGATTGTTCGAGGACTCTTCCTGGTGCGCAACCAGTTGTCCATGACCATGCAACTACTTCACCACTTCCAATCCTAGCCGAGAACTTCATGCTCGGTTTCTCTTATCCGAGGACTTCAGCTAGGTTTATTTTTCTCTACGCAGCTCCCTGATTGGAAACTGCCTCGGTGATCTAAACATACCGAGTATTTTCTCTTCTTTTCTTCTTCTGACTCAGAACGACTACTTGATAATCTTCCTCGTCTATGTATGCAATATGATTCTACACTAACTCCGTGTTACATTCCGTGCAATGCAGTACATCAATATTGTAAACGATATCTACTTTGTGGCATAACATATGAAACTTACTCCATTTAGATCAATACTCTAAGTTCCGCACTAGCAGAGCAGAGTTTACATATTCTATACACAATAATAAAACGGGATTATTCCCTTAGCTACGTGCGTTCATCTCTTTTATTAGCATGCAAAGGTTATCACTTAAGAACTAGCATGTATCATTTCTTTTCTTAAGTGTGCAGCTAAGCAGAGACAGGTTCATCGGAGCCACCCACCTTAGCGATGAATCGCATCAGCCGAGCGAGACTCCTAGCACTCCTCTGAAATGTCTAAGTCTGAACTTCTCTGAAGAGCCAAATCTAAAAGTCTTCCCCTCAAGCGAGTCATCACGCCAAGCTAGACGGGACGGTTCGCTACACTTATGTCGTTTGAATCGGCACTCCGGATTGAACGGAACGGGTCGTTACATTAGCTAGTTCCAATATTGAAAAAACTAAAAACAATATGTATCCAAGCTATCTGTAAATTATTTTCCCTACATGGAGATAGTGGCCTTGAAATCAGCATTAGCTTATGCCATACTAATTACTAGGACTTGTTTCTCCCCCAATCAAGAAAACTAATACAACAAAGATTCCAACCGAATGTTGTTTATGCACTACATATTTAGGAATATGATGTTAAATACAGAAATTCCAAATTTACAGAGTATAGTTGCTTCACCCAGTTTCCTTAAAAATCAATGAAGAAGAAGAAGAAAGCTACTCTTGATTGTTCATTAATCTAGCTTCAACTAATTGAGCTTCATGTATGAACTCATATGATTGCCAAGACAGATTTGAGTTTGATCTTACTTCATAGGTAAAAAATGAGAATAACCCGCTATTAGACTCATCAAAGGTGCTCATGCAGTATCTCTCAACTAATACTCGTAGCCTAATTTGGACAAGCATAAAGTTTCATGAAAGTTCATTACATGGGAAAAGCTAGCAATAGTACTTATATGCATAAGTTTTTGTAAATCATTAGAATTTAGGTCTCAGTAATGTGAACTCAATAAGGCTCTTCTTCCCGAGATGCACAAAATAGAATCCTCACATTGTAAATTTGGCTCCAAGTATTTTCTACTTGATTATAATACACTACTATACAAATATGAGCACAAACCTTAATTACTAAATTGAAGTTTGGAGATGGAGATGAGAGAAGGAGAAAAATAGGAGAAGAAAGAATATAAGAAAGGAGATTGCAAGGACATAAAATCCTACGTTGCATCTCATGTCTATTTATATTGATATGCAATACACCGACAATTACAATTATACCCTCATAAGATAAATAACAAAATAAAATAACTCTAAGACCCTCCTTCAAGCTGGAGCATATAGATCAGACATGCCCAGCTTGCTACATAAATCAAAAAATGGACCACGAGCAAGTGGTTTGGTGAGGATATCACCTAATTGATCCTCCGACCGAACATAAACGAGTGACAATCTATTTCTTCAGCAACAAATCACGAACAAAATGACAATCCACCTCGATATGCTTCATGCGCTCATGAAACACCAGATTACTTGCGATAAATATTACCGACTGATTACACAATACATCTCCATCGGAATAGGAATCATAATCCTCATTTCATAAAGAAGAGACTGCACCAACATCATCTCAGAAGTTGTATGAGCCATCGCACGGTACACGGCATCTGCACTAGAACGAGCCACAACATTCTGCTGCTTACTACGCCATGTGACAAGATTATCACCCACAAACGTACAATAGCCAGAAGTAGACCTCCTATCACTACAACTGTCTACCAAATCAGCATCACTGAACCGCATCACCGTAAGCAACTAGGTAGATTTGTACAACAAACCCTTTCCAGGTGCACCCTTTAAGTATCGAAGAATACGAAAGATAGCCTCCCAATGTGGTTGCCGAGGGGCATGCATAAACTGACTAACTACTCCAACTGCATATGTGATATCTGGTCGAGTAACAGTAAGATATATAAGTTTGCTAACCAAAAGTCTATAATATTCAACATCCTCAAATAACTCTCCCCTGTCAGCATCAAGCTTTTCATGTTAATCCATAGGAGTCTCAACTGGACGACACTCTAACATCCATGTCTCGAAGAGCAAGTCTAAAACATACTTGTGTTGTGACAGATACACACCCTTCTTAGATCGAGTAACCTCGATTCCAAAAAAATATCGAAGAAGACCAAAATCCTTAGTATGAAACTGACGACTAATGTAGGCCTTCAAGTCCACAATCCCAGCATGATCATATTAGAAAACAAGTAGTGAATGCTTCATATTCTATTTTTCAGCCCCAAGGCTGGTTTAAATAAAAAAAATACAATCAATGTCCATCCTTGAATCAAGAAGAACCTTAAGGGAAAAGAAAACTAAATGAAAACAAAAAATCTTCTCTAATAATGACTAATAACAAGAGAAGAGAGAATCACGGGATTCTCCAACACGCCCCCCCCCCCCAAGTTGGTGCATAGATTGTAGCGCCCCGTTCCCCCGGTGCGGGGAGCGCGGCTAAGAAACACAAACGGTATCGTTCGATCGGGATAGATTGAATTAAGAACTCGTCCTCGTTATGGATTTGTTTCTTCGGAATCGATTCCCATATTCAGTGGACCGCGCCCCAAGGATCGGCTTAGCGGCAGAGTCAGGAGGGACCTCTCCGCTGCTATCTTTTATTGCCTCGGTTTTCGATGTCGCTTGTTGCTTTCGTGCTTTGAGTTGGTTTTGGGATTTGCTTGTTTTCTTTGAACGGTTTCGATGGTTTTCATTGTTTTCGTTCATTGACTTGCACTTCAATTCCGAGATTGGAAGGAGAGGAAGAAGTATTAATCAAGCTGTTCGTGTGCAGGTGAACGAGCAGTAGGCGGCTTGCGAGCGGAGTCGTGAAGCGCCTCTTTCCTTCTCCCTTCCAAAATCTAAGTGAGTGGCTACCAACCCGATTAGCTAGCCCTGCTTCCAAGCTTCACACCCTAAAAGCATGAATTCTTCTTTGCCCCGATCAAACGATACCAAGTAATAATAAAAGAAACCAAGATAAAAGAGAATAGACTTGGTTATTATGCTTGTCAATCAAACATGTGAACTGTTATCTTATAGTATGCTTGTTCGTGCAAATGTTCTATGAACCGTGCTAAGTATGACACACACCCTGTATTGTGCTTAATTATTCAGTGAGGCTCTGCAATATGAAATTCTGCTTGTCTGTATTCGTGTTGCCTTATCAGTATAATCTGCTATAAATCAGTTAACATAACGTGCGATCACGGACAACTTGTGCACAAGGAAATCTGGTTCCTGCGGATGGTCGCCGGGGCACTGGGACCGATCCGATCCGGACGGAACGTCTGTATAGTCGTCTGTATCGTCGGAAATGAGGCGTGCAGCGGGGGCTCGCACCCGCGTTGCACATCCGTCCGTCTTGAGACTATAAATCGTCCTTCGTGGTATTATGCCAGTGATCATCTGTATATTTAAACCTGTTGCATACTAACTTGTGTCTTCGTGGCAGGGAAGGCAAGGTAAGTATTGTGCAGGTAATTCAGCGGGCAGGTAAAATCCACCGAACGGTGGCATGTTCATTTCAGTAAATTCTATATGCTGCTTACTTGAAAATGAACTAAGGCAAGATAGAAACCCACAAATATGCATGCTTCATTAAAACAACATGTTGATTGGTATAGTCAGGCTAGCTCGCCTTCACCAGCATGTTTCGATATGCTGACCCTCGTTGAAACAGGTTCTCCGCACCAAGGCGAACCGAGCGAGGAGCCGAAGTCTTCCCGATCCAGTCCAGCTGTTGGCGCATCTTCACCGCGCCCCTTGAAGCCTTTTGAAGTCACGAGCCTGCAACTCTTCATATACAAATGCAGCTCCGTGGCAAAGCCGTCCTCCAGCCTGGAGGTCTATACATTTTGAAGTTATAAAAGGATGTAATGTACAGGACTGCTATCTCATTTTGAGTCATCTCTTTTGTAAGCCGTTTGGCATATTAGCTAGCTCGTTCAGGAGTTTGTAATAGATGTTCATTATCAATAAAGAGAACTTTTCCATGTTATAAATCTGTGTTTCAATTTATCTGCGTACTCTGAATATGTGCTTGCTATGCAAATCATTAAAGCCTTGTGCGGGCGCAACCCCAGGCCCGCACGGCGGTCACGACTCGGGGGACGCCTCGGGGCGTGACATAGTGGTATCAGAGCACAGATTCAAGTTCCTTAGACTTCGTGTTGGAAAAGTTCCTTTAACGATCAAATTCCTGTGCGAACTCTTGAACTCGCTAGGCCAAAATGAGATACATTCATGCAATAAGTCCATAATACATTATGATTCTAATGTAATTTACCTTCTTTTGAAGGTATGGTACCAGCGCAATCTGCAGCGCAACCACCGAACGAAACACAGGAAAGTAGTTCGGGAAATTCGGGAAGCTCTTAGAGCCAGCGCGGCATGTCTCAAGTCGACCCGCTAGAGCGGGTGATGCAAATGTTAGAATCGCAATGACAAAGAGACGATGCTCGCCAAGCCAGGTTCGAGAGCAATCTAGAGAACCGATTCTCAGTCCAACAGAAGCAGGTAGATACCCTGCAACAGATAGTTCAGACTTTGGCTGCCAACCATTCCGCCGCAACAGCAACGACTCCGGTGGAACAGCCCGTGCTTGAAGTGGAGACGCCTCAAATCCCAAGGCCGAGGAACGTGACTGCCTTCAACTTGGGCCATTTCAAGAAAGTCTGCAACACCCCATTCAACGGGACTGAGGACCCAGTGGTAGCTCTAGATTGGCTAGCCGAGATTGAAGATCACTTCACTCTGCTAGAGGTCCCCGAAGATAAGCGCGTCGCCTGCGCGCAACTACAGCTCCGCCTCAACGCACACGATTGGTGGGACGTGCATCGACGATCTCTCCAATTTGATCACGGAGAGGAGGCGATCTCGTGAACGACCTTTCGTGCCGCGTTTGAAGAGGAGTTTATACCCCCTCCAGTGCAACGTAAGATGGAAAACGATTTCGTGCAGCTTCGGCAGGACAGTATGACAGTTAAGCAGTACTCCGCTGAATTCAACCGACTCTCTAAATTCGCTAGGGCCTATTTACCTGATGCAGCGAGTCGAGCCAGAAGGTTTGAAGGTGGACTACGCTCTGCTATCCATTCGCACGTGGCCAATAATCAGTATGGAACCATGCGTGAAGTCATGAATCACGCCCTATCGCTCGAGCCACTGTATCCTCACGTTTCTACCGGCGCTGTGCATACCTACAATCACAAACGCCAAGGCAACGATGGAGGAAATACCGCTGCAAAGCGCCCCAACCACGGCGGTCCCCAAAGGGGAAACCCGAGACCATTCTGTGAATACTGCAAAAAGTCAGGGCACACCACTGACAATTGTTATCGCCGCAAGGGTCTGTGCTTCAACTGTGGTGCAAGGGACCACGTATCTCGGGATTGTCCACTCCCCTCTAAGCTTCTGCCCCAACAGAATAATCCTTAACGGTAGGTCCTATCCTAAGTTTCGGGACGAAACTTCCAATTGGTTGGGTAGGATGTAGCGCCCCGTTCCCCCGGTGCGGGGAGCGCGGCTAAGAAACACAAACGGTATCGTTCGATCGGGATAGATTGAATTAAGAACTCGTCCTCGTTATGGATTTGTTTCTTCGGAATCGATTCCCATATTCAGTGGACCGCGCCCCAAGGATCGGCTTAGCGGCAGAGTCAGGAGGGACCTCTCCGCTACTATCTTTTATTGCCTCGGTTTTCGATGTCGCTTGTTGCTTTCGTGCTTTGAGTTGGTTTTGGGATTTGCTTGTTTTCTTTGAACGGTTTCGATGGTTTTCATTGTTTTCGTTCATTGACTTGCACTTCAATTCCGAGATTGGAAGGAGAGGAAGAAGTATTAATCAAGCTGTTCGTGTGCAGGTGAACGAGCAGTAGGCGGCTTGCGAGCGGAGTCGTGAAGCGCCTCTTTCCTTCTCCCTTCCAAAATCTAAGTGAGTGGCTACCAACCCGATTAGCTAGCCCTGCTTCCAAGCTTCACACCCTAAAAGCATGAATTCTTCTTTGCCCCGATCAAACGATACCAAGTAATAATAAAAGAAACCAAGATAAAAGAGAATAGACTTGGTTATTATGCTTGTCAATCAAACATGTGAACTGTTATCTTATAGTATGCTTGTTCGTGCAAATGTTCTATGAACCGTGCTAAGTATGACACACACCCTGTATTGTGCTTAATTATTCAGTGAGGCTCTGCAATATGAAATTCTGCTTGTCTGTATTCGTGTTGCCTTATCAGTATAATCTGCTATAAATCAGTTAACATAACGTGCGATCACGGACAACTTGTGCACAAGGAAATCTGGTTCCTGCGGACGGTCGCCGGGGCACTGGGACCGATCCGATCCGGACGGAACGTCTGTATAGTCGTCTGTATCGTCGGAAATGAGGCGTGCAGCGGGGGCTCGCACCCGCGTTGCACATCCGTCCGTCTTGAGACTATAAATCGTCCTTCGTGGTATTATGCCAGTGATCATCTGTATATTTAAACCTGTTGCATACTAACTTGTGTCTTCGTGACAGGGAAGGCAAGGTAAGTATTGTGCAGGTAATTCAGCGGGCAGGTAAAATCCACCGAACGGTGGCATGTTCATTTCAGTAAATTCTATATGCTGCTTACTTGAAAATGAACTAAGGCAAGATAGAAACCCACAAATATGCATGCTTCATTAAAACAACATGTTGATTGGTATAGTCAGGCTAGCTCGCCTTCACCAGCATGTTTCGATATGCTGACCCTCGTTGAAACAGGTTCTCCGCACCAAGGCGAACCGAGCGAGGAGCCGAAGTCGTCTTCCCGATCCAGTCCAGCTGTTGGCGCATCTTCACCGCGCCCCTTGAAGCCTTTTGAAGTCACGAGCCTGCAACTCTTCATACACAAATGCAGCTCCGTGGCAAAGCCGTCCTCCAGCCTGGAGGTCTATACATTTTGAAGTTATAAAAGGATGTAATGTACAGGACTGCTATCTCATTTTGAGTCATCTCTTTTGTAAGCCGTTTGGCATATTAGCTAGCTCGTTCAGGAGTTTGTAATAGATGTTCATTATCAATAAAGAGAACTTTTCCATGTTATAAATCTGTGTTTCAATTTATCTGCGTACTCTGAATATGTGCTTGCTATGCAAATCATTAAAGCCTTGTGCGGGCGCAACCCCAGGCCCGCACGGCGGTCACGACTCGGGGGACGCCTCGGGGCGTGACATAGATATCTATCATGTCCAACTTGCCTACCAAATGCTCAAAGACGGGTCTTACGAAGCTTTTGGTTAAGATGTCCGCAGTTTGCTGACTAGAGGTCACAAATGGTAGACATATGATTCCAGTATCTAATTTCTCTTTTATGAAGTGACGATCAATCTCAATATGTTTGGTTCTATCATGATGAACCGGGTTGTGGGCTATGCTTATAGTAGCTTTACTGTCAGAATATAACTTTAATAGAAGCTCAATTATATCCTAAGTTCCTCCAGGACTCTTTGAATCCATAGTCCTTCAAAAATACCCTGAGCGACAGCTCTAAACTCGGCTACTGCACTGCTTCTTGCTACAACTCCTTTTTTTTTTGCTTCTCCATGTCACAAGATTACCCCATACATAGGTACAATATCCAGAGGATCTTCTGTCTATAACTGAACATGCACAATCTGCATCAGTGAAGATAGACACATTCCTTTCACTATTCTTCTTAAAAAATACACAATTTCCGGAATTGGCCTTCAAGTATCTCAGTATCCTATAAACTGCCTCAAAATGTTCCTCATACGGAGAATGTATAAACTGACTCACTACACTGACTGAGAAGGCGATGTCAGGTCTAGTGTGAGACAAATAAATTAGCTTACCCACCAACCTCTGGTATCTTCCGGTGTCAACAGGAACATTTTCTTCTCCCCAAAGTTTTTCATTAGAATCCATGGGGGTATCGGCTGGTCGACAACTACTCATTCTTGTTTCTCGCAATAGATCGAGAATGTATTTCTGCTGTGAAACCACAATTCCTTTCTTCGATCGAGCAACCTCCATATCAAGAAAGTATCTCAAGGATCATAAGTCCTTGATTTCAAAGTCTGTAGCAAGTCTCTCTTTTACTCTTCTCATTTCAACTGTATCATCTCCGTGAGGACATTATCATCTACATAAACAATCAAGGAAGCAAATTTTCCATCAGAGGAAAATTTGGTAAATAAAGTGTGATCAGCTTGACCTTGAGTGTACCCTTGGTTCTTCATAAACTGAGTAAATCGTTCAAACCAAGCTCTCGAAGATTGCTTTAAGCCATAAAGAGACTTCTTCAACTTGCATACATTTGATCCGAATTTGTCTTCAAAGCCTGGAGGCTAGATGTGGTGCTCCGTTCCCCCTATTCAGAGAGCGCGGCTAAGAAATACAAACGGTATCGTTCGATCGGGATAGATTGAAACAAGAACTTATCCTCGTTATGAATTTGCTTCTTCGGAATCGATTCCCATATTCAATGGACCATGTCCCGATGATGGACTTAGCGGCAGAGTCAAGAGGGACATCTCCGCTGCAGATGTCAAGATAAAAAGGAATAGACTTGGACTACTTTATGCTTGTCAATCAACTTGTGAACGGTTACCTTGCTGCATGCTAGTTCGTTTAGAATGTTCTGCCTATGCATCAATTTTAGTTAGAATGTATATTTCTTCTATAAATTGTGCTATGTATAGAACGCACCTTGCCATGCAATAAACTGATCAGGAAAACTATGCAAAATGATTCATGCCTTGCTATTTCTCTTGTGCTCGTGTTGCCTTAAACTGCATGAATTGATAACTTAGTATAGACGACGCTTGATCACGGACAACTTGTGCACAAGGTCATAGTTCCTGCGGACGGTCGTTGGGACAATGGCACCGATCTGATCCGGAAGGAACTCTTGCTTAGTCTCCTATGCTGGACAGGATGGCGTGTAGCGCCACACGTGCTTTCGTTGCACACCATCCTCGTTCATAGACTATAACTCGTCCCTTATGGCATCATGCCAGTGATCCCCTCGTACATTTAAACCTGTGCAAGCTAACTTGTGTATTCGTGGCAGGGAAGGACATGGTAAGTATTGTGCAGGTGGTTCAGACGGGCAGGTAAAAGTCACTGAACGGTGGCAGTTTATTCATTAAATTCCATATCATTGCTTGCTTGTAAAATGAACTAAGACAAGATAGAAAGACCACAAATAACTTGCATGCTTTCATATAAACAACGTGTTGTTTGGTATAGTTGGGTTAGCTCGCCTTCACCAGTGCATTTCGATGTACTGACCCTCGTTGAACCAGGTTTCCCGCACCAAGGAGATCCTGCGAGGAGCTGAAGTCACTTCACAATCCAGTCCAGCTGCCGGCACATCCTGATCGTGCCTTAGTTGAAGCATTTTGAAGACCCAGGAGCTAGCAAACTTAACTCATGCAACTCCGTGGGAAAGCGATTGTTCCGCCTGGAGGTCTCTTATTTTGAAGCTTTAGTAAATGATGTAATGTACAGGACGACTATCTCATTTTGAGTCCACTTTTGTAAGTCGTATGGCAATTATATGACTCGTTCAAGAGTTTGTAAAAGATGTTCATTATCAATAAAGAGAACTTTTCCATGTTTCAACTTTGTGTTTCAATTATCTGCGTACTCTGAATATGTGCTCGTTATGCAAAAATACCTTAGCCTTGTGCGATGCGCAACCTATGCACGCACGACGTCACGTCCGGGGGACGACTATCGATTCCACAAAATCGGGACGTGACATATTGGTATCAGAGCACAGCTTCAAGTTCCTTTGACCCTCGTGTCGGAAAAGTTCCTTTAACGATTTATTCCCAATGCGGACTCTTGAACTCGTTATGCCAAAATAAGATACGTTTCATACAATGAGTCCATAATACATTATGATCCTGACATAAGTTACCTTCTTTTGAAGGAATGGCTCAAGCGCAAGCATCATCGCTAGCACCGGGTGAGACCCAAGCCCAAGAAAGTAGTTCCGGCACATCAGGAAGTTCTCGGAGCCAACGAGCCATGTCCCGTGTCGATCCCATTCAGCAGATGATGTGGATGCTGGAAGCTAGCCAACAGAGAGACGAGGCTCGTTACGAACGAGCCAAGAAACGCGCAGAAGAACGACAGAGCAAGTTTGAAGACAATCTAGAAGCCCGGTTTGCAGTCCAACAAAGGCAGATAGATACCCTGCAACAGATCGTGCAGACCTTAGCCTCCAACCAGTCCGCGGCAACAGCAGCGACACCGGTAGAGCAACCCGTGTTTGAAGTCGAAATGCCTCAAACTCCAAGAAAGAATGATGTGACTACCTTCGATTTTGCCGAGTTCAAGAAGGTCTGCAACACGCCGTTTAAGGGGACTGAAGATCCAATCGTGGCTCTAGATTGGCTAGCAGAACTTGAGGATCACTTCAAACTTCCAGAGGTACCTGAGCAGAAGCGAGTCGCGTGTGCCCAATTACAGCTTCGCTTGAACGCGCACGATTGGTGGGACGTGCATCGAAGATCTATTCCAGTTGACGAGGAAGAAGAGACGATCGCGTGGGCTACCTTCCGTGACGTTCGAAGAGGAGTTCATACCCCCTCATGTACGTCGGCAGAAGGAGAACGAGTTCGTGCAGCTCCGTCAAGGCAGTATGACCGTAAAGCAGTACTCCGCCGAATTCAACCGGCTCGCCAAGTTTGCAAGCTCATATTTACCTGATGCAGCGAGTCGTACCAGACGATTTAAAGGCGGCCTGCGACCTGTCATCCATGCGCACGTGGTCATTCCCCAATACCAGACTATGCGGGAAATTCTCAACCATGCCCTTTCTCTTGAACCGCAGTATCATCCAGTTGTTGCCGGCACTGTGCATACTTCCAATCACAAGCACCATAGCAATGCGGGAGGAAACAACGCTCCAAAGCGTCCAAATAACGGCGGTCAGCAAAAGGGAAAACCAGGACAACCATGTTCCTTCTGTGGGAAGCCATATCACACGGCCGAAAACTGTCGCAGGAAGCTCGGGTTATGCCTCGCTTGTGGTGATTCGAACCATGGAACTAATGACTGTCCGAAGCGCCTCTCTGATCGTCGCTCTCAGCATCCAAATCCTGCCACAGCACCCCAGGCCAACCGAGCCGCGCCGCAGGGAGAGCGTCGTCGTCAAGCTCAGGGCTGGGTGTACACTATGACACGAGAAGAAGCCTTGGCCTCGGACACCGTTGTGTCAGGTATATTGCTTTTCAATAACATACCTGCACGTGTGCTATTTGATTCTGGTGCAACGCATAGATTTATATCTACGAATTTTGTCGTGGAAAACAATATAGAAATGACACAATTGCATCTAGACCTTAGTGTTAGCACCCCGTCGGACAAGAAAATACTTGTCCGTTCAGTATGTCAAGGCGGTTACGTCTGTATTGGAGGAAGAAAACTCTCGCTTGATGTGTTAGTCCTAAATGTCCGGGATTACGACATCATTTTGGGGATGGATTGGCTCGGCGCTTGCTCGACAACTATCGAATGTGCAGAGAAACGAGTCGTCTTCTGCCTACCTGGAGAAGCCGAATTCTGCTACACGAGTAGTCCAGCGACAGATGCGTCCAGGGCCTGCATTGTGATTTCGGCGATATCTGCTCGGCGGATGCTACACTCTGGCTGCAAGGGATACTTAGCGTCAGTTCGGGACACGCAGCTGAATTACGCAAACGTTGAGTTTTTTTCCATTGTGGCGGAGTTCCCTGATGTGTTTCCGTGCGAACTACCCGGCATGCCACCTGATCGAGAGATCGAGTTCACCATCGACACATTCCCAAATACTCAGTCGATTTTCAAGGCTCCGTACAGAATGGCTCATGCTGAACTAAAGGAGTTAAAGTGCCAACTTCAGGAACTGCTAGATCGTGGGTACATTCGTCCGAGCGTGTCTCCTTGGGGCGTGCTTGTACTCTTCGTAAAGAAAAAGGATGGAACGTTACGACCTGCATCGACTATCGGGAGCTAAATAAGGTCACTATCAGAAACAAGTATCCTCTGCCCAGGATAGACGACATCTTTGATCAGTTGCAAGGAGCATCGGTGTTCTCAAAAATCGATCTTCGCTCGGACTACCACCAATTGAAGATTAAGCCCGAGGACATGCCGATGTCAGCTTTCCGAACCCGCTATGGCCATTATGAGTTTTCTGTTATGCCGTTTGGACTGATGAATGCTCCTGCCGCTTTTATGGATTTGATGAACCGTGTGTTCCGACCCTTTCTCGACAAATTTGTGGTAGTTTTTATAGACATCTTAGTGTACTCGAAGAATAAGGATGAACACGCAGGACACCAGAGGATTGTGCTTCAAACCCTTCGAGACAATAAGTTGTACGCG